>JAWDGP010005364.1:32500-40000 GCA_033675545.1 Elysia crispata | reverse complement strand
GTGGTTGAATTAATATTAATATCACAGTCAATACTGATTTAAAAAAAAATATTATTTAAACGGTTTTGATTGTGATATCAATATATCACGACAGTCAAAACCGGTTCAATAATTTAAAGAAAACGGTTTTAGCTGTCATATCAAGATATCACAGTCAAAACCGGTTTGATAATTGAAAAAAAAAAAAAAACGGTTTTGGCTGTGATATGTATATATATATATATATATATATATATATATATATATATATATATATATATATATATATATATTCACAGTGAAAACCGATTCAATAACAGAAAACACGGTTGGGTTGGATATCAAAGTATCATCACACTAAAAACCGATTAAATAATAAAAAAAAACCAATTGTTTTTGGCTGGGATATCAATATTAATTTAAGTACTTCAATGATATACACTTTGTTTGCTTAGAACTATCCATTAAAGATAATTGTCATAACCCACAATCTCTATGCATTTCTTTTACGGTTGGACAGATGTTGGTACACCAAGCTGTATTTCTCATTGTTGAACTTAATATTCAATTCCTTTGTATGATTTTGTCCTTTCATTGCTATCTTGCTATTGTTTTTAGTATTTTCTCTGTGACTGTTACTGATAGGTATTTTTAAACTGCTAGTGCTACTGCTTTGTTCCTGCTAATCAAAGCATATTTTAAAATAAACTTTTAAATAATTCTTTTCTTTTCTTTTTGACAGGCGTTTCAAATGGAAAACCCACAGACCTCATTAATAGAAATCAAGGTAATATGTTTGATATTGTGAAACACTTGACCAGTTACTGGGCTGCAGACGAAATGTCAGTGGATATCAGCCATTTGATCTATAGATCTAGCATTATCGACAAGGGATGTTCTGGCTTTCTATCTGTACCAAAGATAGTAGCAAGATATTAAGTGGACGGCTACATAACACGAAGTCTTCATTCACGAATTAAATCAGGGACCGTAACCCACTCTTAACTTCTACCTACATAATTTGTTAGTTGATTCCCTTGATATCCTGTACGGCTAGGCCTGTATAGTTTATCATATCTATCTTTACTCAATTATTTGGATAACAATTTTACTTTTTTCCAATTTCGATTCTTTCATTCTTTTTCATCGTAGTTTTAGACTCAACCACATGAAGCAAATTCGAGCCTTAAGCTTAAAAAAACCCATGGGCCTCTAGAGAGATTGTATAGCGCTTGGTTGCAGGACAAAAGCGACGAGTTCACAGAGTGTTAGAAATAACCATAAAAACCAGCAGAATGAAACCATTGTGTGCGTAGAAAAACAACCGCAGAGAATGAGTATTCTTGCCTCATTTCTAATATTATCTTGAGATTCTTATTGTCGATTTTACCAGTACTTTAGATCTGTCATAATTGCTGCTAATATTTTCACCGACTTTTCTTGTTCTTTGTTTTGATACTCAGCCTGAGAGGACACCCACCAAGGTCCACAGAGTATCCAGAAATACCCACAATGGAATGTTCAAGATGCGACAAAAGTTTAAAAATGTAAAAATCTGTTTAAAAAAATCTCTCAGACATTTGAGTGAAAATTGTTGTTTCCAGACTCCCCACATTTTGATCAGATTTAGCACGTCTTTCAGACCGGAAAATGAAAAGATTTTGTCTGTGGAGAACTATTTACATGGTAATATTTGTGGAGAAAAAAAAAACATTGTATTTTTTTTGTCTTCAATGAAATTTTATCTTCATTGTTTTTATTTTGCTTTCAATTCGTCTCCAAGTTCCCCACCATGAAAGATCCTTTGAAAGACTTCAAGGCTATCAATTTCTGCATAAGGTGCCAAAAGGTTTGAGGCCTTGCGGGAACTCATAAAGATCTGTTCATTCACGTAAACACACATATTCAGGAATGTTTCAAATGATTAATATATAGATTTGGATTTTAAAAAATAAGCCAATAACAATTACAGATAACTAATTGACGATATCCATAATAAATTTCAGGGACGACTGACAAACAGAGACTAGGTCAAGGCTTAATAGTTAATTTCTAATTTAGAATTTTCTGTTCAGAGACGGAAAATAACAAATTTGATATCTTTTCTTCGAGTAATTTAATATATAGTTTAAATCCAGACATTATAAAGGCACGATCAGGTAAAATCTTCATAACATAAAAACAACCCAGTATAAAACAACTAGGCGTTTATGGCGCACAATGACTACAGTGCTAGAGAGGAGCAGGAGGAGGAGGAGGGGGAGGAAGAGGAGGAGGAGGAGCAGTAGCAGGAGCAGGAGGAGGAGGAGGAGGAGGAAGAGAAGCAGTAGCAGGAGCAGGAGGAGCAGCAGCAGGAGCAGGAGAAGGAAGAGGAGAAGAAGGAAGAAGAGAAAGAGAAGAAGAAGGAGGAGGAGGAGGAGAGGAAGAAGAAGAAGAAGAAGAAGAAGAAGAAGAAGAAGAAGAAGAAGAAGAAGAAGAAGAAGAAGAAGAAGAAGAAGAAGAAGAAGAAGAAGAAGAAGAAGAAGGAGGAGGAGGAGGAGCATAAACTAGAGAAGGAGAAGGAAGAAGAGGAGGAGGAGGAGCAGGAGAACGAAGAGGAGAAGGAGCAAGAGCAGGAGGAGAGCAGGAGCAGGAAAAGGAGAAGGAGAAGGAGAAAGAGAAACATGAGAAGGAGTAGGAGTAGGAGAAAGAGAAGGAGGAGGAGAAGGAGAAGGAGGAAGAGAAGGAGAAGGAGGAGAGAAGGAGAAGGAGCAGGAGCAGCAAAAGTAGGAGGAGCAGGAGAAGGAAAAGGAGAGGGAGCAAGAGCAGGAGCAGGAGAAGGTGCAGGAGCAGGAGAGGAAGAAGTAGCAGGAGCAGGAGAAGGAGGAGGAGCAGGAGAAAGAGGAGGAGTAGAAGAAGGAGGAGGAGGAGCAGAAGAAGGAGGAGGAAGAGGAGAGGAAGAAGTAGCAGGAGCAGGAGAAAGAGGAGGAGCAGGAGAAGGAGGAGGAGGAGTAGCAGTAGCAGGAGCAGGAGAAAGAGGAGGAGCAGGAGAAGGAGGAGGAGCAGAAGAAGGAGGAGGAACAGGAGAGGAAGAAGTAGCAGGAGCAGGAGAAAGAGGAGGAGCAGGAGAAGGAGGAGGAGCAGAAGAAGGAGGAGGAACAGGAGAGGAAGAAGTAGCAGGAGCAGGAGAAGGCGGAGGAGCAGGAGAAGGAGGAGGAGCAGAAGAAGGAGGAGGAACAGGAGAGGAAGAAGTAGCAGGAGCAGGAGAAGGCGGAGGAGCAGGAGAAGGAGGAGGAGCAGAAGAAGGAGAAGGAACAGGAGAGGAAGAAGTAGCAGGAGCAGGAGAAGGCGGAGGAGGAGGAGAAGGAGGAGGAGCAGAAGAAGGAGGAGGAACAGGAGAGGAAGACGTAGCAGGAGCAGGAGAAGGCGGAGGAGCAGGAGAGGAAGAAGTAGCAGGAGCAGGAGAAGGCGGAGGAGCAGGAGAAAGAGGAGGAGCAGAAGAAGGAGGAGGAACAGGAGAGGAAGAAGAAGCAGGAGAAGGAGAAGGAGGAGGAGGAGGAGCAGGAGAAGGAGGAGTAGCAGTAGCAGGAGAAAGAGGAGGAGCAGAAGAAGAAGGAGGAACAGGAGAGGAAGAAGTAATAGGAGCAGGAGAAGGCGGAGGAGCAGGAGAGGAAGAAGAAGCAGGAGCAGGAGAAGGAGGAGGAGCAGGAGAGGAAGAAGTAACAGGAGCAGGAGAAGGAGGAGGAGCAGGAGAGGAAGAAGTAGCAGGAGAAGAAGAAGGAGGAGGAACAGGAGAGGAAGAAGTAACAGGAGCAGAAGAAGGAGGAGGAACAGGAGAGGAAGAAGAAGCAGGAGCAGGAGAAGGAGGAGGAGCAGGAGAGGAAGAAGTAACAGGAGCAGGAGAAGGAGGAGGAGCAGGAGAGGAAGAAGTAATAGGAGCAGGAGAAGGAGGAGTAGCAGTAGCAGGAGAAGGAGGAGGAGCAGAAGAAGGAGGAGGAGCAGAATAAGAAGGAGGAACAAGAGAAGGAGGAGGAGGAAGAGAGGGAGGTCTAGGAGAATGAACACTAGAAGAAAGGAGATAATTCGTGTAAGTGTAGAACTTCTGTTTATACAGCCTTCAATGCACTCTTTTTTTTCTACGACGTCCGATAATTTTCGCCTCCTCTCTAATGTGCAGTAAATTTCACGTCCTCTCCGAACCAGTCACTGCTTATATTTCTTCTCCTGTTCATTCTCCTCCTCCTCCTCCTCCTCCTCCTCCTCCTCCTCTTATATGTTTCGGTAACGTTCTCCCTTTTCAAAATCCAGAACAAACATGAAATAAGTTGAAAACTAACTTAATGAGGAGTTCTTTACATGAAAAAAATATTTTCTTAAGCTAAGAAAGTCAACAACACGTACAAATTTAGGCAGATTTTTTTGTTTTTATTACGCCAACAATATTGAGTACAACAAAACATTAATCAATGCTGAACGCTATAAATAGACATGACACGTTGTTTTACACAAACTGGAATGGTGTTGACAACAGAGAACTGTTCAATAATCAATAAGTAAACTGTTTTCCTCTATAGTGATAGAGCAAAGCTAAACCGATTCTTGAGATTTTGTTTAATCAATGTTACTTTACTTTTCTTGTTTTCTGGTAAAGCTCCCTAATGTTGGTCGATATTTTTAATCTTTTCGTTTTTTTTCCCTTCCTCAGCCATGACGCTTCATGCTTGTCCGCATTACTATCTAAACTTTAGAGCGACCAAAATACCATAGAGGTTATATCTATAAAAAATTGTCGTGAAGATTATTCAATTTTCTTGCTCAATGATGGGCGTATGGAACTTGAGGAGCACATTCGCCTCTGCTGTATTGTCAAGCAGAGATTTCGATATCGAATACCGTGGAGAAAGATAATCATTTTTTTTTATGATTCGACACTCGAATAGATTAAAGATTATTTCAAAAAAAAAAAAAAAAGAGAACGTGATGTTAAAAAAAAAGAACAATAACATCACGTTCCTGATTTATTTTCAGATATTGCTATAATACCTCAACGGGAAAAGTTGATTTTTTCGATGACTTATTGAAACTGATTTTTGCTCCACGTGGAAAACAATTCGTCAATAGTCAACTGTACTTCGTATATGAGGATTAAATTTTCTAGCATATGAAAAATCATTAGAGTTTTTGTTTTTTTATTATTGATGTCATAACATTTCACCGACAGTTGCTTCTTTTCAATTTATAGATAGACTAGTAAAAAATCTTTGAGCAAAAACCACTCTTTTAAAGATCCTATTAATTAGGCACATGAAAAATTCTGTAATAACAACAAAGATAAAAAATGGAAATAAAAACGTGTAAACTTACTCAGGATTTCTTTATGCAGTACATTAAATAACAACAATAAGACAGTTATTTTCCCTCCCAATTATTTCTGTTATTTTCAAATGTAGCCTCAATTATCGATTAATATATTGACGTTTTTTTTCCGAAAAATTTCACCAAATTTAGGAACTGCTTTAAAAGAATTCCATCGAAAATATAACATAACATGTCGCGTGTCTTATTTTCGCTCCTACCTTGTTTATTTGTTTGCATCAAACAACTTTAACTTAAAAAAAATCTGTTGTCTATGGGAATAAGATAAATCAAGAATTGTTCATTTTATTTGTTTCCATACAAATTTTCTTTGAAGAATAAAATTCATCTCACTACGTTTTGAAGCTTGCGGCAAACTTGATGCTCTTAACCTCTTTAAATGAAAAGTTGGTGTATTACATTCATTCATTAAAAATCAAACTCGTTACATGTATACAACATTAAGATTAAAAGACACACCTTAAAACAAAAATTTCTTTTTAATGTAATATCAATTTAAAATGTTTAAAATGTGATAGTTATTCAAATTTATAAGTGCATAAAGATTTTAAAAGATTTACAGTATACCAAAAGAATAAGATAGCATTACTCTTGAGGATAGTATAAGTACTGTGAATAAGAGGACAATATCAGTTAATAAGATTATCATCTGTTGCCTTTTTTTCTCCTTATTAAATTTTGCGTGCCAATCCAAAAGCCGCTATGACCGCACTTGCTTCTCAACTATGTGGTAGCTGCAAGCGCCTCTTGGGGTCATTCCAACATACTGGTCAGTCGATACACTTGGTGGGCATTGTCCACAAGAAAACGATGGAAACAAATGTTAACATTAGTGCTAGAGACGGACACGATAACAAACGATAGAACTACAAAATGGAGAAGACTGCTGGACACAATTATGACAAGAAAATAATGGGAAATTCGCCAGTTGGGCAATTTCAGTGATTTCCCAATCGATTTTCAAACTCTTTTAAGTAGGCAATCTGGCTAGCCGCTAAAACTATTTTTGGAAGCCTTGTAGGCAATGTATTTCGCGAAGAGTGTGATAAGTTTCAGGTTGTTTTTTTTTAAATTTCTCTTAACCAACAATAAAAATCCCGCTTTTTTCAACTACAACCCATGGACAATAATTGTCTATATTTACCTTCAACGTTTTCCCATGCTGCCTATGGTTCCTATCATTACATTCTCACTGATCACAGCCAATAAATACCGATGTCTTCTTAACTTTTTTCTTTGTATTTTTTTCTCTAATCATACAAACTAATGGTAAAATTTAGCGTTCATGTCATTTGTTATTCGTACGCTGATCGTCGTTCTCCAGCTACTACCCTCTGATCCATGATTTCAGTGATGTTTACTGTCTGCATTGGCAGAGCCGTGGCAGGTGACACTTCTGTCTGAATCTTGCGTTGAACGAGAGGTAAATGAAGAGATTCACGCTGGAGTTTACAGTATCTGCGATAAACTGGATGTGGGACACGATGTCGTACAGGTTCCGGTAACGCCCGCTCAGTTTAAACTCTGGCTCGACCGAGTCCGCTATGATCCGCGCCAGCTTGGGAAGGTTGCACGCGATGAAGATGAAGGATATGATCACTAACTGCTTGACCACCCGAGATTCTTTCGGGCTGAGCTTGCCGCTAGGTGTACTGACTCCGCTAGCCGTGACCTTGTTCGTGTTGGTTGTTTTCGGGCTTGGCTTGCCGCTGGGTGTGCTGGCTCCGCTAGCCGTGACCTTGTTCGAGTTGGTTGTTCTCGGGCTTGGCTTGCGGCTAGGGACGCTGGCTCTGCTAGCCGTGACCTTGTTCGTGTTGGTTGTTCTCGGGCTTGGCTTGCCGCTAGGGACGCTGGCTCCGCTAGCCGTGACCTTGTTCGTGTTGGTTGTTTTCGGGCTTGGCTTGCCGCTGGGTGTGCTGGCTCCGCTAGCCGTGACCTTGTTCGAGTTGGTTGTTCTCATGACACCATGAGTGATATCCGAGACAGTGACCAGGCTCGGGGTTACCTCACTGATGTCTGTAGAAATGATATCCGAGACAGTGACCAGGCTCGGGGTTACCTCACTGATGTCTGTAGAAGCTGACGACTCTGGGCAGTCAGCCTGGCGCTTCCTGGCGTTTCCCATCTCAACACCGTCTGCGTTTGAGATATTCCTGAACGTTCTGG
>JAWDGP010005364.1:12500-22500 GCA_033675545.1 Elysia crispata | reverse complement strand
TCTTATCATGTATCATTATACTCACGGTCTCTGGGCGATCTTATCATGTATCATTATACTCACGGTCTGTGGGTGATATTATCATGTATCATTATACTCACGGTCTCTGGACGATCTTATCATGTATCATTATACTCACGGTCTCTGGACGATCTTATCATGTATCATTATACTCACGGTCTCTGGGCGATCTTATCATGTATCATTATACTCACGGTCTCTGGGTGATCGTATCATGTATTATTATACTCACGGTCTCTGGACGATCTTATCATGTATCATTATACTCACGGTCTCTGGGCGATCTTATCATGTATCATTATACTCACGGTCTCTGGGCGATCTTATCATGTATCATTATACTCAGGGTCTCTGGGCGATCTTATCATGTATCATTATACTCACGGTGTCTGGGTGATCTTATCATGTATCATTATACTCACGACCTCTGGACGATCTTATCATGTATCATGACCTCTGGGCGATCTTATCATGTATCATTATGCTCACGGTCTCCTGGCGATCTTATCATGTATCATTATACTCACGACCTCTGGACGATCTTATCATGTATCATTATACTCACGGTCTCTGGGCGATCTTATCATGTATCATTATACTCACGGTCTCTGGACGATCTTATCATGTATCATTATACTCACGGTCTCTGGGCGATCTTATCATGTATCATTATACTCACGGTCTCTGGGCGATCTTATCATGTATCATTATACTCACGATCTCTGGGCGATCTTATCATGTATCATTATACTCAGGGTCTCTGGGCGATCTTATCATGTATCATTATACTCACGGTCTCTGGGTGATCTTATCATGTATCATTATACTCACGACCTCTGGACGATCTTATCATGTATCATTATACTCACGACCTCTGGGCGATCTTATCATGTATCATTATGCTCACGGTCTCCTGGCGATCTTATCATGTATCATTATACTCACGACCTCTGGACGATCTTATCATGTATCATTATACTCACGGTCTCTGGGCGATCTTATCATGTATCATTATTTTCACGGTCTCTGGACGATCTTATCATGTATCATTATACTCACGGTCTCTGGGCGATCTTATCATGTATCATTATACTCACGGTCTCTGGGCGATCTTATCATGTATCATTATACTCACGGTCTCTGGGCGATCTTATCATGTATCATTATACTCACGGTCTCTGGGCGATCTTATCATGTATCATTATACTCACGGTCTCTGGGCGATCTTATCATGTATCATTATACTCACGACCTCTGGGCGATCTTATCATGTATCATTATACTCACGGTCTCTGGGCGATCTTATCATGTATCATTATACTCACGGTCTCTGGACGATCTTATCATGTATCATTATACTCACTGTCTCTGGGCGATCTTATCATGTATCATTATACTCACGGTCTCTGGGTGATCTTATCATGTATCATTATACTCACGGTCTCTGGGTGATCTTATCATGTATCATTATACTCACGGTCTCTGGGTGATCTTATCATGTATCATTATACTCACTGTCTCTGGGTGATCTTATCATGTATCATTATACTCACTGTCTCTGGGTGATCTTATTAAAGCTTGACACGGGGTTTATCTTTTCTTCTTTCTAAAAGAATAGTCCGGTTTTGCAAAATCCGAATGTTTAGTTGGCTTATTTCGTATATAGACCGAATCTATTGTTGGCTTTTTTGAAAATCCTGAATCTGTAGTTGGCTTAGATCAGAAAACCGGATCTATTGCTAGGTAATTTTGTAAAATTCGAATCTGTTGTTGTGTAACTTAAAAAAAAATCCGATTCCTTGTTGACTTATTTCTTAATTTCCGATTGTATTGTTGGGTTATTTCGAATAATACGAATCTGTTATTGGATAATTCTTTGAAAAAAAAACTGAATTTTTTATCTTAAATTTTTACATAAGATCTGGTATATTTGTACAGCCCCAGTCTTTTTTGTATAATAATACTTAGCTAATATTTTAAGACCCGAATTGACAGTTGGCTTAATATATGAAATCCGAATCTATTTATCGATGTTTTAAAACGTTCATTATTGAGAAAGTTATTATAATGGTGCAGCTATAAAATGCACCAAGCCAGCGCACATTTTGGCACATTTTACTGAAGTTCATAGCTTTTTAAAAGAAATTTTTTGGAAGGGGACCTTTTTAATTGATCCCAAAAAAAAAAAAAAAAAAAAAATACGGAAATAGCTGGGATTTTTTTTTAAATTTCTTTTTTACCGGTGACATAGTAAGATTTCATCTTGTCAAATCCGTAAAATCTTTCGTTCAAACAATTCTAGTGAAGAGAGAAAAAGTTTACAAAGCTCAAAAGTAAGTATAAAATGAAAAGATTTTGAATGAAAAAGGCCGGAAAAATTTGACCCTTCTAAGTTTTCTTAACACTCGACTTAAAGTTGAATTTTAAAGAGTATAAAGTTGCGAAAGGTAGAATTTCACGGGGAAGGCAGCACAAAATCTGAATTACCTCCCATGGTTATCTGAAAGCAGCTCCACACATAGGCGGCCCTGAAAACAATGAGCTATACAAACTGAAATTTCATCTTGGGGCATTAGAGGGGTTTTTACATCAACAATTTCTTGTGATGGACTTCCGATGATAATGACTTCTTTGAGTTACCGGCAGTTTGACATTAACAAGCCGTGGTCAGACCCGAGACAAGACACAAATAGCAGACAATACCAGTCATCCACAGAAACACACCGTGTGCCCAGCTTTAAATCTTGAAAACCCTTTGTTTTTCCTTCGTTAAGAATATGGTGATTTTCCAATTATTCCCGTTCGTTACTTTCATAATTATACGGTAGAGAAAAAAAAACTATTATTTTCACGACTCAAGAAAAAAAAACACCTTTACCACTTCTATGAAAAAAAGAAAAGTTTTCTTTCGTGAAGTAAGAAGAGAGTGTAGAATCGGATATGTTTAAATAGATTAACGTGACTGGTCCAACCATTAGGTGATGTTTACAGTCTCTGTCTGATGTTGATGGGAGTTTTACGACCATCTCGGAGTTGAACAAACGAGATCACCTGTCAATCTATTATTATTTCGAGCTACCAGCTATAATGACCTAGAGTAAATAAAGTAAAGGAAAAGAAATTACAATAAACACTTGAAAACCCGTTTCTATGGTAACGGTGGTCATGATAAAGGGCCTTAAGAAATTTTCTATTGTACCACGGTTAAGCATTAAATTATTTTCTTTTCACTGAATTGAGAAGAAAAGTAGACATTTAACAGAGCAAACAAACAGCAAAATAAAGTCAAGCTGTCAAAGTTCGTTCACATTCTTTTTCGAACATAAGAATGAAGCATAGTAAACGATAATAGAAAAATTATTTCTAAATGAAAAAAAAAAACCCAAAGCATTAGGAGAGAGTCAAGAGCAGGTCTTTTCTGACCTGTGCGTTTTTCTCAAAAAAAAAAAAAAAAAGGGGATTTTAAAAGGTATTTCTTTCCTGTTTGAGCCTCCATTTTAAAACAGATCTGTAGAAGCGAGCTGGTTTTTTTTTCTCTCATTATTTTTATTTTATTCTTCTTCCACAGGAAGTCATACACTTTGATGTCCACCACATCCTGTTTTGGTGTCTGTCCAGAAATAGCGGAATGACATCATTGCACTATTTTCTACCGAAAACAGGCATTTTAGAAGACAAACGGAATGAAAGAACAAGTTCAAATAGCAGCTTAAAGAAGAGAAAATTCTTCTCTGAAAAATATTCATATTAACAGAAAAATGAGGCTTAGGAGAAAAAAATGTGTTTCTATTAATTTTGTAACGATCGCATACAACTTCCATATTTGCACACCCAGGGAGATTCTGTCAAATGGGAGGATAATACTGTTGCCTCCACGGTCAAGTTTTACACACCTTCCTTATACGGAAAAAAATAAACATAGTTTGATAATTTTGTAAAGTTTAAAGCCTTTTAAAGATTCTTTTAAACACTATTATAATGTAAAGTTTAAAGCCTTTTATAGATTGTTTTAAACACTATTATAATGTAAAGTTTAAAGCCTTTTAGAGATTGTTTTAAACACTATTATAATGTAAATTTTAAAAAATTCCCGCAAAGCAGTGCACCTTGAAATCTAGGATGAATCTGCTGGATGAATTACAAAATAGTAAACATTGTGCTCCGAATGTTTTGGAGGTATAAAACTATCTACCTAAAAGTATGGTTTAGGATTTTTTTTTTCTAATTTCGTTTTGTTTTGTTCGCTTTCTCTCTCCTACTACTAACTTTTTAGTTTTCAGGTTCGATGTACAAAGTAAATTTCATTGGTTGAGATGAAATCTTTGCTGAACGATATCGGGTTAGCTCGGAATAAAACTACCTGTTTCCGAGAGAAAGAGGCTTAACCTGTTAAGATGTGGACATTCGACCGCAGCTCGTTTGTCCTCTGACGGCGGGGAGTGTGAAGTTCGAACATTCTCCTGAAATTGTCATTCCTTGAAACATTACCTTTTCTAATTTCATAACGTAGAAACTTTTCAGCGCTCCTTCTGCAAAAAAAAAAAAAAAAATTTTTAATTATATGAAAAAATATAATGAGAATAATAAAAAAAAAAAATTAGGTCATTATTTAAATCGTTATAGTAAAACATATATTAGAGGGAACACAAGTTTTCTATATCTTTTTGACACACTTTGCCAGTTTTTGTTTTATTAATCTGTTTGCAAGACGGTTGTTCCAGCATCGATCCAACTAGCACTGAATTTCACCATCAAGCGAGACTTTAGAAGCTCATAACCCGGAGAAAGCGCCAAACTTTTCAGGGAGATTTGATGATCTGATAATGTTGATTATTTAAGTTTTGGATTAAAAACACAAAACAAAATATTATACTACAGATACACCCATAGTTCATGGAAGCAAATATCTTTAATATCATTTTGCAACCGATTGAAGTTCTGTTCAAACAGTTACATTTTTTGGATGTCACAGACACGAATAATTACCGCAAGTATCGAAAATTATCCGATTCCTGCCGAACAAGGCCGAATCGATTTCACCAAAGCGTAGAACAAGAAAAACGTGAAGAAAGAGTTGCGTATTGAATTATTTTGCAGTTATAACGCACGTATTTGATCAAGACTGTCTACAAAAAAATGTAATAAGGTAGCTAGATCTAACAATAATGTGAATGTAATAAGATAGCTAGATCTAACACTTATGTAAATGTAGTAAGATAGCTGGATCTAACAATTATAATAAGGAACTGAAAAAAAAATTTTTTTCTAGGATTCCAATTTTCTACAACCGTATCAAGTTTTTCTTACGTCCGATTTTCTTCGTAGAGTGATATTTCGTTTCGGAAATTAAAATCGTTCTCGAGAAATGAGTTACACAGATGATTTGAAGTTGTTAAAATTGAGCTCAGGCTAGAAAGATCAATGTCTGTCTGGAGGTTGTTGGTTTTTTTTTTTCCATGCCGTAAATGTTATACTGAGGGTAATCTTAATTTTAAATTGGGTTTAAGATTTTTATCTATTTACTTATTAATTTATTTATTTATATTTTTATGGAAAAAAGGGGTGAGGGGTTGGGAGCATACAGAAATATCAGATTAAAAAAAAAATAACAAACAAAAACGTTATTTTCTCAAAAAGAAGTTTTTTTCCACAAAGGTTCAGGAAAGCCGGATTTATCTGGAATTCATAATAAATTGATAATTGTGGCCCAAACAGTAATACGACTAATCTAGCTACTTTTTATTTGTTTTTGCTACTTTCAAAACTGTATATTTCATTAAAATATATATTTTGAAAGGAAAAACATTTTGAAAGAAAAAACATTTTGAAAGACTTAAGACATCAAGTTTTTCCATATATGCCACCCACTCAACAAGATTACTGAGGGTTCTGGATCTACCTTTCTAGGGTTCACGTCAAATTCCATGGCGCGAACCTCGCTCATGGAGGACAGCACTGATACATTGTTCTCGACGTGCGATTTATCTTCAATTTCAAGTTTCTTGTGTCTTACTTTCCTCGTTCACTATTCTTTTTTTTTTTTTCTTCTTCTTCTTCTTCTTCTTCTTCTTCTTCTTCTTCTTCTTCTTCTTCTTCTTCTTCTTCTTCTTCTTCTTCTTCTTCTTCTTCTTCTTCTCCTCCTCCTCCTCCTCCTCCTTCTTTTCTTCTTCTTCTTCTTCTTCTTCTTCTTCTTAATATTATAACAAATAGTAGTCGTAGTATTAGTAGTGGTAGTAGTTGTTGTAGTAGTAGTAGTTAGAGTATTAGTAGTAGTAGTAGTAGTAGTAGTAGTAGTAGTAGTAGTAGTAGTAGTAGTAGTAGTAGTAGTAGTAGTAGTAGTAGTAGTAGTAGTAGTAGAAATAGTAATAGAAGTTGTTGTTGTTGTTGTCGTTGTTGTTGTTGTTGTTGTTGTAGTAATAGTAGTAGTAGTAGCAGTAGTAGTAGTAGAAGCAGCAGTAGCAGCAGCAGCAGAAGCAGCAGCAGAAGCAGTAGTAGTAGTAGTAGTAGTAGTAGTAGTAGTAGCAGCAGCAGCAGTAGTAGTAGCAGTTGTAGTATAGTAGTAGAGGTAGTAGTAGTAGTAGTATAGTAGTAGAGGTAGTAGTAGTAGTAGTAGAAGTAGTAGTAGTAGCAGCAGCAGCAGTAGTAGTCGTAGTAGTCGTAGTAGTAGTATCATTATTATTGTTATAATTATTATTATTATTATTATTATTATGATTATTATTATTATTATTATTATTATTATTATTATTATTATTATTATTGTTATAATTATTATTATTATTATTATCATTATCATAACTATTATTATGACAATACATTTCTCAGTGTGTTTAATCTCGAGCAGGTCGCTCCTGTTGTTTCTGTACCTAGCTCTAGAACCGGCCGTGTCTGTAGCACTGTGATCCACCTACAGACCTCAGCCCTGGAGGGACCAAGTCTAGACAAATCTGTATTGATCTCTCCGTGACTCTCGATCCATGTTTGACTCTGCAGCTTAACACAGTTGCGAGGATTATAAAGATAAGTCGGCCCTGTGTTTGCGCGGAATATTATCTCTATACAACTGTTTATTTTTTCCGTTAAGTATTTAAATGTATGGGAGGAGGGGAAGGGTGTAATTTAGATAGACAATGCGGGGATTTTGAATGAAGTGTTGAGTGTCACTACGTCGGTAAATTATTTCAAAGTTTACGCTCCAGTGAATTAAATTTTGTGGACGAGGGGGAAAGAATGTAGACGCACGTAGAATGTTTGAGAGTAAAAATGACAGAAAGTGTGAGGAGGGAAAGAGAGATCTAATCTAGAGAAAACGGTGTGGGTGAAAGAGAGAGAGAGAGAGAGAGAGAGAGAGAGAGAGAGAGAGAGAGAGAGAGAGAGAGAGAGAGAGAGAGAGAGAGGGAGAGAAAGACGGAGAAAGACACAGAAGAATAAGAGAAAGGTAGAGATAAAGAGAAAGAAAATGGCATGGCAGGTAAAAGATTAAGGGTGAGAGAGAGATAGAGATAGAGAGAGAGAGAGAGAGAGAGAAAGAGAGAGACACACACACACAGACAAAGACAGAGAAAGAGAGAGAAAGACAGGCAGACAGAGAGACAGCCAGAGTTTAGACATTTGAGAGATGGGAGGAGCTAGTTGACCTGGAGATTCTCCCAGCCAGGTAAAAAAATTATTCCTATTCATCCACGATTAGACGATTAGGGTTATTCCTATGTTATAGGAAACTCTGTCCATGACGTCACTCCTCAAAGAAAGGTTTTTTTATTTCCATTATGTAGACAAATTAACCTAAGTCTATTAATAGCAACCCGGCCAGCGGACTCTGAATCAATGTAAACTCCGCTCTTAACTGAACTTAAAACCAGGTGATCAGCCCAAGATTTAAGCGGATTAACAAGACCAGGGATTTAAACACACACACATGACTGGCATAATTGCAGTAGTGGACTTCTGTAAGTTTCTGTCACTAACCAATTGACACCCAAGCGGGCTTTGCAATATTATACATTGCTTTTTTGCTCGTTGCTCCTTGCTGGGTTTTTGTTATTTTATTCTTTTTTTGCTCTTTGAAACTTTTTTTTTTCTTTTTTTTTTTTTTAAATTGTGCGAAGCTTATTTGCTGTGTGTTTATACAGTTTACTTTCAAGATTTTTTTCCCTCAGCAATGAGGATTTGATTCTGAAAAGCGGCAATTTTTTCTCCCGCTGTTTGTGCTGTGGTGATTCTAATAGGAAAGTAATTTTATTTGATTTATATCTGTGAGGCGTGGAAGGGATTTCCTACGGAAACGGGGTTTTCTGTTTACTTCTTGAGAGGAGCGCACTGTGTGATCTGGTTTATGTCTAGAATCTAGTTCAGCCACTGTGATTCGCTGCTTGTAGTCTAGAATGATGATAGCGGAAAAAAAACTATTTTCCGCCAGGGACACTTTCTCTCTATGTCATCCATTTTTACATTTCACATTTTACATTTTCATTCACTTCTGTGAAAATTGAAAGACAATATATATAGATATATATTAAATTACTTAAAAGAGAATAGAAAGACACAAAGATATGTATAAATATAGAAAATTAGAAAGAGAGAGAGAGAGAGAGAGAGAGAGAGAGAGAGAGAGAGAGAGAGAGAGAGAGAGACAGACAGACAGACAGACAGACAAACAGACACTCAGACAAACAGACAGAGATAGAGAGAGAGACAGAGAAAGAAGGGGAGAAAGAGAAAAGCAGACGGATAGACTGATTAACAGATAAAGAGGAACATAGAGGAATAGAAAGATTGAGAGAAAAGATGCAGTTTCGTAGTAGTTACAATAGATCTAGTTATTCCGTCATTGTCACATAACTGATTGCATAATCACAATCAAAATAAAATAAAAGTTGATTACGCGCAAATTTTAGCTTACAGTAATCTGAACTGGCTTTATTTCTTTTGACGTGCATCAGATTTTTTGGAAAACAGAAATATACCTTACACTTCTCTACAAAAAGCTTTTTAGCTTATTTTATACAACATGTTTACCGACAACTTGTAGGTGTCTTTTTTACCATTAAAAAGATAATGACTGTTTTTATCAAGTAAGAAATCACTCTTATCCTTTGCACAGAAAAAAGATAATATAATTTTAACTGAAAGGTAGCAATTTGCCACAAAATTTCCGATGTCTCTGCACTTTGCATACTGGAAATAAGATTTACTCAATGTGCGTCTAGCTTGGAATAAATCCACATTATTGTGAAGTATGCCGCATGTAATAAATGTATTCAAATTGCTGTGTGTATTAGTTGTCACACTTTTAAAATACTTCAGATGGCCAGTGGATTGTGATTGCTTTAGTGGTATTTTATTGCTTTGCTAATAGCAATCTTTCTGTCTGTCTGTCTGTCTGATTGTCTCTCTGTCTGTCTGACTTTGTCTGCCTGTATGTCTATCTGACTGTCTGTCTGTCAATCTGTCTTTCTGACTATCTGTCTGTCTGTCTGTCTCTTACTGAATCTCTCTGTTCCTCATTCTCTCTCCTCTGTCTGTCTGTCTGTTTGTCTGTCTGCCTGTCTCCCTCTATCTCTCTATCTCTCTCTCTATCTCTCTCTAACTCTCTATCTCATTCTCTCTCTACCTCTCCCTGTCTGTCTGTCTGTCTGTCTGTCTCTCTCTCTCTATCTCTCTCTAACTCTCTATCTCATTCTCTCTCTACCTCTCCCTGTCTGTCTGTCTGTCTGTCTCTCTATCTCTCTCTAACTCTCTATCTCATTCTCTCTCTACCTCTCCCTGTCTGTCTGTCTGTCTGTCTGTCTGTCTCTCTCTCTCTCTATCTCTCTCTAACTCTCTATCTCATTCTCTCTCTACCTCTCCCTGTCTGTCTGTCTGTCTGTCTGTCTGTCTGTCTCTCTCTCTCTCTATCTCTCTCTAACTCTCTATCTCATTCTCTCTCTACCTCTCCCTGTCTGTCTGTCTGTCTGTCTGTCTCTCTCTCTCTCTCTCT
>JAWDGP010005361.1:162500-244100 GCA_033675545.1 Elysia crispata | reverse complement strand
CTTGATAATATTTATAAGACAAGTCTGACATCGTCAATATTTGTGAGACTTCTTTCTTTGATACAAGGTTTGGATGTTAAACTCGCAGTGATGGAGAAAACCTCTGAAAGGCTTGAAGACAAACTGAACTCTCTCGACAGATCTTGGGATGATAAATCAGGGACTCTCAAAACAGAACTTCAGGATAAAATATATAATCTTGAAAAAACCTTAGAAGATAAAGTTACTACAAACTTTCAGAAAATGAATGATAAACTATGTCAGCTTGAGTCTAAACTGTCCGCTATAGATAGTGACGCCATTCAACAAAAAGTCCTCACAGCAATTCAGAGTCGAGTAGATGTACTTTTCTCGAAACTTCTAAACGCCTCGGAAAGTACGGAAGAAACACTGAACAGAACAGCCACACTTGTAACATCATTCAACAAAAATAACACCAATTTCCAAAACAGTATGATGGACAGATACCAGGTCCTCTTTGATAACGTCACCACAGATGTCGACGATTTGTTAACACGCGGCAGAAATCTGACCAGCAAGATTGAAAACAATTTGATCATTTTGAAAGATGACGTGGATCTCAGAATGCAACGACTTGAATCCAGCACTAATGAAAGCGTCGTGAAAAGCTTAGCTTCACTGGAGACTACGACATCTGAACTAAACTCTTCACTTGTTGACAACATTGAGTCTGTCTTAGTTAAACTGTTCATGCCACAGAGATGCGAGAAGAACACACCAATCCTTAACCATCCATTCAAAACCCCTTATCCCGTGATTTATAATAGTGAAATCCTAGGTGTAGATACCCCAATCCTCTGTGACACGGAAACCGATGGCGGCGGGTGGATAATTATCCAGAGACGATCCACAGGGGACGTTGATTTTTATCGAGACTGGGATACATACAAACGCGGCTTCGGCAATCTGGACACAGACTTTTGGCTCGGGAACGAGAATATCCACATCATCACGAGCAGTGGAGAGTATGAGCTGAGGGTGGAGCTCAAATATCAGGGTCAGTCCAAGTTTGCCGTCTACAACCGGTTTTCTCTTGCTGGCGAGAGTGACAACTATCGCATCACTCTTGGGAAATACAGTGGGACAGCTGGAGATTCTTTACGTCCTCACAATGGACAACATTTTAGTACATATGACAGAGACAATGATAGAGACTCTAGTTTGAATTGCGCAAAGGCTTTCACAGAGGCCTGGTGGTATAATAACTGTCACGATTCCAATCTGAATTGTAAGTGGCAAGCTGTTGATCAAAAAGGACTCGATTGGTATAGTTTTACAAACGGTAAATCAGTCTCATTCTCGGAGATGAAAATCCGTAGAGTCAAGTAGTGAAAAAAAAATTGTAATGAGGGTCGAGCTCAGCTATGGAGGTCAGTCTAAGTTTGTCCTCACGACCAGTTTTCTCTTGGTGGCGAGAGTGACAACTATGGCATCACAACTGGGTCGTACAGTGGATATCAGGAGATTCTTTGACCACAATGGACATCAGTTTAGTACATATGACAGAGATAATGATTATAGCAGTAGTAGGAATTCAGCGAAGAAATACATAGCGGCCTGGTCAAGCAGAAAAGAGAGGAATACATTGAATATTGCTGATGTGGATTTTCTGTTTTTGAGGAGATCAACATCGTAGCTTAAAGAACAAAGCAGTTCTCGGAGTAAAACATTGCATATAGAATTCAAATCGACAGACTACAAATTTTGTTTAATTTTTAATATCTTTTAGCAACTCGGCGGATAAAAAAAGAATCTAACAATAGCTTAAGTCCAATTTCTAATAATTGCTTATTTATTTCATAAACTGAGTTACATAAATTATAAACATGTGTATACAGCTTATTCAGTATTTTCCAAATTTATCTTAAGATCGTATTAAACGCTTGTAAGAAGGACTTGAATACGCATTAAATGTGTCTAAAGGTGAATTATCTTGCGGGAATTCATAACCGTGGTGGTATTTTTAGACAATTACGTTTTCTAGCTTCATTGTAAATACAAAACGAATGAGTTTATTATGAGGAGAATTCGAAGTTTTTAAAATATTTATGAGAAAAGTTTGAAAATTGATTTTTGAGCAATTTATATTATGAAATATTAAAATAGCAGTCTTGCAAAAATATTACGTTAAGAGTTAGCATGGCTTTTTACAGAATACTATTAGATGGGATATGAAAAAAAAAATTGAAGCAATTAAAAATTTATAGCCTAAAATATACTATGAACTTGAATATGTCAACAATATTTAACAAATGAATAATTCGATTCTTATTCAGTTATATAGATTTAAAAAGTCGATAAATACTCGAATTATTTCAGCCAGCTTTGTTGATACCGATTACTTCGATACTCTCCCTCTCATTCCTTATTTGCCAGGCTTCTCTATGTATCTTTCTGTCTGCGGTATGTCTGTCTATAATTGTGATAGTTAATCAGACAATTATTCTAATTTTATGTGAGTATCGGTCTGCCTGTCTGACCGGTTATCTATCTGTTTTTCAGTCTGTCTCTTTCTCTGTCTTTCGTCTGTCTGTCTGTTTTTTTTATCTGTATGCCTGTCTGTCTGCCTCCTCTTTCTCTCTCTCTTTCTCTCTCCCTCTTGATAGTTCTTCGTGATTTTTCCTTTCTTCCTGCATCTTCCTCGTTATACTTAATTGTTCACAACCTATTAATAACTGTAAAACTTGTTTGTTATATTTGCTTTGAATATTTGTTTTGCTATTTGTTCGATGTGTTCTGGTGGACAGAGAATACTTTGAAATCGATATATTTTGCTGTATATAAGCATAATAAGAAAGAAAATACTAGTTTTCATTAGACGTTTATTCCTTTAAGCCCGCCCTGGCACATGTGTAACCAGCATCTATAAGCGCGCATATCTTAGTTCAACATTTAGAAACTCATTGTTTAAAAAACAACAACAATAAAACGAACAAAATGGTAGCTGCAACTTATTGAATGTCTTGATGAGTTTGAGGAATGAGACATTCATTTCCACGTAAAGCCGATAACTCATCCCCAGTAATATTCTTAGAGAGTTGTAGAAAAGTTTCTTAATGAGCCATTACCAGCTAATAGGTAATCCGTAACAGAGGGTGAAGAAATTATTAAAACAGTGCCTTGGTCTAACATTACTAGCATCATGATTTATTTGCTTATAGCTATAATTTTTCCAAGGAGATTCACCATCGCTCCATTTTTTTATCGAACTTCCCTTCTTTCATAATTACTTTAGTATATCGTTTAGAGATAAACAAAGATCATTTTGTATAATCGCAAACCCACCGCTGATTGTGTAATTCGTGACATCGTTTGGAGATAAAAAAAGATAATTTTGTATCATCTCAAACACCCACTTCTGAATGTGTAATTCGTTACATCGGTTGTTAGTGAACAACGGTCCTTAGCTTTGTGTAATTATTACTACATTTCCTATGGCTATCCATCTTTCCTTAGTTATGTTTCTAACAATGTCGACCTTAGATTCACAAGTATTAATTGTGTAATCAGAAGTATCTACTTTAACGTTACACAGTTGATGGTTTATAGCCAGCATATACATTATCACAACTGTCATGAAAACAATGTGAAATTTCAAATTCAAGGATAATCTTTATACTTTATAAACATATTTTTTATTTTATGTTGAAAACACATTGACGTTTTTTAATGATTGTTCGATATAAACTGAACAAAAAGGAATGAAACAGGAATAACAAAAGAATAGTATTAAGAAAATAAATATTTTAGGCCTAGTCCTAATGACTTAAAGGTCTGGTAAGTCTAGTTTCCCGTGGAAATATTAAATCTTTATCTGCTTGCACAAATATTTATGAAACATACTCGTTATATAATAATTCAGTGTCGTTGTTTTTTTTCCAGTTACATTTCTTTAATTGTGCCATCTATATTTGGCGTCATACCACCATTTAGCTTTCTGTGTCTGATTTGTAGACAAAATTTATGCTTGATTTGAGAAACTGTAGACACCAGACTGACGGCAATCTCTGAAACTTACAAATTTAAAAAACAAAGGAAAAAAATATTATTTATATTATTTGTTAGCAATTTTTAACATTTAAGAAAAACTAAAACTAATGTGTAGCTTATGCAAACCAAAACACAATCATACCTAGGCTTAATATTTCAAATGATGGAACAGACAATCAGTATTGATATTAAATTATGTGCTTGATGGCTAGAAGATCAAGTTTCTGGAAGTTTACCGAGATGTGACTTTTCTTTGGGATGGCTCGGGTTGGAGATTTTAACAATGATGCGAATTTGAGGGGGGGGGGGGGAGGGGTGGGGCGGAGGGGGGGATTTAAGAAAGAAAAGCAAAGATGGAAAAAAATCAGTTAATATTTCATGACATTAAACTCCTATACGGCTTTGACTATTGATATCAGTGAACAAAATATAAAACGTTGTCTCCTTTATTATCAAAATCGTCTATAGAAAATATAACAGCAGCTTAATTCATGATTTTGATAATATTGAATAGAGAACGGAAAAGGAAGGCAAGAAGAGAGAGGTTCGCTTTAAGATTAATAATTTTTTTAGAAAAAGACCTGTCTCTGTGTTGTTAGGAAGGACTATATCAAGCAGTAAAAAAACAAACAAAAAACAGCTCACTGTTTCACATGCATAATTGTTCAGTTTATATATATATATATATGTAAACTTCGTTATAATTTTAGCGCTTTCATTTTGGTTTTAAATCTCTTGGCCGGAACAATAAACTGGCAGAAAGGATGCTGACCTACATTTTCTTGCGCAGGCGCGGTTTAGATCCGGAAGTGTTATGTGAACCCTCCCCATTCCCAATCTCCCTAGTGGCCCCTTTTTCTAGTAATTGGAAATATATGTAAAACTTTAGAACACAAGGAAAGTCGAGAACTATGAGGAAGGGAGAGAGAGAGAGAGAGAGAGAGAGAGAGAGAGAGAGAGAGAGAGAGAGAGACAGACAGACAGACAGTTAGATACATTGACAGACAGACAAACAGAAAGGCAGAGATAGTGGGAGAGTGGGAGAAAAATAGAGTATTATAGAGATATGGCGACGAGGCGGCAAAGGGGTGGGAGAAGGAGCAGGCACGTGGTAGTTCCGTTGACAGATCTTTGTACTGACAAACAGGAGATCCAAGGTTCGATCCCAAGTCGAATCATCTAATGATAGAGTTGGATTCAATCTAATTAGCCACAGTCTCCGAATAAGAATCTTTTTTTTTAAATTGGAAGAGTAACATTAATCGAAAAACACCAGGCGGGACCTAGTGAACGTGTCGTATGCATTGAGACTTGATTGCAAGAAAAACCTTCACGGGAATACCCCGTGTGGCTTGAAATAGAAAACCGAAAACATTGCACGAGTTTTGAGACTATCATAGGGGTCCAAATCAAATATTACTATGCGGGCAGCGTTAGAAGAAAAGAATCACAGTCTCAGAACATACATTAAAACTAAATTGTTCATGTGAAAAACAATCAAGACTGACACGTTGATAACGCAGTGCTGTGGGGGAACTCTCAGAGTAAGAGGTCAATCTCACAAACATTTCATAAAAAGTACGTTCTTCATGTGAGAAACAATCAAAACTGACACGTTGATAACGCAGTACTGTCGGGGAACTCTCAGAGTAAGAGGTCAATCTCACAAACATTTCATAAAAAGTACGTTCTTCATGTGAGAAACAATCAAGACTGACACGTTGATAACGCAGTACTGTCGGGGAACTCTCAGAGTAAGAGGTCAATCTCACAAACATTTCATAAAAAGTACGTTCTTCATGTGAGAAACAATCAAGACTGACACGTTGATAACGCAGTACTGTCGGGGAACTCTCAGAGTAAGAGGTCAATCTCACAAACATTTCATAAAAATTACGCTCTTCATATGAGAAACAATTAAAACTGTAATGCTGTCTGATAATTTATGGAGACCAAATGTTATAAGTGGTCAAGAGCGATTCAATCCTACCTTAAAATCTTCAAATCGAATCCTGAATCTCGTTATTTACCAGGCGTTTGCTCTACCGACTGAGCTATCTCCCGCCAATTTGATAACTGAGACTAAAAATCTTGTTTGAACACGTAGATGATTTTTTGAACCACAAAATCCTGGAGAGCTTCTCGGACATGTTCCATACCTTCTTGTAAAAAGGAATAGATACTCTTACATCTTTTTACAAATTTGTGATGGAAATTTTATTGTCCTCTGAAGGTGACTCGATTTATGTAAGGGACCGAAAAAAAAAAAGGATTGCAATCTACGCAAAAGGCGGAACGGACAATTAAAATTGCCATCCATAGCAATAACAACCAACATTTGCAAAAACATGCAGTATACTGACTGGACAAATAAACCCATAAAGCCGTGAAAATTACCCAAATAAATATGGCAATATCATGCAATTTACTAACAGGACAAGTAAAAGCATGAAGCCGTAGAAATAACCCCCCAAGAAACTTTGCAATCTCATGCAAAAGACGAATCGGACAAGGAAAACCATCAGTCATAGAAATATCCCCATATAAACATTGCAATATCATGAAGATACTAACATAACAATTAAAACCATACGCATGGAAATATAATGCAAGATACTATCAGGACAAATAAAACCATAAAACTATAAAAATAACACATAAAAAGCTTTGCAATCTCATGCAAAAGACAGATCGCACAAGTAAAACCATACAGACAGGGATAGCAAAAGCAGCAGCAATAGAAACAGAAAGTAACCATTGCAATGATATATATATATATAGACCAACAGGACATTCTTCTGATACAATCTGAGTTTTGTCCGAAATGCATGATAATGAGAATAACATTTTCTAATTTGGTCAGAGATTAGGGATTCTTTTCATAATATCCCTTAGTTGTATTATAAATTGAGTGATACTTGTAATAACAGCTATGAATTTGGTCAGAGATTAGGGATTCTTTTCATAATATCCCTTAGTTGTATTATAAATTGAGTGATACTTGTAATAACAGCTATGAATTTGGTCAGAGATTAGGGATTCTTTTCATAATATCCCTTAGTTTTATTATAAATTGAGTGATACTTGTAATAACAGCTATGAATTTGGTCAGAGATTAGGGATTCTTTTCATAATATCCCTTAGTTTTATTATAAATTGAGTGATACTTGTAATAACAGCTATGAACTTGGTCAGAG
The DNA here is from genome assembly GCA_033675545.1 of Elysia crispata. Taxonomy (NCBI): domain Eukaryota; kingdom Metazoa; phylum Mollusca; class Gastropoda; family Plakobranchidae; genus Elysia; species Elysia crispata. Next base: position 236,892 of record JAWDGP010005361.1, on the reverse strand, counting down.
ATTAGGGATTCTTTTCATAATATCCCTTAGTTTTATTATAAATTGAGTGATACTTGTAATAACAGCTCTGAATTTGGTCAGAAATTAGGGATTCTTTTCATAATATCCCTTAGTTTTATTATGAACTGATTGATATTTGTAAAAAGATTCTAAATTTAGTCAGAAATTAGGGACACTTATGATAACATCTCTGAGTTTTGTTAGGAACAAGTGATACATATTTCAAAATCTGATCATTTTTGGAAAGTGCAAACACCTAAATACATTCCCATTCTCCAAGCCTCTTTCATGGCCTTGTCTAAGTGTTTTTGTCTGTCTATAATCTAATGAAACTACTTTTTAGAGCAATGTAGAATGATTGACTAGAAAAGGAAGCACCTTCACGTTTGTCAATCCCATAAAAATAGTTTGTATAAATGTGCTTATACAGACTTGAATTAAAAAAAAAAACAGACCTTCATATTTTTGCTTTTATTTATATCTTAGAAAAATCTGCATGCATCGTGCGTTTTATATAAAAAAAGAACCTTTAGTATTAAATTTTTTACATCATTTAATCATCTAAAATTTTGACGTTTTCACGGCTTTCTTCTTCATACTTGCATAACTTAAGTACGTTTTAACGTAAATGCATTTATAAACCGATTTTTTTTTGTTACTGATACATCTAAATTGCTTCAAAACAAATCAATTAAAAAATCTGCCCATATGACAATAGACCTGCACCTAGTACTTGTCGCAAAATAGGAATAATTTTAAAACTTGAAATGCTAGCAACAATTCCCAAAGTTTTGGCATGATGCTTTTTTCCTTTGTAAAGGAAACAAATTTTAAGGTCTTTTACAACAATGTGAAATGCAAAGCAGAGATGGCAGGCCCTATTGGTAGATTACTTTCATCATGGATGCCACGTTAGGTTGCATCAACTTACGTCACGTTGGTTCAGTGGATTCTTTTTCTACTTCAATAAAAACCAGAAAACTTAAAAAAACAAAAAAACAAACGCAACACGGAAACCTAAAGCTATCCTACACGGGTCAAAATAAAATTGATCCGACCAAAAAAAAAAGCATACATATATTTCAGATACTTTTAACAGAAAAAAAAACCCAAACTATTCCATTTACTCTCACCATTACCATTTTGTTTCATAAAAAAAGCTCAAACTCACGTCCAATGGCTCCCGGCGTAGCTCAAAGAACTGCTAATTGCTGTCGTTAGCGTAGCGTATTGATCCGCTAACTTCCGTAGATTAAGGAAATTAATTATAAAGCCAGGTCAGAAATATGGCTGGGTGTAGCTCTTGATTTTCTAGCGTAGTGACGAAAAGACTTTTATTTTTTTTCGTCGGATTATTCCGAGGAAACCAAACCGATTGTAACAGAGCGGTAATAAATGAAGAGTTAGATACAGAAAGATGGACTGACACAAAAACCCGAACCAAACAGATTGAGACAGAATGTTATGAAAATATATGGCAAAGAGAGAAAAAAAGATAGAGATAAAGAGGGAGATAGGGCACAGAGAGGCAGACAGAATGATAACAATTTTCCTCTCAATATCAAAACTAAATAATAGCCTTCTCTTTAATCATCAGTATGTTTGATTTTTTTTAAGTCAACGACAAGTGATCAGATCAATGAAATAGCATGTACCTCACGGGTTATTTATTCATTTAATATATCCATGAATAAACCGGCAGGCTAACTGGGTGTTTATACCCAAACTGCTCGGTAATAAACCAAAGTTTAGCTTGGTTAAAAGTCGTTAACGAGTTTTTTTCTCACACATCAAAAGAAAGACGCAAACAGAAAAAAAAGAGGAAATGAGAAAACGTACAAGAACAAATTAAAACGAACATTTTTTTAAATGCAAATAGTCATCTAAGTAGAATCTCAATAGCAGAGAAAATGTTTTATTTCAATTATAGATGTCATTTTGATGTCCGAAGCAGATTAAATCGTTTCTAAAACACTCATAATAATAATAATAATAATAATAATAATAATAATAATAATAATAATAATAATAATAATAATAATAATAATAATAATAATAAATAAATAAATAAATAAATAAATAAATAAATAAATAAATAAATGAATAAATAAATACATAAATACATCAGAAAATAAATATATAAATTGATGATTCAATTCTTCACTCAGGTCCATATTGCAAGTAATCTGCTAAAGTTCTCCAATACTGGCTGTAAGGCAGACTGAAAGCAAAAAAATCCTCTTATTGCCAACCTAAATGCACCGAGCTTAGAATTGCATTTCTGAAAATTTGCAGACCTAAACAATAAATACATTGTAGGAAAGGCATGGATTTAAATACAGGTGCTTTAAGAGATTAAAACCACATGCTTTTTTACTAAAGGAGGATGTTTTGCCGCAGGTCACGCCCCCTCAGTACTTTTTGTTTTCTTAGCTTTGGTGCCCGTCACTTACACAAAGCCTTGAAGACTTTTAAATACTTTGGTGCATCCTTAGATTGCCAGAAAGATGTGTTAATCCTGACGATCATCTCAAAATCTCGTGTTGTACAACGTGGCTGAGATCTAGACACCCCTACTCCTCCCCCCTCCCCAACATCCTATTGTTTACAGGAAAAAAAAAAAAAAACAACATACTCCAGTAACCTTTGTGCACTTCCCAGCTAAATGCTTGGTTTACATAACCAAACAATACAGAGAGACCAAGTCTGAAGTCGCAGGTGGTTCTAAAACAATATATATGATCACAGTTGGAGCCAGATGAGAGTCTGAGCTGAATCTTTAAGGGAGAACCCCTCCCCCCCTTCCCCACATCTCGCTTCCTTTACTCTTCCCTTTCCTCTCTCTTTACCCTCCATTGGTTTAGCTGTCTTCTTAATATTTCCTCACCACCTTATCATCTCTCTCTCTCTCTCTCTCTCTCTCTCTCTCTCTCTCTTTCTGTCTATCCCTTTATCTGCCCCTTTCTATGTATGTCTGTCTCTCTCCGTCTCTCTCTGTCTGTCTGTCTGTCTCTCTTTCTCTGTCTCTTTTTATGTCTCCCTGTCTATCTGTCTGTCTGTCTATCTCTCTCTCTCTTTCTCCCTCTCTCTCTCTCTTTTGTTGTGTCCCAGTGCTCTCTTCTGGCCCTCTACACGCAAAATATTTTGGTGCTAAAGTGGTAGGCATGAATGCAAATCCTTTCATGCCGGTTAAAAACGAACATTATGCGACCCATCTGACCCACATTTTTTGAAAATTGCTACGTATCCAAAGTACTAAGCAAGTAATCTTGGGTACCTAAACTTTCCAGACAAAAACCTTATTCTGACACGTCAGTTCTCCATCATACCAAGGGAAGGGATAAATAAAGAGAGACGTGATCACTTGTAAACAAACCCAGTACCGTCCTTCGGGCATGCCGCTGCTCTGTTTGACTTTTTGACTCACTGTGGGGCTCGAACCCGCAAAATAAGCCCTTGCAGTCATCAAGGCGAAGGTTTTAACCTGCCAGACATCGGCACCCTTTGTCAGAACCCGCCATGGATAATAACAAAAGAGGGCAAAGATAATGGTCGTAATTTCGGGAAAAAAAATAAGTGAACGAATTTTTTTCAAAGCTGCATTATGATATTTCGACCAGTGCCTTTATCTCAGAAGAAAGGAAGAAATGATGCATTGTATCTAATTACAAAAAAAAAAAGACCTTCAAAAAGAAATGCTGAAAGTCTCTTTCCTTCTTGGATACGAACCTTTCGTTCTGGTCATGTCCCATTTTTCAGGAGGATTTTTTTTCTAAAGAGATGCCCGGTGGCAATCCAGCTTAACAACATCAAAATCGGTCACGTGTTTTTGGATTTCCATCTCTCGTCTGGTCACACAGCAAGCCGCTCCAGTAGGTTCTATTGGTCTCCGCTTCACGAGAGGGTTCATCTTCATAATCACATCACGTTGAAATACCTGTTGAATTTTTTTAACCCCATACTACTAAATATCTCCTCGCACAGTAAGAGTGAGTACATTAACTCTCAACCATTACAGACAGCTGTTAGAGATAAGTGGAGTTTTCAGCTTAACCTCAACATAATTAGGTACCATGCCAATGGTAGTGTTATCATGTTGTCTCAAAAACATCGGACTTAATCTTACATCTTGGTTTCCTATTATCACTTAGGCATTATATTTTCTCTCTCTCTCTCTCTCTCTCTCTCTCTCTCTCTCTCTCTCTCTCTCTCTCTCTCTCTCTCTCTCTCTCTCTCACACCCATAATTATGTTAGAAAACACCAACAACATGCTACAATGCCCTTGCAATCAGTAGAAAATAACCCCAGCCGGGTAGTGTCGAGCCATAACCAAATTATAATGGGCGATACTGCAAGACCAGAGTCGCGTCTGGTCTTTGTGTTCGTCTTTTTTTTAACAGCCAAGATACTGAGATTATTAGGTTAGAGAAAGAAAAAAACCCACCAGACTATGTGGGCGTGTGAGGACTTTCTCTAACAAGAAAGTAACCCATTTTCTCCATGACTCCTGACCTGAGAGGGCTAATTTAACATTGCAAGTAATATTTTTTTCTAATCGTAAATTTTGTGCCTTAAAGGTCTTGTTTTAATTAGTCAGTCTCTGTCTAGACTATACCTGGTGGTTCGTATGTGACATCTAGTATAGAAAACCCAATATGTCTCCTCTGGCAAATGATTGATGAGAAAAACTCCAAAGAAGCTACAAGAAGACTCAAAAATACTTTGAGGTACTACAGTAAACTACAGTAAACGATTTTAAAGAAAATCAAATGGAAGACTTAAAGAAAAACTTTTACTAAAACTAAAGAAACTACAAGAGAAACTTAAAAGAAACTTACATTGATGACTTAAAAGAAACTTTTAGGAAGGACATAAAAGAAACTACAAGAGAAATTCTGAAAGAAATCCAAATGGAAGTCTAAAAAGAAACATTAAGGAAGGAGATAAACTACAAGAAAATACAAGAGGAGTTTTGAAAGAAACTCAAATGGAAGTCTAAAAAGAAACATTCAAGAAAGAGATAAGCTACAACAAACTACAAGACGAGACTTGAAATAAACTTAAATGGATGAATTAAAAGAAACCTTTCAGAAGGACTTAACAGAAGTTTGGAAAGAACGTATCACGTAAGAAAAACGTATATCAGAAAATTTTGGAAAAAAGATCAGCAATGACTTAAAAAAAACCAAGCGGTCAGTAAAGTAATTGACTAAATAGTAATTTTATAATATTACGGTAAGAATAACGAGCTGAAGAAAGAAATTAAAAAAAAATAACTTGACAACAGCAGCAGTATCAAGTACAACAGTATAACAAAAACCTACCACCAATAAAGATGACCTTTTAGTTCCAGAGTGTGTAACGGTACTAAAAGTGTGCATTCCGTAGTTTTGATGTCAATGAGGAATTTAGCTCGGGTTAAAAAAAAAATTAAAAAAGAAAGTATTGACGAGTTGTTCCAAGTTTAAGATATCTGGACGAAGACATCTGGTGTCGACTCCAAAGACTACAGTTTAGTTTGAATCAATGAACGGATGGAAGCAGACATGCTGTGAAGCTATCAAAACGTAGTAAAAGTCCATGAGATCTGTATAGAAGGTAACACAACGAAGTGCCTAACTTTCGACAACAAGAAACAAACTGCTGCAGCCTTAAGGCACATCCTAGCTGTTTAAAATGAAAAAAAAAAAACAGTAGTGTTGTTATATTATTGTAAACTCACGAGAAATGGGCTTAAAAAAAAAGGCAGATTTTAAAAGGAAAGGAACTGTATTGCCCGTTCCGACTTAAAAACTTAATCTGACAATACTTTTCTGTCTTATCCTCTTCACGCCTGCTGTAAGCCTACGTGTTCACTGCACAACTCAGCCGGTCTCGGGCTGGGCTAAAACATCACGTGATCACGTTGCTTGGGGCTGGCTCAAAGTAGGTACGTCCACTGCGTCAGACTGTCTGACATACATTAGTCGTGCTCCTGCTATAGATCTATCTACAGTATTTTCTTCTCTTGGTTGCACCGTTATAGTTGGGTGATATAGGTTTGGGCATTGATGGGCACTGATGGACATTGATACCATTGATCTTTGTACACTCAATATATAGGTCTCTTACGATAGTCTCAAATTCTATACCGATATTGATCTAGCTATCACACAGCCAGAATCCATCACAAATATGTGTATTATACATACAATACAAAGTTGGACCTAGCTAGCTACAGATTTTGGATCTGTCATCATTTAACAGCAACCTTAAAGAGTTGAACCTTACAAAATCTTCCCAGAACATTAGCATTACCCTTTTTTTTTCGTTGAAGAAAGAAAAGAATCTGAGGTTTTTTGTAGAAATTTATTCTTATTTTTCAAACGCCGCTTGAGATCATATAAAAAAAGATGACTCTGTCTTACACAGGAACTTGAATTATGACGATTGAAAAATTCACTTTTGTCATAAGTGCTTCGAGTTAAACCTCAAAATGAAAAATTCAATCTAATCATCAAATTAAGAATTGCATTTGTTAAAAAATGATGCCGAATATTTGTGTCAGTGCAGATATAATTGTTCTGTAATTCTGATGTGCCAAGCAAAATTATCACTGTTAGAGAAAAATAAAGAGAAGAGTAGAAACGGCGATTCGTAGCGGTTCTCATGATGAGAGCAAGCTGATATTTAACCACAACATATTTATAAGAATACAACATCCTATCACTCAACCTCCGAGACTAGATGAGGGTGAGACATTCTAATCTTTTATCCAGGGTTCTCATGATATGAGTACAAGCTAAAATTTAACCACAAAATTTTTATTAGAATACAACATCCTATCACTCAACCTCCGAGACTAGATGAGGCTGAGGCATGCTAATCTTTTATCGAAGGTTCTCATGATATGAGTACAAGCTAAAATTTAACCACAACATTTTTATTAGAATACAACATCCTATCACTCAACCTCCGAGACTAGATGAGGCTGAGGCATGCTAATCTTTTATCGAAGGTTCTCATGATATGAGTACAAGCTAAAATTTAACCACAAAATTTTTATTAGAATACAACATCCTATCACTCAACCTCCGAGACTTGATGAGGCTGAGGCATGCTAATCTTTTACCGAGGGTTCTCATGATATGAGTACAAGCTAAAATTTAACCACAAAATTTTTATAAGAATACAACCTCCTATTACTCTACCTCCGAGACTAGAAGAGGGTGAGACATTCTAATCTTATAAAAAAGGCAATAATTAACAGGATATATCAGGTAAAAACAAAACGGCATTTTTCGGTCTCAACAGTTCCAGTTCGCCTTATGAAATAAGAAAAAAAAACGAGAGTCATCAGGAAATTTACCTTTTTGTTTTCAAGCTATCAGTTGTTTATGAAACATTAGAATTATATTCCGCTTTCTGTTGTAAGTAGTCGAAAAACGTAATATTAAGTAAAGATGAGATGAATTTTTTTTCTTTTTTTTTCAATCAGCAATAATAATAGTCGTTGCGATCTTTTTAAGCTGAAGCGGTATCAGATTTTCCCTTCGAAGATAAAAATGAATTCAAACTACAAAAAACTTTTTTTCATTTTTTTTTAATCTATGATTGAATCGTGTTGTTTTAACTTCCGCGTTCCAAAATTTTTGTGAAAAAAAATTTTTTGCGGCGAAATTATGTAATATTAAGTGCATAAAAAATTTGTTAGCATCAGCTGTAATTCTTTCTGAGGGAAAGTGAGAGAGAGTATGAGAGACAGAAGGACATAGATAAAAAGAGAGAGAGAGAGAGAGAGAGAGAGAGAGAGAGAGAGAGAGAGAGAGAGAGAGAGAGACAGAAAGAGAGAGAGAGTGAGGGAGAGACAGAGCGAGAAAGAGAGAGAGAGAAAAAGAGAGAAAGAGAGAGAGTGAGAGAGAGAGAGGGAGAGAGAGAGAGAGAAAGAGAGAAAGAGAGAGAGGGGAGAGAGAGAGAGAGAGAGAGAGAGAGAGAGAGAGAGAGAGAGAGAGAGAGAGAGAAAGAGAGAGAGTGTGGAAGGGTCACGTTTCTCGATCAAACATTCGTTTCTATATCTAAAAAAGAAAACTACATGCATTGCATGTAGATCTTAAACATATCTCAAGGCATATTTTTCTCGGATTAAAAAGTCTTGCGTTTTTAATATGATTATTGATTTCTTCTTCTTTTTTTATTGTTTTGTTACATTTTGAATGTTAACATCTTCGAAGAGGTTTCTATGGTTTATAGGCAAAAATATTTGTTGGATGGAAAAATTGAAAATTCATTTTTAGGACATAAAAACTTTTCTTGTAAAGACCTTAAATTAAAAAAAAACAAACGACAAACAAAACAAAAACAAAAAAACCCAAAGTATTGCTTGCAATTTTTTTTCTTATTACAAAAGAAAACTATAAGAAGAATACCATATTCTTAATTGATCAAATATAAAAACAAATTTTAAATAGCCCACTGACTGAAATACAAATATTAGCTGTTCCGAAAACATTTTGATTCTTTCACAATCTATAGAGAATAAAAAGTGTAATAACTCGAACCCCAAATCCCAGAGGAACATTCAATTTTTTTTTCATTCACAAAACAGAAAATTTTCACCTGAAAAATTACATATTTCGTTTGCATCCTGTATTTAACATATATGAGTTTTCATTTATGATGTTTATTTCTGTTATATTCCATTGTATAGTATGTTGCTATAGAGATCGAATCTTTATTTAATTCAGTTTCCGAAACAAAGCACATTTATCTAGATAATTATATATTTTAAAATTTTGTTCATGGAGTTGATGACCAAATGAAGTGGTTTACGAGACAAAACTAGATCGTTTAGATTATTTCATCAGTTAAAATTATAGTTTTTCGAGTTCCCTTTAGTTCCGCAATAACACTACTACTCCAAACGATACTACCACTACTCCAAACGATACTACCACTACTACTACTACTACTACTACTACTACTACTACTACTACTACTACTACTACTACTACTACTACTACTATAACTACTACTACTACTACTACTACTACTACTACAACTACTACTATTATACTACTACTACTACTACTACTACTACTACTACTACAACTACTACTACTACTACTACTACTACCACTACTACTTCCCCTACTACCACTACTACTACTACTACTACTACTACTACTACTACTTCTACTATTAAAACTACTACTACTACTACTACTACTACTACTACCTGTACTACCACTACTACTAGTACTACTACTACTACTACTACTACTACTACTACTACTACTACTACTACTACTACTACTACTACTACTACTACTACTACTACTACTACTACTTCTACTACTATTTTAACTACTACTGCTGCTGCTGCTACTATTACTGCTATTACTACTACTACTACTACTACTACTACTACTACTACTACTACTACTACTACTACTACTACTACTACTACTACTACTACTAAAAATATATATATATATATATATATATATATATATATATATATATATATATATATATATATATAGTCTGTATGTCTGTCTTTCTCTGTGTCTCCCCGTACCTTTCTTTCTCTGTCTGTTTTTCTCTCTTGTCCTTTTCTTCCCCTTCCCCTCTCTCTATATATTTCCAATTTCATTCCCTTCCTCCCTCTCTTTCTCTCTCTGTATCTGCCTCTGTCTATCTGTCTGTCTGTATCTGTCTCTCTCTCTCTCTCTCTCTCTCTCTCTCTCTTTCTTTCTCTCTATCGCTCCATCTCCTTTCCCTCTTATGCGTGTATTGCTATTGCATGATCAAGCGTAATCTGCTCCTAAATAACACGGTATCTTATAGAGGCCTTCACTTTTTCTTATCTAGCCGGCTCAGAAAAACTAAGAGCGTATCCCGAAATGGGATTTGTTTCCATTCGTTAACAAACAATAAACGAACGTTAAAAGTACATCTTTCGTAATGTCTGCTCGAGAAAAATTGAGACAGAATCCGCTAACATTAGAGATTGTAGATGATCGTTAACTGCGCCCGGATTTTCCCGAAGACAGCTATTTTCTTGTTCTTGAGTTTACAGACACTTGCAAAATGGGGATAGAAAATCGAAGGCTATTTTTCATGGCGCAGAAAGAAACAGGCTGGAGCTGTCACAACAAAATTTATGGGTTGAGAAAATCCACCAGGGATTTTTATTGCATGTTGGCTTTTCCCTGTAATAGCCCCTCTCTCCCTCCCTGTCTGTCCTTCTCTCTCTCTTTCTGTCCGTGTGACTCTCTCTCTGTTTCTCTCTCTCTGTCTGTCTTCCCCTCTCTCCCTCTATTTCTTTCTGTCTCTTTGTCTTTGTCTCCTTTTTTCTCTCTCTCTCTGTTTGTGTGACTCTCTCTGTCTCTCTCCCCCTCTATCCTTCCCTGTCTGTTCTTTCTCTCTCTCTCTCTCTCTCTCTCTCTCTCTCTCTCTCTCTCTCTCTGTTTGTGTGACTCTCTCTGTCTCTCCCCCCCCTCTCTCCCTCTATTTCTTTCTTTCTCTTTGTCTCGGTCTCCTTCCCCCCCCCCCCCTCCCCGTCCTCTCTCTTTGGAGTAAACGATGCTGGAAAAACGGAAAAAATAAGGATACGAGCTGTTTGCTTTGTGTTTTTTTTTCTTTTTTCCATTTTGAAAATGTTCCTAGAACGAAAAGATTACTCATTACAAAAGAATTAATCAGGATTAACAGATCAATATCAACGGATCTTGGGGTTAAAAGATTTACAAGAATTTCCGGATGAACTCAGAGTTTCTTTAGGTTTAAAGGATCCATAACTTTTCTGGTTCCATCTCTGTCTGCCTGTCTGTCTTTCTTTCTCTCTCTCCCTCTCTGTCTCTCTCTCTCTCTGTCTCTCTCTCTCTCTGTCTCTCTCTCTCTCTCTTTTTCAGACTTCTATTACACGTCATTTTTCTCCCCCCCCCCCCTCTTGACATCTCTTTCTCTCTCTCTCTCTCCCCTCTCTCTCTCTTTCTCTCTATTTCTGAGACTTATATTACACGTCATTTTTCTCCCTCCCCCCCTCTTGAGATCTCTTTCTATCTTCATCTCTCTTTCTTAGACTTCTATTACACGTCATTTTTATCCCTCCCCCCTCTTGATCTCTTTCTCTCTCTCTCTCTCTCTCTCTCTCTCTCTCTCTCTCTCTCTCTCTCTCTTCATCTCTCTTTCTTAGACTTCTATTACACGTCATTTTTCTCCCTCCCCCCTCTTGATATCTCTTTCTCTCTCTCTCTCTCTCTCTCTCTCTCTCTCTCTCTCTCTCTCTCTCCCTCCCTCTCTCTCTCTCTTTCCTTCCTCTCTGGTTTTTTTTTTCAGTGCATGAAGTAAAGAGCGTCGAGCGGACATCTTGACTTGACTCAAAACAGGAAAGAAAAAGATCAGTACAAACGTCATATTTTATCTTATCTTGCATCTTAGGAACAACAACAACAACAACAACAACAACAACAACAACAACAACAACAACAACAACAACAACAACAACAACAACAACAAAACAACTGAGAATCATTTGTCTCATAAAATATATATAAATACAGAATACTTTCACCTCTTCTTTTTCATTACAAGCCTTAAAATTAAAAAAAGAGTCCCTCTCAATTCAGTTAAAATATCAATTTGGAAAAATAATTACATTTCAGGTATTTAAAAAAAAAAAGCAAAAAAAACCAAAAAAACCCAAACAAAAGGGTAACTTCCGTAATGAACCCCGAAAGAACGGATTTTCTTTTTTTTTTTTTAAGACCAACTGGGTCACTAGTAGTCAAATAACGAATCCTGTTATTTCCCCTCCTTTCTGCTCTACTTTAATTAAAACGCGGCTCACAGACAAGTGTCTCCTGTCTCATTAAGTTCCAGTTTTCCACCTGAGTACCCGATACTCCCATCTGGGGAGAGGGGGGGGGGGTGTCTTGGCTTAAGTCGTCGAGGTCACTGACCCCCGCTCAGTCTTTGCCCCAAGCAATTGGAAAACTCATTTGTGAAGCTATGAATACGTGAATACTAAGTCGATTTTTCTTTTTGTATCGAGATAAACCGGAACCACAAACTTTATTTTTAAAGAGGCTGTTCCTTTATTAGTAATCGATTAGAGCCGATTTGGTAGAATCGATTATAGTAGGTTCGGTCGATTAGATTATGATACATTATTGGTGTCAGTTCTATGTCTACCACAGATCATGGCGTATTGTAAACGCTAAAAAAATGATACAAAAAACAACAACAAATAAACGGAATTTAACACGATATTAAAAGATGAAAAACAAGCAAGCTGAGGAAAAAAAAAGAAGGGAAAAAAAGACATAGAGAAAAAAATGGTCTTAGTTATTGATTGTACATAATAATACTAGTAAAAAGAAGGAAAGAAAAGACATAGAGGAAAAAAATGAATACGTTATTGGTTGCACGTACGTATTCTAGTTTAAAAAAAATCAAAATTTGATTTTACTCGCAGTTTCCACCAACGGAACTTGTCCAAAAGCCCGCTGAATTAGGAATCGACTTTTCGGTTTCATATGAGTCATAGTCTCTATCTGATTAGCTACTCTAAGACGCATGCTCGAATCTCGCCCAACCACGCAAATCTTAACCATGCTCTTTGAAAGCACAACATCTGACCTAGACAGTTTAAGCGCGGTAAAAGTTTCCGACTTTCATAGCAGAAGTTAGAGCAGAAAGTGAATACCACCTCTCTTCTATCTCTTTCATTAATACAACCTGATAGAAAAGAAAAAGACCTAATATAATAATAATCAGAATAATAATAATAATAACAATAATAATAATAATAATAATAATAATAATAATAATAATAATAATAATAATAATAATAATAATAATAATAATAATAATAATAATAAGAAGAAGAAGAAGAAGAAGAAGAAGAAGAAAAATAATAATAATAATAATAATAATAATAATAATAATAATAATAATAATAATAATAATAATAATAATAATAATAATAATAATAATAATAATAATAATAATAATAATAATAATAATAATAATAATAATAATAATAATAATAATAATAATAATAATAATAATAATAATAATATTAATAATATTAATAATCTTAAAATTGTACATAATTTGTAGATCGTCCTTCCAGCGCTATTCATGCGCCATCCTCCCCCCCCCCCCCACCCCCACCTAAAAAAAAAAAAAAAAATACAATAGATAAATATTTTTTTCCCTTAATAAAGAACAAGACATATGAATCATGCCACAGATCTCTATGTTAATCACGACACACTCTTGATACATGAACCGAAATTTCCTGGGATGTCAGGACAATCAAAACACCCACAAAGGATGCTTTCTTTAACTGGCTCAACAAACAAAGCAACGGGACATAATATATATATATATAAATCCCATATGAACTTTAAAGAAACTCAACCCATCTTCATTCTAGAGATAATGGGTTTTGTTACGGTCGATCGCACTTAATGCTACGGCAGCTTTTCTTGTGGAGCCAGTTATGTGATAAATAATGCATTAGCTTTGATCGCGAGGTTAAAGCCTAAGCAGGAAAATGTTCTGGGAAATAGGAAGGTAAGCGTTGAAAAGAAATGCAAAAATGAAACTCTGAGAATTAAGTGTCACCAGTTACAGCGGAAAATGTCATTCTGAAAATAACGTGGGGGAAATGCGAACATTTAAATGGCAACGTAGATAGTTAATTTTTTAAATGAAAGACAAAAAACTCAATAAAAAAAAATTCTTAGTAATGTTTTGAAATTTCTTTCCTATCTTTCTATTTCTCTCTTTTTTTCTATGTGGACGTCTCTCTCTCTCTCTCTCTCTCTCTCTCTCTCTCTCTCTCTCTCTCTCTCTCTCTCTCTCTCTCTCTCTTTTCAAACTGGATTGTTCATTTTCAAACATCAATTTCCCCGCGGCTGCTTAGAGCAGGGTTTAAGGATTAAGTCTTGGCACTCTCGAAACCCGGATAGGGACAACTTTTTACATCAGCATTTTCCAGAGCTGTTTCTAGGGCAGGGATCATCCCACGATCCGTATGGCTTGACCTAATTTGTGGCGAGCTGAATAGGTTGAAAAAGTAGGTGGGTGAGTCCCACTACTGAGAAATGTGGACAGGTCAGTCTGATGCGAGAGCTCCTGTCCGCTTCTGGTCAGCCTCAAGTTTTACTCTAGAAACAAGAAATGGAACGGGTAATGATAAATGAGGGAAAGACGTGTAAAATAATGACACCAACTCAATGCGGGGTGAAAAATGACCCGGAATACTTGATTAATCGATACCTTTAGGATAGCGTCTAAAAGGTGGAGTGTGGTGTAGCCCAGGTGGGTGTAGGGTTAGAGCTCACGCCCTGGTATGCTCAGGGACTTTCTTCGCTGGTTCGAACCCCACTCCGTGGGTGGGTGAGTTTCGGGTATCGACTTTAACGTTCTATTCCAGCCTGACGGGGGCTGATATGTGCAATCGGTCTGAAATGATCATTCTTGTTGAGGATGGTCTATATCAAACAAGCTAACGAACAATTATTCGTTGCGAATGTCACTTTGACATGCACTATTCGTCATGACTTAAATCAACACTCGTTCAGAAACCGTCACAGTTTTCCTGTTTTCATTTGAAAGCGGTAATGATTGTGAGGTGTGAAAATTATGGTGGTTGTCGGTGTGGTAGCGGTTGTGGTTGTATGGTGAGGTAGTGGTGGTGGCTGTACGATGTGGTAGCGGTTGTGGTTGTATGGTGAGGTAGTGGTGGTGGTTGTACGATGTGGTAGCGGTTGTGGTTGTATGGTGAGGTAGCGGTAGCGGTTGTACGATGTGGTAGCGGTTGTGGTTGTATGGCGAGGTTACGGTGGCGGATGTACGATGTGGTCGCGGTTGTGGTGGTATGGTGAGGTAGCGGTGGCGGTTGTACGATGTGGTAGCGGTTGTGGTTGTATGGTGAGGTAGTGGTGGTGGTTGTACGATGTGGTAGCGGTTGTGGTTGTATGGTGAGGTAGTGGTGGTGGTTGTACGATGTGGTAGCGGTTGTGGTTGTATGGTGAGGTAGTGGTGGTGGTTGTGGTTGTATGGCGAGGTTACGGTGGCGGATGTACGATGTGGTCGCGGTTGTGGTGGTATGGTGAGGTAGCGGTGGCGGTTGTACGATGTGGTAGCGGTTGTGGTTGTATGGTGAGGTAATGGTGGTGGTTGTACGATGTGGTAGCGGTTGTGGTTGTATGGTGAGGTAGTGGTGGTGGTTGTACGATGTGGTAGCGGTTGTGGTTGTATGGTGAGGTAGTGGTGGTGGTTGTACGATGTGGTAGCGGTTGTGGTTGTATGGTGAGGTAGCGGTGGTGGTTGTACGATGTGGTAGCGGTTGTGGTTGTATGGTGAGGTAGCGGTGGCGGATGTACGATGTGGTAGCGGTTGTGGTTGTATGGTGAGGTAGCGGTGGTTGTTGTACGATGTGGTAGCGGTTGTGGTTGTATGGTGAGGTAGTGGTGGATGCTGTATGGTGTGGTAGTGGTGCGGTTTTATGAAGAGTAGGCGTTGGTGCTTGTATGGTTTGATAGCGGTGGCGACTGTATGAAGAGTTAACGTTGGTGGTTGTATGGTATGGTAGCGGTGGTGGTTGTATGGTGTAGTAGCGGTGGTGGTTGTATGGTGTGGTAGTCGTGGTGGGTGTATGGTATGGTGGCGGTCGTATGATTTGGTAGCGATAGTGGCTATAAGTTATGGAAGCAGCGGTGTTGTATAATAGGGGCGCTATGGTGGTTGCAGGGTAATAGAGCGATGGTAGTTTCCAGGTATGGAAGCGGTTGTGGTTTGGGAAATCTTTTATGTACATAACATGTTGTGCGTTTGCTCTGGGTTAGAGTAGAATCAGAACTCGTCAGTTCAGTCTAAAGCTATGGAAAGTAAATATAACGGCTTTCAGGTTTAAAGTTTAAGGACAAATTCCACATAATAATGACAGAGTTGCGTTTAAGTAGAGATATTCTCCAAGCTAAAGCCTAGAAAATAATAATGACTCACTTCGGTACAAAGGGAAAACAGTAGTCTTCATAAGACTGAAGTATTACCTATTTACTAATACCAATGTTATATTCTGTGTTCTAAATTAGGAACAAAAACAAGCAACAGAATTTAATTTTTCGAGCCTCTCGGAATGATGTTTATGGTTATGGAATTGCTGCAATATGCTAATTTCACAAAATTCCTTTCACGGTTACATGAAAATTGATTTAATCCTTTCTCGTGTATTTTGTAAAATAATAACGGATAAATTATAATAGATACGTATGCCTAAAATTAAGAACCAAAGGTAATCATTGATATAAGACAAAATATTGAAAGTCGAAAACTGTAAATCCGGTTGCAATGTGCCTTTTTTAAGGAAAAGAAGCAGATTTTTTAGAAATAAAAAAGATTTAAAAAAAAAAAAAGAAATCTGTCTCATAACAAAATAATCAGTTTCTGTAAAGCAGTGTACGGCGGAGGAAAAAAAAGCTGCAAGTGCAAAATTAGAGCGACACACATTTTATCTCTTCTTTCGTAAATAAAAAAGCAAAGAAATATAAAAAAAAAATTAACGTAATTTTTAACCCCATTTTCTCCTACCCTATGGTCTCCAATTTAATTGTAAAAACCTCGGGAAAGAGAGGCCAGACAAAGCTTTTACTGAAGTTCATTTCCGGCACAGGTTAAGGGACCGGAAGTTCCCCCTTAGCGGACCAATCAGATTGCACTTCTCCGCAGTCGACAAGTCCGAGACTGCCCTAATGAATGAATAATTCAATAGACACGAATCTCGGCTTAGTCGTGTGACGGTTAACGGTCATTCTGTGGTCACTCTCTGGTCACTCTTTGGAAGGGATTACAAATAGAATGACCGCTGGAGTGCTGAAGAGAGGGACAAGAGATGAGAATAAGATAAAAAAAGATAAGAAAAACAAAAAAAATAAAGGTTTTCCTGATCTTTCTCTCTGTGTCCTTCATTTAATCTTTAGAGAACAAACAGCGGCCCGTACAATAGTGGACAGGCCATTTCGATAAATCGATGGGTCAACTGTTAAAAGATCCAATTAAAAAGAAAAAAACAAAACTTCGTACGTTTCAGAATACCATAAAAACTTCAGAGATTTAAAAAAATTTGATTTACCGGATAGAAAGAAAATGTTCTAGTTTAAAAATGGTCTGTAATAAAAGGATGCTGGTAAAAAATAAAATTATAATGCTATTCAAGTCTTGTTTCAACTACTAAATTTGAAATTAAATTAAAGGAATAGCTCAAATTTTGTTCATTTTGGGCCATACTTATTATTTTCAGCTTAGTAGAGAAAAAGAAATACGATGCCAATTCTCCTTCACAATGATTATCTACTGGTTCTAAACAATCTATCGTGTAGAAAATTTAATCTTTTCCAATAGGAACAGTTATCTCATTTTTTAAACATACGAATCTGTTTTTAGTTCATTTGAAACACTCATTGCATTGTCTATTAGGTTGAAAAGAATTAGGCAGTTAAGAATTCCCGCAAGTCATAGCGCCTTGTTAGAATTCTGAAAACGTTCAAAAAGATGTTAAAAAAAAGGATGGAGAAAGTGCGAAACTAGCTTAATCTCTGTATTCAGACATTACAGCTTTGGACAATTTCGCTCTTACTGGATGCTATTTGGTTTAGAGTACAAACGTATTTACATATAACCCTTGTAACAGTTGGTGTAAGTCAAACGTGATAAAGCCAAGGTTAAGAACTATAAATGTTGACTTCACACTTTATCGTCTATTGAAGATGGTGTGTGTTGCAACAAAATGTCCCAAAAAGGATTTTTTTTATATTTTTTTTTATTTATTTACTTTTTTTTCGGGGGGGGGGGGGGGGGGGAGATCCAGATAATGGAACATAATTGAGTTGTTCATAACAGAAAGAACGATCTTTGTATGTGTTTTTGTGGGAGTGGGTTCAGGGTAGGTAGGAGAAACAAAAGGAACGAAAAGGAAAGACAGAGTGAGAGAAAGAGAGAGGCAGAAATATTGAAAAAGAAATAATTATAGAGAGGGGATATAAGTAAAAGAGACAAAGAGAGAGAGAGAGAGAGAGAGAGAGAGAGAGAGAGAGAGAGAGAGAGAGAGATTCAAAGAGCGACTAAGATATCTAGACAGAGACAGACACAGAGAAGCAGAAGATAAAAGAGAGAAAGAAACAGAGGTGAAAATGAAAAAGCAGACAGAGAAGTAAAGAGATAAAAGATTGTGCAGAAAGATAGACAAAGGGATAGAGGAAAAGAGAGATAAAGAGAAGGAAAGACAGAGCGACAGAGAAAAAGAGATATAGAGTGAGGGAGATATAAGTATAATAATGTTAACTCATCTTTGATCTATATAAACTATCTTGGTTTATTATTTAGTCCGTATGTCTGTCTATCCTCTGCAATTCTTTTTCCCGATGGGGCCTTTGGTCTTCCGTTTCTCAGTCTGTCTGTTTGTCTGTCTGTTAAACTCTCTTTCTCTCTCTCTCTCTCTCTCTCTCTCTCTCTCTCTCTCTCTCTCTCTCTCTCTCTGCTTGTATATCTATAAGTCACCTGTCACAATATTAAAGTATAGATCTTGTTGAGAGAAAGGATCTCAATTACGCAATCTACCAAGAAATCGATAGTCTCAGTGTTTCGATTGGTTGAAGACTTTATCATGTCTTGCCTCCCTAAAGTGGCTCTTCTGTCTGCTTGAAACATTCTCAATAAAATCATTGGCCCGGGTTGGCGGCGGTTGGCCGACCAAGACGTCTTGACTCAGGGCTTAGAAAGACAGGCAAGACACACTAGGAGAAGGGGACCACACAATTAAACAGTGATTTATGCTATTGGGCTTTAGTGATGGTCAGTGTGTCAACTAAAAATAAGAGGAAGATATTGAGAGAGAGAGAGAGAGAGAGAGAGAGAGAGAGAGAGAGAGAGAGAGAGAGAGAGAGAGACAAACAGACAGACAGAAAGAGATAGAGAGAAAGAGAAAGAGAGAAAGATAACGATTAAGACAGCCAGAGATAGAAATAAAAAGAACGAGAGAGATAATGGGAGATAAAAACCAAAAAAGTTATAAAGAGAAAGAACAAGAGATAGAGAAAGATAGACAGACAGACAGACAGAAAGAACGAAAGAAAACGAGAAAAAAGAGAAAGAGAGAGAAAAATAGAGATAGAGATAACGAGAGAGGGCAACAAAGAGAGAGAATGAGAGAGAGACAGAGAAAGAAATAAATAAAGACAGAGAGAGAGAAAAAAAAAGAGAGAGTCGAATAAAGTATGCTTATTAAAGGATAAAAAGAAAGTTTGCGCTGAAAAGGTAAAAAATATATATAAAAAAGACCATGCAAAAAAATAGAGGGATTCTTTTTTTCTTTCTATCTTTCTTTTTTTCTTTTTTCATTGATGTTATGAATGAAAGATTCAACAAAAATTGGAATCCAGAGTCAGAGAAAGCGGGGTGTGATTCTTTAAATATTTTTCTTCCATATATTGAAAATGTTTGTAATGTGGAGAATTTTTTCCCCTTTATTTCATCGTCGTTATTACATGGATTCACGAAATAAAAAAATGAAGATTATGTAAGTCGTAGAAATAGGTGATATATTGAAATATTGAGCTAATACACTTTCTCAAACTAAAAGTTACGGTGAAGGTAATAATACATAAATTCAATGGGACGGCATTTCAATTTATTTTAGTAGTTGCATAAATCTAATAATTTTGAAAATTACAAGTAATAAGGTCCTACCAACCTAATAGTGAAGGCTGAGGAATGTTTTTCTTTTCCCTAAATGTCGCATTTCATAACGTGACTTCAAGGTTAATCCCTGGAAAACCTCATCCCGAGCTCTGCTTTCTTCTCTCTCTCTCTCGGAATCTAAGAGAGAGCTAAGAAAGATATCGAAGTTCACCGCTTGTCTTGGAATGTAGAAAAACGAGTATATGACAGAGTTGAATCGACAGCAACTAATACTCAATCAGGCATTAAGGGGTTGGTAACAAAAAAGTCGAAGTGCAAGACCCACTTATCTACTCTTCTCTATCAATATCCCACTAACCTAGCCCTAGCCCTAACACCTATCACTTAACCTAAAACACTGGTCTAGCCCTTGCCTAAACCCTACTTACCTAGCCCTAGCCCTAACTAACCTTAAACCACTTGCCTAGCCCTATCCCTGGCCCTAACCTTAAATTACTCACCAAGGCCTAGCCCTATCCCTAATTTTCAACCACTGTCATAGACCTAACCTTATTCTTAAACCATTGGTCTATCCCTAGGATAAACCCTATCCCACTGGCCTAGTCCTAACCTTAACCCACTGGTTTAGCCCTAGCCCTAACCTGCTGTCCTAGTCCCATTTTAATCTTAAGCCTCTGCTCCGTTCCTATTCCTAACCCTATCTTTAAAACACTGGCCTAGGCCTAGCCTTAATTTTAACCATAACCCACTTGTCTAGCCCTAACCCTAACCCATTGGTCTATCCCTAGCCCAATCATTATCCCACTGACAATGCCTAGCCCCAACCTTAAGCTGATGTGGAAGAAGTTCTGCATAACTCGGACGGAGATCGAAACAATGTAACTAGGTTATGACCGCATCTCGGCCAGTGACTTTAATCCCTTGCAAATGTTCTGCTCAAAGAGTAGAGTCCATGCTTGGGATTTAAAAAAAAATAAAGGGGGTGAAAAATTCATTACATTTCACGTATTATCGCACGCTTCGAAAAGTCTTTGCAAATTTTCAACAGAAGTTAAGTAATCTTTTGTTTTAAGTACCAGAGTATTTTGAATGCATTAAATTCGAGGCATTCGGATGCTGTTCACGTATTTAAATTTTTCGAGCTCGATTTAAAAAAAAATATGTAGAAAATACCTGGATCGATTGGAATGAAGGGAATCCATGACGCAACACATGTCTGGTTGCCAAATCTGGGTAAATCCAGTTTAAGCCCTTGAGATCCCCTGTTGAGTGGCTTAGGGATGCGACGAAACCTCGTGACATGGATGCGCTATACACCAGTGCTGAGGAATCTGCAGCTTGTCGTGAGACGGACTCAGGAGATGTGGGTGGCTTTGGGGTTAGAAGATCCGCTCTTCTATCCGGATGGATATTTTCGCGGGTTTGACCCTCTTATGCTGTCACTGAGTTAGATTTTGGACGTGTTCTATTAGGTTTCGCCCGACCCGCATGATGTTCAGAAAAGGAGTGCGTTTACCTTATGGCATATATCAAATAAGAAATGAAACTAAAGAAGCTAAGTCAAATTCGTCGTGGTGAGATTTTTTATTCTAACCTCAAGGAAAAAAATTTCTTTAAATGAAAAGCGAGTCTGTGAGATCTCTTGTAAGGGAGAATAAATTCGTGATGTCACCTCCCGCTAGCAACGTTTAGTTACCGATTCTAAACAATACTTGCGTGATTTGCACCTCAAAAGCCAAAAAGTCCCAGATTTCTTGAAAATATTATAGCACTTAGGATAACCTTTTATCGTCCTCTTTTGGCAAATTAAATTACCAATTTTAATTCTTTTTTTAAAGACTGGCTTGATAACGTTTGTTACCCCGCCAAGCCTTTATCAGCTAGTAAGTGACTTGTTCTCTTGTCAACATTTTAAAAGAAGAAGTGCAAGAAAAAAAAATGGGACTAGCCAAGTGTCTATTACTCAGTTCAATTTATTTCAACGATAATTCAAGGATATGGGTGAAAGGTACGCTGTAACAAATAGATTAATCTCATTCGAAAGAAACAACTTTTAATAAAACAAGCCTGTGATTCTTTCAATAAATTTGGTAACTTTTTTTTTTTGTTTTTTTTTTTTAAACAGCATTGTTTTTTTTTTTTGTAATTTTTTTTAAATAAACAAATTATTTGTCTTAACTCAATACGTGCTCAACGAGTGGAGATTATTTTTAAATGTCAAAAAGAAAAGAAAAAGTGACCACAGCAGTAAAACATACTAGACTGGGTCATTTACCTAAATCAGGCATGTCCAAAGTCTGACCCGTGTTCAAATTTACACTGGCCCGCAACCTCTACCATAAAATTAAAAATTATTAATTGTTAGTTATTCATAGAATGTCAGGTTAAATAGTCTTAACTTAGATAAACCGATCCATACAGTCATGATGGAAGTATGGATGGCTTCAGCTATAATAATTTTCCTAAACAAAGCATGAAATTTCTGCTTTCCCTACAGCTTTAATTTCTAACATTCAGAATAAAAGAACTTTAAACAGCGCGAGGATTTTTAAACCTTCTTGAAGAAAATGGGGTTTTCCCAAGTAGTCGTCTGTCGCAAAACAGCTCAGTTTGTGTCGTCTTTACACATCTGCTGCTTAGATAAAGGTCCTCCATAACACACACTTTCTTGTAGGGCAGAACTAGATTCTAGTTCTTCATTCGATCAATAATCATAATATTGATATTCCAAATATTTTGTTCCGATTAAGATCTACAATACAAAACCCAAACTTTCTTGTGAGGCAGAATTAGACTCTAGATCTACATTCGATCCAAAATTGTAATACTCATATTCCAATAATGTTGGTTGCATTAAGATCTACTATAAAATCTACAAAATCTTGAAGGACAGAATAGAGATTCTAGATCTACATTCGATCACATTCGCCATATTGATATAATTTTATTTAGTTATCAAGGGATACATTTATTTTCATACCGTTCAGATTCATTTGCAATTTATTTACATAGACATGTTTTTTTTTTCAAATCTGGACATCTATTACTAAATGCAAAGAATTTGTTTAAAGTGAAAGAAACTTTATGGGTTGAAAGTCAAATTTACGTCCTTAGCAATGGACACCTTGTTCCTTTGTTTTTGTGATGATCTATATTGACCAAGATAATCGAATTTTTTTTTCTCTTCAGCTAAGCCAATTATTGCTGATACCGTTTCTCTCTTTCCTAGTAGAAGCAGGGCAGTGTTACAGAGATGAGGCACCAGTATTATCCGACACTGACGGCGGCCCAGGGTTGTAAGATCAAAATCTCATTATATATGAAAAACAGCGTACACTAGCACTCAAGATGAGAGTACCACAGTTTCGATGAACCGTTTTTTTTTTTTTTTTATAAATAGGACAGACAAAACGGTAATCTCGTTCTTTGCGGTGTTTTTATCCATCTACGTGCTAATTCCATAGATTACAATCTTAGCATATACGTAGAGACTGGCTGTCTCGTCTTGTTATAGGGAAAACCCTCTTAGTGAACAGCCATCTTAGTCTTACCTCAGAAATATGATGTTTCCATAAAGCGATAGAACAGCCATCTTAGTCTTACCTCAGAAATATGATGTTTCCATAAAGCGATAGAACAGCCATCTTAGTCTTACCTCAGAAATATGATGTTTCCATAAAGCGATAGAACAGCCATCTTAGTCTTACCTCAGAAATATGATGTTTCCATAAAGCGATAGAACAGCCATCTTAGTCTTACCTCAGAAATATGATGTTTCCATAAAGCGATAGAACAGCCATCTTAGTCTTACCTCAGAAATATGATGTTTCCATAAAGCGATAGAACAGCCATCTTAGTCTTACCTCAGAAATATGATGTTTCCATAAAGCGATAGAACAGCCATCTTAGTCTTACCTCAGAAATATGATGTTTCCATAAAGCGATAGAACAGCCATCTTAGTCTTACCTCAGAAATATGATGTTTCCATAAAGCGATAGAACAGCCATCTTAGTCTTACCTCAGAAATATGATGTTTCCATAAAGCGATAGAACAGCCATCTTAGTCTTACCTCAGAAATATGATGTTTCCATAAAGCGATAGAACAGCCATCTTAGTCTTACCTCAGAAACATGATGTTTCCATAAAGCGATAGAACAGCCATCTTAGTCTTACCTCAGAAACATGATGTTTCCATAAAGCGATAGAACAGCCATCTTAGTCTTACCTCAGAAACATGATGTTTCCATAAAGCGATAGAACAGCCATCTTAGTCTTACCTCAGAAACATGATGTTTCCATAAAGCGATAGAACAGCCATCTTAGTCTTACCTCAGAAATATGATGTTTCCATAAAACGATAGAACAACCATCTTAGTCTTACCTCAGAAACATGATGTTTCCATAAAGCGATAGAACAGCCATCTTAGTCTTACCTCAGAAACATGATGTTTCCATAAAGCGATAGAACAGCCATCTTAGTCTTACCTCAGAAACATGATGTTTCCATAAAGCGATAGAAAAGGATTAGGGTGGTGGAACGAGGAGGATGAGAGGATCACAATATTAGACAAACACACATACACACAAATAAATGCTCTCTCTTTCTCTCTCTCTCTCTCTCTCTCTCTCTCTCTCTCTCTCTCTCTCTCTCTCTCTCTAAATCCAAATAGAAAGCAAAAACACCACACCTGGAGGATAACTTGGTAATTATAAAGGATTCAAACGGTCGCGTGTGTGTCCATAAAATAATATAATACAGGGTCTAACATAAGAATTCGACACACAGCGTTGGAACTACGGGACAAAAAAAATACAACTAATAAAAAACTATTGATTTAACTTATTAACGTTTCACTTTATAAGCTTCGTCAGTAATAATGGGTAAAAATAAGTCTAGCTGTCTCTGTCACCTTCGCTTTCTTTATCTCTGTCCCTTTGTCTATCTGACTTACACCACAAACCTGAGATAAAAGGACTGTGAATGTTCAGTTTAAACTGATTTTATCTTCTCAGATTTGTTTTGCTTTGTTTTTATTGAAGTGATTGATTTTATCTCCTCAGATTATTTACATTATTGGAGTGACTTATTTGATCTTCTCTGATAATTTTGGTTTTTTTTTATAATGATCGATTTTATCTTCTCAGATTATTTGCATTATTGGAGTGACTTATTTGATCTTCTCTTATAATTTTTTTTTAATAATTTATTTTGTCTTCTCAGATTATTTTAATTTATTGACGTGACTGATTTGATCTTCTCAGATTATTTGGTTTTATTGAAGTGACTGTTAGACCCAGCCCATACATAAAAAAATCGACCCGACAGCACTTCGAAATAACAAAGTTTAACGCTCGTTGTGCAAGGCGAGACTTAACCAAAGATGATGTTCCGCAACTCAACGACAAACTGTGTTGGGTTCGAACCCTCAGGACTGGTTCATCCGGCTATTATGGCGGACACACTAACCCCACGACCACCTGTGCTCTCCTTGACTTCTCGGAAGGTGGTGATCAATGTCAAAATTCCTTGACAAAATTGTTTCAGCACCTCAATAACTTTTTTTTCCGGATCTGTGCAGCCATACGGGTCCGAACTGGTGTTATAACATGAATACATAAATACATCTAGCTTTTATATATATTGAATTTCCCCAAGAGAAATGAATAAAGTAAATCTTATCTTATCTTATCTTAACTTCTAAGGTAATGAGATCTTGTCCTATAACGTCACAGGATTTGCAACCCATGGCTATCTATAAATAAATAAAAAGTCGTTGAATGCGCAGCCAGTTCCTGTGCTGTATTAAAGCATGCGCACTAAATCAAGGCTCTTGCGGGTCGCAAACGGGTAATCCTGAGGTGGGCGGAGTCATAACTCTTCCCATAATCCAATGAGTCCGATCCCCATGTCTTGTATGTGTGGGGAATTCCCCTAATGTTAATAGAAATAAAGTTATAAATAAAACAGACAAGGATGAATGTAGATTAAATTAATGGAACTAACGGAAAGCATTCGTTTCAACTTAATTTGAATGACGCAATATCTTACATCCCAACACAATCATAAATACGGTTATATATCTATCTATCAATCAGACTTTCTAGCTTTCTATCTTTCTGTTTATATTTCTGTCTAACCATTTACCGATATGACTATACACCTAACTATCCATCGATATAACTATCGAAATAACTATCTCTCTCTCTCTCTCTCTCTCTCTATATATATATATATATATATATATATATATATATATATATATATATACGGAACAGCACACTTGGGCGTAAGAAAAACAAAACAAAACATACTGCAATTTTGCAGAAAGTTGTCGGCCCAACTTTGTTTGAGCTTTAAAATTGCCTGTGTGTGGATGAGTTTGGTACGCTGAAAACGAATATGACGAGTTTATTCGTCGCAAATAAATACTTGTTTTAAGATAGACGCATTTTTGTATTGCACTATTTCCTGACGTTTGCCCCAGTTCTGTGTAACAGTCCGAATGTGCTTTTTGTCCTGCTCCACTTGATCTTGACCCACGCAGCTATCCTGTACCCAGCGCAGACCCAGCACATGCGCACAATTTCGAAATCAAGAGCACTACTATCTGATTGTGAATATGGGGACATAGATCTAGATGAGAAAAAAGGGGGGAGGTGTCGTCTTCATTTGTCATAATAAATCCCATTTAATCGTTATGTATTTTATTAATTACATAATCGCGACGACTTTCACAACCAACAATGCATTAATCTAACCAAAAGAAACACTAAAAACAAGGAATAGTTCTCTACGCGAGTCGGGCCGATATCTGTAAATTTACCGAATAAAAAACTGATTTCTATGTCAGAACAGACGGCTATGAAGGCCCCGAAACGTGTGAATTGGTTGACCTCTCTCTAGTCACGCAGCAAACAGAAAACACACCTTGAAAGCAGCGTGTGGGGCTCTACGCTAAGGGGACGAGGGCCTCACAACCTCCAGACCAATACCTAAACAAGTGACATGTGGAAAAAAATATCAAGAAATCTGTAAAAAAAAAAAACCAACAACAACAAAATAAAACAGCAAAAACATTTAAACATAATGTGTTGAAAGTGACCTACGAAGCATATACAAAGTTAACGGATTTCTTTGATTTAACCCTTGACCTGATGAAAAAATCTTTATAAACCTTACAGACAAAAAAAAAAAAAAAAAAACAACAAAAAAAAACGTGAAATATATCAACAAATACTTAAAAAAAAAAAACAACAATAACCCTACCTTAAAACTTATTATAAACAATATCGCCTAAGCACGAACTTAAAGACAGAAACAAAAAACATTCAAACGAGTCTTCCCCACCTACACCGAGGGACCGAGATGAGAAGAGAAGTACAAGAGTACTTTGAGATCCAAACACTGACCTCCTTAAAAAACTGACAGACAACAAAAAATGCAAAAAAAAAAAAGTCTGGACCACTCGCTAGACATGATAAAGTTCGCTGAGTCTAATGAGTCCCAAATCAACGCGACATGCGATCATTAATTTACCACCGTCAAGTCCAGGGGTCTCCAAGCTTTTCAATATAAGAGCCACATTGAATATTTTCCATATTTATGTTTGCCGAACGAAAAAAGGAGACTATATCAGTGCCAGTCGTGCGATAGTTATTTTTTTTTCAAGACCACCACGCTGGGATTTGGCGGGCCGGATGAAATTATATGCGGGCTGGATGGGGCCAGCGGGCCACAGTTTGGAGACCGCTGATCTAGTCATTCTACTGTGGTCATGAAACGTATTTTGGGACGTTCCTGGCTAGACCACCTTAGACCAGCCTCACATAGACCGTCACATAAAACGTCACGTGCGTGAATGGATGCGCGTAAACAAAAATGGTTAGTATAATTTTAACTGCACCTGCCACATAAGCAGTTCCGTCACGCCGATACGTGTGGTGACGTGACGGGAAGAATGTCCATGCCGATTCTTTTTGGCCCGTGTTGTGTCAGCCCCTTCTTTTTTTAATCTAAAACAATTGTTAACAATGCCTCTTCATCGGAGGAATCCATGTTCACAGCCTGGCTGGGCGTGAGGGAAGGACACCTTAAGGGATCAGGCAAAGTGTGGCTTGTAATGTGTCACGTAAAGAGTGTCGCGTGACACGTGAAAGGTCATTTCTATGTGAGACTGGCCTAACGTGTCACCTAAACAGTGTCGCGTGACACGTGAAAGGTCATTTCTATATGAGATTGCCCTAACGTGTCACGTAAAGAGCGACGTATGACACATGAAAGGTCATTTCTATGTGAGGCTGGCCTTAGACAACGGAGTTAAAATGACAGGGAGGTGGGAATGTTTGTATGTAAGTGAGCGGGTGGGTTGGCGGGGCGTGTTCTGCGAAACAAACGACGTTAATGTGGGTTAAAAAAACTAATTCGAAACCAAATGTTGAAGAGACAAAAAGTTTAAACAGTGGGGAGTAAGAAGAGATAAACTAGAGAAGTGAGATTTAGGGATAAAGAAACACAGAGAGAGAGAGAGAGAGAGAGAGAGAGAGAGAGAGAGAGAGAGAGAGAGAGAGAGAGAGAGAGAGAGAGAGAGAGGACAGAGAGAGAGAGAAGGGGAAAGACAGACACACATGAGAGGGGAGAGCTGTCGACCAAGAAATAAAGATATGAAGATAGGCATAGACGAAACACAAACCTACAAGGAGCTATATTTTGACGAAACAGTTGGTTTGGAACCAACCAAAAACGACAATAACAACAATAACAACAACAACAAAAAACAACAAAAATCAACAACAAAAAAACAAAACAACAACAAAAGAACCCCCCCCCCCCACAAAAACGAAATATTTCATTGTCTGTTTAACGGCAATCTAGACATTTGTTGCTTGCTGAAGTGCAATAGTTGTGGCACAATGGAACCCATTAAGACGAATGCGGGCTTGGGTTGATGGTAAGTATAGCAAGCTCGGTAGATCTCGGGGGAGGAGTCTGCTAGGATGCAAGCTTTGGAGGTAATAGACTGTCAGAACCAATTGTCTGGAAGACACACGCGATGATATAGAGGAGAGTCTTACCCGTTCGCGGCCCAGTGCTGTGAATCGGTCTCAACTTTCTCTCGCCTTAACAGTGTTGTGCTAACCACTGCTCTGGAAATGACAATACACTGACATAAAGCGCTCAGCTCTTCACTAAAGAAGTTCCACGATTTAATGTATACTTAAAGAACTAGACATAAAGCGCTCACTTCTTTACTATAGGGGCTCCACGATTATATGTTTTCTTAAACAACTGGACTTAAAGCGCTGAACTCCTCACTATAGAGATTCCACGATTTTAAGTGTACTTAAACAACTAGACATAAAGCGCTCAACTGTTCATTATAGAGGTTCCACGTTTTTATGTATACTTAAACAACTAGACAGAAAGCACTAAGTTATTCACTTTAGGATTCCACGATTTTAAGTATACTTAAAAAAACTAGACATAAAACGCTCAACTCTTCACTAGAGAGGTTTAACAATTTTATGTATACTTAAACAACTAGATATAAAGCCCTCACTTTTGTCCAATAAAAGATCAACACTGATCTATATCTTGTATACATCAACAACTAGACAAAAAAGTGCTTATTCTTGTTTCATATAGCTTGTATACAACAACTAGACAAAAAATCTCATTCTTGTTCCATGGATGTTGTGTACATCAACAACTAGACAAAAAAATCTCATTCTTGTTCCATGGAGGTTGTGTACATCAACAACTAGACAAAAAATCTCATTCTTGTGTCATGGAGGTTGTTTACATCAACAACTAGACAAAAAGCGGTCACTCTTTCTTTGTATAAGCTCAGCATTGACCAATATATTGTATACCTCAACACCTACATATAAACCGTTCAGTATAACATGTACCTTATAATTATGCTCACCGGAAGTATGTATGCGTGAACAACCGCCTTTAAAGCCACAGACCAGCACAATAGAGATTCACCAGTCGCCAACATTGTGCTTATTTGAAGAACCAGACATTGTGCGCTCTCCCTTGCGTCATATAATATGTACATATGAAGAACCAGACATTGTGCGCTCTCCCTTGCGCCATATAATATGTACATATGAAGAACCAGACATTGTGCGCTCTCCCTTGCGTCATATAATATGTACATATGAAGAACCAGACATTGTGCGCTCTCCCTTGCGTCATATAATATGTACATATGAAGAACCAGACATTGTGCGCTCTCCCTTGCGTCATATAATATGTACATATGAAGAACCAGACATTGTACGCTCTCCCTTGCGCCATATAATATGTACATATGAAGAACCAGACATTGTACGCTCTCCCTTGCGTCATATAATATGTACATATGAAGAACCAGACATTGTACGCTCTCCCTTGCGTCATATAATATGTACATATGAAGAACCAGACATTGTGCGCTCTCCCTTGCGTCATATAATATGTACATATGAAGAACCAGACCTTGTGCGCTCTCCCTTGCGTCATATAATATGTACATATGAAGAACCAGACATAAAGCGCTCCCCAGTACGCCATATAATATGAAGAACCAGCACTATCTTTACTGTGATCAAATTCTAATTTACTCGAGATTGAGGAAGTAACTCGTGAGACTTTGGAGTAAATCAAAAAAGAGCATGCTACAAGAATTCAATTAAAAAAAATCGCAAGCCTGTTTGACATTCTTCGTCTATTACACGTTCACTCACTCAAACTACATTAAACACCAACCAAGTTCTTGCCATGAGCAATCTGGATCATAAGGTAAGAGACCAGTATTAGGACGCGATGAGAATGGGTCAATTCGATCCAACAAAGGAGAGATTTACCCCAGAGGTCGGAGTCAGCTGTCTACAATAAATGCTACCATTGTCTCGATCATCTCTATTCTCAATTGTAAGTCGCGAGATTTACTTGGTTTTGACTGTTGTTTGATATAGCGTATCCATTACATAATGATTTCAGATAGTTTGTGGCGAGATTTATTTGGTTCTGACTGTTGATTGATATAGCGTATCCATTACATAATGATTTCAGATAGTTTGTGGCGAGATTTATTTGGTTTTGACTGTTGATTGATATAGCGTATCCATTACATAATGATTTCAGATAGTTTGTGGCGAGATTTATTTGGTTTTGACTGTTGATCGATATAGCGTATCCATTACATAATGATTTCAGATAGTTTGTGGCGAGATTTATTTGGTTTTGACTGTTGATTGATATAGCGTATCCATTACATAATGATTTCAGATAGTTTGTGGCGAGATTTATTTGGTTTTGACTGTTGATTGATATAGCGTATCCATTACATAATGATTTCAGATAGTTTCGCATATGAAATATGAGCTCCGCCTTGTCAAGCTGGGTGAAACTGAAAAAAAACCGAGCCCAAAAAATGTACCTACCGACTGTGTGGGACTCGAACTCTCGAAAAAGCTCCTTACTGTACAGGTATCAAGGAGGACGCTCTAACCCCACAGCCACAGGCGCTCCTCGCGAGGTTGGAGCACCCAATAGCAAATCTCTGTGTATCTTTCAAAACTCTTGATTTGGACAGAAATGAGACAAAGGGCTGGAGTTGTGACGGTATTTTGTGTAACTAACCCTAACGTACAAGATGGCCGGTCTGATTACAAGACAGCCCATCTTGGTCGACTCTAGCAACACCCAGACTCTGTCGATGATTATGGGACTATTGATGGTAATAAGGGTCACATTTGTCTAATCACGCTAACACAAAGAAAGCCCTTTCCTTGGTTTTGAGATTCGCAATTACTGCAATGCTCTTGTGACCCCAATGGACACCAGTCTGTTGACATACTTTATGCAAGGAGCTCTCTTTTGAAACCAAAAGACAGCAATCAATGAAGGACACGCAGAGGCTCTGAAAATGTTGGTCACAGTGAACCGTAAATTACAGGTGTCCAAATTAATGAGAGAACCAATTTATTTCATCCGACTCCTTGTTGAGACGATTTGGGGCGAACAAACTATATTCTTCTTCTGAGTTGACCGCGTAAAGGCAGAGCTTAAAAGCAAAGTTGAATGAACTTCATCATAAAGAACAGAAAAATAGTCTCGCAACCCGATGTCCAAGTGATATAACCCTTCTAAATACTCTTTAGAAAAAAAAAGTTATCTAAACAAGTTGTTTGTAAGCCTTTGTCTCGCATATTGATCAACCAATACTCTAACGTTATAGCACTCGGTCCCGCCGCCCACACTCTTTGGCAAAGTTAAAGAAACCTCTCTCAAGCAATATTTTAACAAAGATAAATAAATTTCGTTAAATAACAGAAACATGGACTCTTGACCTGATCTTAAAGATCCATAACACTCTTAGATACTCTTAAAAAACAGAAAAAAAGTATATTCAAAACAAGGTTCTTTGAAAGCCTTTATCTCGCAAAATCATTAACCAATAAAGTGATGTGGAAGCACCCCCCCCAAAAAAAAAACCCGTTTCCACACACACACACACCATACGCATATTCTTTCACAAAAGTAAAAACCCTTTCTAGTAAACATTGTTTGCTCAAAATTAAAATATACTTCGTTATGTCAGAGAGAAGTGAACTTTTGACCTCGTGTTCATGCGACATCTCTTTCTCTCTCTCTCTCTCTCTCTCTCTCTCTCTCTCTCTCTCTCTCTCTCACACACACACACACACACACGCTCACAAATGCCCTTTCAGGTATCTATAAGGATCAGAAACTATAATAATTAAAAACCTTTTATTTCATACGATGATTAACTAATAATCTAATTTTATACCACTTCCTCCTCCCCCCCTTTTCCTCTACTCACTCTCTTCATGTCTTCTTTCACAAAAACTCCTTCAGGTAAAGGCTTATGAATTCCATTTTATAAAAGAAAAATTAACTCTTGACCTAATGTCAATGCGAACCCCCCCCTCCCCCCCTCTCTCTCTCTCTCTCTCTCTCTCTCTCTCTCTCTCTCTCTCTCTCTCTCTCTCTCTCTCTCTCTATCTCTCATGCTGTTTCAGGTTATTTTAATATCCGCAGGGTATATTTACGTATTTACGAACAACTCTTTCTCCTACAATGATTGACCAGAGAACTAATGTCCTGGCGGCATGCCTCTCCCACACACTACCGTGTCAACATGGTCTCAAGCGCTACTTGAAGTCCTTGTCTCATACAACAATGAAGCACTCCCGGCTCCCTCCGTCAGCCTCCTTCAGAGGAAATATTATGGTTAAAAGCCTGTATCGCTCAGGATGCTTAATTCATGAACCCTTCCCCCACCTCTCCACCCTCACTCCCACAAATTATTTTCACAGTAAACTTATGATTACAAGCCATTATCTCACAGAACGATTGACCCATGATCTGATACTGTACAACTACCCACCCCCCACCCCCTCTAACACACACCCCACATCCCCCCTCACAAATAGTCCTTCTGAGTTACTGTTATGATTACAAGCCTTTGTCTCACAAAACGATTAACAATGATCAGATACTGTAATAATACCCCCCCCCCCCCACCCCCTCCCACGCACCCCCATCCCCCCCCCCTTTTTACAAATAGTCCTTCTGAGTTAGTGTTATGATTACAAGACTTTGTTTCACAGAACGATTGACCCATGATCTGATACTACACTACTACCCCCCCCCCACACACACACACCCCACATCCCCCCTCACAAATAGTCCTTCTGAGTTAGTGTTATGATTACAAGCCTGTATCTCACAGAACAATTAACCCATGATCTGATACTGTACTAACTGTACTACTACCCACCCCACCCCTTCCCACATCCCCCCACACCCCTCCCTCACAAATAGTCCTTCTGAGTTAGTGTTATGATTCTGTGTTATCTCACAGAACGATAAACCTATGATCTGATACTGTACTATTACACCCCATCCCCCACACACACACATACCCCACATCCCCCTCTCACAAATAGTCCTTCTGAGTTAGTGTTATGATTACAAGCCTTTGTCTCACAGAACGATTGACCCATGATCTCATACTGCACTACTACCCACCCACCCCCACCACACACACACACCACATTCCCCCTCACAAATAGTCCTTCTGAGTTAGTGTTATGATTACAAGCCTTTATCTCACAGAACGATAAACCTATGATCTGATACTGTTCTATTACACCACCCACACACACACATCCCACATTCCCCCTCACAAATAGTCCTTTTGAGTTAGTGTTATGATTACAAGCCTGTATCTCACAGAACGATAAACCTATGATCTGATACTGTACTATTACACCACCCACACACACATATTCCACATTCCCCCTCACAAATAGTCCTTTTGAGTTAGTGTTATGATTACAAGCCTGTATCTCACAGAACGATAAACCTATGATCTGATACTGTACTATTACACCACCCACACACACACACACATCCCACATTCCCCCTCACAAATAGTCCTTTTGAGTTAATGTTATGATTACAAGCCTGTATCTCACAGAACAATTAACCCATGACCTGATACTGTACTACAACCTATTTTTTTTTTAATCGAAAATAAGTCCTTTCAAATGGAAATAAACTAGTTGAAACTCAACAAACGCATCGGCTACTCAAATTGATGTCTTTAGGTTTCTAGAGAATCGATGCTAGGATCCCTCTATCTTTTTATGTTTTATTCATGTTGCCCGAAGTCTTCACACAAACATAATAAGAAGAATCACATAATTATTTCTCTCCAAATTGATGGTTCTTTAAGAACTATGAAAATCATTTTGATTGTTCAATCCTTCACTAGGAACCAGTGTCCATAGAGCCCCAGAAAACAGGTTAATAAGGATTTGGAACCAAAGTGTAAATATTTTACCAAGAGATAGTGATAATATTTTCTTGCTGTTTCATACCAGTCTGTCGTTTTATATTCCTTGTTTTGTGTTTACGGACCGATATCATTAGCGTATCGAGGCCGAAGAATTTTTAGAATAATACAGAACCATGTCAAGATAACAATACATTCAACAGAGGGCTTAATGCTCCGCATAAAAAGGGCGAATTGAGGACAAAGATGGAAGTAATACCGATGTCCATAGAGACATCAAAATTTTGGCCAGTAAACAAAGGATTACGCGAAAAGATAAATTGCTGGAGAGATTTGTATCGTCATTGTTTGAGAAAGATGGATGATCTTACAGCAAAACAAAGAAAAAGGATCCCACCTCGCCTGAAAGACGTAGTTTCCCTTTTCTGCTCGTTTTATAACATCCACAACATGGAAATAGAGCCATATAAAAGTTTCTGTTTTTCTGTTTACATTACCGATTAAAAACTCTTCTAAAATCACACATTACATTTCTTTTAAAACCTCGGTAATTTAATTCTACATGAAAAGCTTTTCAATAAACTTGTTAAAATCTGAGATTATCAATGTTGTTTACCTTCAGATAGCAACCATCTGAGAATGATGTTGTAGATTATAGTGTTAGAGTTACGAACAATCTCTTTTCTCATAGACTTATTCATAATGTAATAAAACTAATACAAATGGTTCGAATAGGGCTATTTGGATGGAAATAGCTGATATAGAGTGGACACTTCGCTGATCGGTTGTATAAACCGAGAACAATCAAAGATTCCAAAATAAAACTATACACTGCGTTTCTCTGAGGTACCCCGTTGCGTGCTCGATGAGATTTAGGCGACCATTTTCAATAAAAAATTTTTTTTTGTGTTTGTGCTTTGCGGTGCCGTCATGTACTGTACCGTTTACAAAAGAATCGAGATAAACTTATGCGACGTTAAAGTCATAAGGATGAGTATCTACCATAATTATGATCTATTTACTGGCCATTAACATTTCATAAAACAGACAATGATCTAAACTTTGCTTTTGTTTCAACAATCCCAACTTCACAAGAAGTCCTCTCACACAATCCAAAATCGTTCTTGCCTTTGAAAATTCTAACTGAAATGTCATTGTTTCCACAGTTTCCAGATTGAACAAGCACCATATTATTACCATTTTTTTCACAGCCAAAACCTTGAGAATTCAATATGAATTGTCTTCCTTTCAAATATTCAACTTTTTACTTTTTTTTTCACTTGTAAATGTTGCTAAAACTGAGCATAGTACCACCACTACGATTGATCTACCTTTAATAAACTGCAGACAGGTCGGTTGAAATGTCTTACATCGAGTTTCGACCTGTTTCTTAATAAATTATGAGAAATCAGTTAAATCTGTACAATTGAAATCTATTTTAAGATCCTTTACAAAGTTTATTAGAAGGATGTAAATTACCGCCAAAAAGTGCCTAAAAAATGAATAGCCTTGCGGGAATTCATAGCTTGCCATCTATCTGAAAAATGATGATATTTAATGTTCAAAAGGATCAATAATTTCATGAGGATTTTTAAAAAATCAGCGATCTAATCGTATAGTTGAATGATTCCTGAATCTCTCTAATAGTATTGCTGCTGCTACTGCTACTGCTATTGCTGTTGCTGCTGCTGCTGCTGCTGCTGCTGCTGCTGCTGCTACTGCTACTACTACTACTACTGCTACTACTACTACTACTACTACTACTACTACTACTACTACTACTACTACTACTACTACTACTACTACTACTACTACTACTACTATGCGATTTTGCAGCTAAGTTTTATTTTTTCTTTTCCAAGCCACTTTTCAGTCTCTCCAAAGAGCCGTTCTATTCTGTCCTTTCTCCTCGAACTCTTTACCAGTTTTCCCTGGCCATCTTGAACACTCCTGCGGAACAAACCCCGCCACACACATAGGGCGCTCTTCGACCAGGTCATCACGTCAAGAGTCAGACAGGAATCGGAAACTCTGTTATCTCGAGCCTTGAGTCTGCGCAAAGTTCCAGTCATTAAACCAGAGATATTGACATAAGGAAAATCACCGAGACTGAGAACGAAGAAATACCGCAACATTTTTTTTTCAACATAAAGGGTATATTGGTATCACACTAACTTGTCAGTAACATGACTAAAATACTAAATTATTAAATCAGATTAAATTTTCATGCTTAAAACATTCAAGATTGGGAAGAAAGAAAAAACTTTCACATTTTTAGGGGAAGTAAGTGTGTATAGTACCAGATTTAGAAAGAATCCTCGGTATTTTTATATAGTTTGATAAAAGTATTCATTCTCACCCCCCTCCCCCCTCCCCTCTATCTCTCTGTGTCTCTCTCTTCTTCTCTCTTCAATAGGTCCCTCTTTCACTACCCTAATATAATACATGGCTCCACCACCAACTCCCCACAAATCACACTCGTTAAACACATTATTCTTCCTGATCTGTCTTAACGAAGATTAAACACGTACTTACTTTCTCATTTCACGACGACAAGATTAAACAAAACCATATAATATAGTAGCACGACGGAGAAGCTTAAAAATCTCTAGCATAAGTACTTTATCAGTCTAGACACTTTCAAGCGCTCTCAAGATAAAACGATGCAATCCAGTGGCAACAAAGTCCTCTCAAAGGAATGATGTATAGAGGTTAAGAAAAAAAATTCCAACTAATGCATGTGATTCCACAAGGATTAGGAATCACACTGTTTTTTTCAAGTGAAAGGAGGTTAAAATCAACAAAAACAACAACAACAACAACAACAAAAAGAATGTATGTAAAAGGAGTCATCTTGACGGTCTCTAAGACTTTTGACTCATGGTTTTAAAATGATGGACTCATTTAATGCTCGGCGACTGAGATTTGGGTCCCACCAAAAAAACCCTGCTCTGCCTGACAAAAAGCTTATGTAACCAATAATAAGTAGATCAACTTGTTATGATATCACACTCTCCAATAGTTAATTGACAAATAGCTTACTTCTGGCAGAGATAAGAATTATGAACGTCACAAATAATTTTCAATCCACGTATTCTTAAAGCCCAGACATATTAATTCTTCATTTGACAAGAGGATAAAGTTATGGATTAAATATGCGGCGCTCATAACTCTAAGCTATTAAGCCACGAATACTGTTCAATCCCTCTCGTAAAAGTTCTATCAATCTCTAAGTAATAAAATTCTTCAAACAATTCCTTAATTCTCTTTCTCCTTTTCATAAATTTGAAAAAAAAAAACGTTGATGTCTATGATGAGCGATTATTGTATCTATCTCAAGATCATTCTCTAGTTTTTATCTTTTACTCTCACTGAAACCAGCGTTGGTCCCTACCAAGACCGAGTATCGATGTAAAAAATGTTAAACACTCATCAACTGGAACTGAAGGAGAATGAGATGAGTAAAAACAACTGTAACAGACATGGAAGACGTTTCGCCTTAATGGCTTCGTAAGCAGTTTTACAAAAACATAGGGATTGCCATTGAGGGCAAAAGCATTTAGTTTTAAATGCTGACAAAAAAATTTCATCATCAGATCTAAAATAGCAAGCTCACCTCACTGTTTTAGCTTAAGGAAATTAAATAATAAAAAAAAAAAAAAAAAACTCTGCTTCATGGCTCAGTTTATCTAAAAGTACTTTCCTAAAAGACTACACACGCACACACACACACACTCTCTCTCTCTGTCTCTCTCTCTCTCTTTCTCAAGCTCTAATAGACGAGTTAAGTTCACTTCTAGTCGACGAGAAAATTTCACTCACTCCAACAATGAGAAAATCTTGAACTTATAGCGAATGTGATTTCATGTTTGTAAGTCGTGAGTTTTGTTAAACAAGGAAGAGCACTTAGAAAATCTAAGAAGAACTACATAATTTTGTTTCTCGTGTCCTCATATTTCATGTTTTCCCTTGTCTACTTCAAATTTTATATCAATGTGCATTCTAGCAGACTCTATCGCTTGATAGGCTAAGAAACAAATTCAAGTTAAGTTCATGACTTCCAACTAGATAGGATAACTCGTGAAATCGCGTTCTAGAAGTGAATTTGCAAAAGCAGTGTTGAAACTGCGTTTAATTTTCAATTTCACTCCTTGAATTTTCAGCCATCTACACTTAAACCACTGAGTGGCCGCATAAGAGTAGAAACGCGAGACCCTTCAACTCTTCATCCACTCAAACAGGCCGGTTAGAGTAGGCGGAAACAATTTTAATTTTCAATTTTCTAGGAACTCTAAAACTCTTAACCTTACTCCTGAACAAACACTCAAGAGTTAGGATAAGAGATTTAGTCTGAGCTGTATTTGTGCCTGGAATATTATTCCGCTTTTAAACACTAGAAGGGTTTGGTTATAAAACTATAAAACAAAAACCGCCTTATTTATACGTTGAAGAATATGACAGAAAATATGAGATTTTAAAAAAAAAACAAAAAAAAAAGCTTTTGTAGGTCTTTGTAATTTGCAATCTGTTAACTTAATAGGTGAAAAACCATCTCTATGAATAGGGGAAAAAAAAGCTAAATTAGCGTCCGCTTGAAGCAGATTTTATTTCCAGAAATGGACCAAATGTTTTATAACGAAATCCATAATTTGTTGATCGCAATGGGTAGACTTACCCACGTCATCGGCAGTACTTGGACACGCATATTTTCATATTGCATGATTCTTATAGACGCCAAGAAGATACCTGTATAAATGATATTATGCTATGAAACTGGCAATTAAGTAGATATTCCGTTTGGAGATAAAAAAAAATAATTCGGGAACTTTGTATTAATCTAGCTTTTTTCTGTTTACTTGTCTAGCCATGTTGTTGTAAAAAAGTATATAGGTTATCAATTAGAACCTTTTTACTCTCTCTCTCTCTCTCTCTCTCTCTCTCTCTCTCTCTCTCTCTCTCTCTTTCTATATATATATATATATATACCTTTCTGTCTTTCTCTCTGCCTCTCTACCTTCTGTCGCTGCATTTTACATTATATTCAACAAAAAATTGTGATGAAAACTTCAATCTGATAAATTTGATCATAATTAGCAAGAAGTATTGTATGAAAGTCAATGACTCTGTATTTTAGCGCCGCCCACCAGGTTTGTAATTTATCAGCCGTGCTCTTCAAGTCAGGCTTTCAAACAGTGTTAGTTTTATTTTTATACCATTGGTAAGTAGTCATGCTTTGTACACTATGTTAAACTTAGATCTATATTTTGACCTCGTCGGAAAAAAAGAAATAACATTGAAAAAAATTACTTTATTGAACTTATCAATAATCATCCATACAAAAATTTCCCAGAATATCCGCCAAATGTTTTTCCGTTGGAAGAAGATAATATTGTGAAGAGTTTTTTTTTTTTAAATTCGTTGTGAAACAGCATGCCAGAGTGCCAGGCCCTTACTGTTAGATTACTTTCATCGTGGATTAATAACTGCGGCATTTAACGGCACATCAGTGCAGTGGATGGATAGGAAATGTGATTTCAGAGAAACTGGTGCTACTTCAAATTTATGATGCTACTCATCATAATTATATCAGAAGCAATATCTGCAGGTCTAGGTTGAAGTAGAGTATCAAACCATTGTGGGGTTTTTAATTATTATTTGCATTTCTAATTTGTTATGCGTTTGAGCATCATTTTTAGCGTCTGCGCGTCAGATAATTTTCAAACTGTAAATCGTATCACTCGATGCTCGCCGGAAAATTCAAAAGACATTTTTGACGTACAGCAACTAGAACATTAACACTTTGTGAAAACACTTCTTTGAAGAAAACCAACTACATTGACGGTAATAATTCAGTATTGATTTTATATTGTATTATTTGCTTGCCATTCAGTATAGCTCACATACAACTGGCTTACATAGCTATTTAATTTCGTGCCCTTTCAGGTTATTTATTGTCCTTTTGACAAGATAGGCAAAGTGAAATATCTCTGGAAATCCCTTTTTAGTCTCTTAACAAGCATAAAATGTAATAGGATATATTTTATCATACTTATTATGATATCTGACACATTTGAGAAAATGTTCGTCATAATAAATGATTCAAATTAGCTGACTTTGTTAACCTAATGAGAAAACTAAGGAAACAAATTATAACATTAAAAAAAAAGATCAAATCAAAGCATAAAATGGTTTGATTAACGAGCCAATCATCTTAATTAACATTGTAAATCTACTTTTTTTTTACAATATTATATATTTGATAATTCTTTCATCCTATTTCTTGTTTGTATAATGGTTTCTGTAATCTCTCTTAATTGGTTTCATCAAGCTTGGCATTGCAAAATTGGAAAAAAACTTCTTCGTTAAAAGTTTAATTAAACTAATACAAATATCCAATTGA
Source organism: Elysia crispata (assembly GCA_033675545.1). Classification (NCBI taxonomy): domain Eukaryota; kingdom Metazoa; phylum Mollusca; class Gastropoda; family Plakobranchidae; genus Elysia; species Elysia crispata. The sequence goes on along the minus strand of JAWDGP010005361.1, from coordinate 195,984 downwards.
AGAAAAATTCAACACCAGAGGATATTCCCAGTTAACATCGACTGCACTAAAGGAAAACATAAAAGATGAGGGAATCAACATCTGCGAGGCTCAGTCCTCTCCTATTTCATAATAATTAGTATAGGTTTTACCTGACAAACGACGTGAAGAGAACACGTAATCACGCCCATTCAAAAGGAGCTTGTCTCAGGCATGTTCACATCAACTGCAGAAGCTGGTCGCTCATTGATTTCAAAACAGAGCCATATTCAGACCCCAGCTCAGATTTCCCTTCTCTAACGTTTTCGACTCGTATGGGCTGCGACCACACAGACTCCCTGATGAAACTTTTGTCCCGCCAGCTAAGCCTTAAAACGACTTCCAAAATTTGGTCCAAAACGTTGAGGTTTTATTAGATCAACTTAGAAATCAATCGGCGGACACTTCCAGACTAAAGCTCGACTTTTACCGCCGTCTTATGACACTATGCGGCTATAGTCTGTCCCTGCAGAGCTTAAACAGACGAGAACAGTGGCGGGATGCTAGGCTAGCGTGTCTTACTTTGAGTACTGTAAAGGCTGCGAATCACGGGATCCATCAACACAAATGCCTTGATTTCAGATATGATTGCAAATGAAACACGCCTTTAAGAAATGGCTGAGACAACAAGAAGGCTTACATGTATTAAATCAGTAATTTAAAGTATTCTTAAAAAAAATTTTGTAAAAGTATTGTGACGTCGGCATCTCATGTGAGACATAATTTATGTTTAAAAAAGGCAATGACAGAGACAATTTTTCGGTTATTTTTGCAAACGTATCTATATGGTCACAGTTTAGGAAGCAGTATTAAAATTGACAGAGACAGAGACAAAGAGAGAGGATGCGAGAGAAAGGGAGAAAAAATAATTGAAAGCGTGAGAGAATTTAAGCAAGATAAAGAAGGAGAACGAAAAATACAATACGCAAGAGAGAGGTAAGAAGGAGAGGGAAAGAGAGAGAGAGAGAGAGAGAGAGAGAGAGAGAGAGAGAGAGAGAGAGAGAGAGAGAGAGAGAGAGAGAGAGAGAGAGAGAGAGAGAGAATGGGTGGTGGTGGAGATATCGAGCGAAAGACATATAGATAGGGCAACATCCAGAGTAAGCGCCGAGACAAACGGATATGGGAGCTGAAACAAACAAACAAACAAACAAAAAGAAAAAGAAAAAAGAAAAGTAAAAGGATAAAAATCGTGCTCCTTAAATGTTCCTTAAATTTTCAAAGCTCCCTACTTTTTAAAAGACAAACAGAGAAAAGAAAATCGTACATGGAGAAAAGCAAGCACGATAAAAAATTATTAAAATTATAAAACCAGTGCAAAAGAAGAATCATGTGTGGAAACCCATAAAAAAAAGTATCCGTTGCCTTTTTGGAGATTAACAAGTTTTCCAACACGAATAAAAAGTGAGACTCAAGTTCCGCGTCTTAACTTTTGAAAAAAAAAGAAAAAAAACCAAATACCCAACCATACCAAGTATACACAACATCATGAGCAGCACTAGATGTGTCTAACGAAGCCAGCTGTATTGTCAAAGACTGGAAACAGCCCCAGTTGTGTCCAACCAGCCTCTTGAAGCCAGCATCGCATCAGGGGAGGATCGCATCAAGAGGGGGTCCCGCTCTACAGATTAGTAATTCTTTCTGCACATGCGCTCTTGTAGTGTTGATTAGCCAGTCTTCTGCAGTTTGATTTAAAACTCGTCACTTCACTTCCTTGAATCGTGAGAAAGAATCTAAATCGCTTGACTAGATTTGTTTTATAATTTACAGTTTTCAACAGAGCCGGATATTCCTGAAATTTAGGTCAGCTGAATAAAATCAGATATGAATATTAATATTATTTTCTGTGCTCTGGACTACTTTTTTAAAATTTCATTTCATTAGATTAACTAAGAATTTGTTGGAAAGAAAATTTCTTCGAAGAATTATACGTGATTTATAAAAAAACCCAAAAAAGCTGTTTGGAGTAATGCCAAGAAAGTATGTATATGACATTAGTAAACGTATTGTTGAGTCGATCTCTAAGCCTCTCTTCATAATGTAAGAACGCACATTTCGCAAAAAGAACATACATAGAGTACCCTGTATGCTTTTATGTAACTCTAGGCTGCGCCATTATACAAGCTTAAACCAGGGGAAAAGTTAGGACGTCACATCTTACAACATTAGTCTGCCTAACGCAGGAAGTAATATGCCTGCGTAAAAAATTATGGCATTAGCCTTGTTAAAGTCGGATTATATAAATTAACAAAATAACCAAGCCAACAATCAATTAATTTAAATAAATTTCTCATGGAAAGATAATCAGCTATGAATGTTAAATGACAGTTTAAGGCTACGATAAGCTGTAAAAGATGTAAATATTGTGCCTTGCGTAGTCTATCTACTCATGGGTTAAGAATCAGTCTAGACTTAGCCATCAGAATGCTACCGCTGTGATTAGTATTTAGCTTAGAGATTAATATTACTCGTCCTTAAGAGATGCGAATCATGTTTAGTCTTATCAAATGCAGTATGAAACTTTCTTGATGCATACAAGTCTGACTTGACCTATCAAATGCAGTATGTAACTGTCTTGATGCATACAAGTCTGACTCGACTTATCAAATGCAGTATGAAACTGTCTTGATATATACAAACCTGTCTAGACTTTCTATCCAATGCAGTATGAAACTGTCTTGATATATATAAACCTGTCTAGACTTTCTATCCAATGCAGTATTAAAATGTCTTGATGTTTACAAACCTCTCCAGACCTTCTATCCAATGCAATATGCAACTGTCTTGATGTATAAAAACATGTCTAGACCTTCTATTCAATGCAGTATGAAACTGTCTTGATGTATATAAAGCTGTCTAGACATTCTATAACATGCAGTTAAACTATATCAAATGGTATACGAATCTGTCGAGGCCTATGAAATGTAGTAAGAAACTGTCGTAATGAATAAAAATCTCTCTAGTCCTATCGAATTCAGTATGAAACCATCTTGATGTAAACGAATCTGTCTAGACCTTCTATCAAATGCAGTATAGCACTACTAATCTGTCTAGACCTTCTATCAAATGCAGTATAGCACTACTAATCTGTCTAGACCTTCTATCAATTGCAGTATAGCACTACTAATCTGTCTAGACCTTCTATCAATTGCAGTATAGCACTACTAATCTGTCTAGACCTTCTATCAAATGCAGTATAGCACTACTAATCTGTCTAGACCTTCTATAAAATGCAGTATAGCACTACTAATCTGTCTAGACCTTCTATCAAATGCAGTATAGCAGTACTAATCTATCTAGACTTTCTACCAAATGCAGTATAGCACTACAAATCTATCTAGACCTTCTACCAAATGCAGTATAGCACTACTAATCTGTCTAGACCTTCTATCAAATGCAGTATAGCAGTATTAATCTGTCTAGACTTTCTACCAAATGCAGTATAGCACTACAAATCTGTCTAGACCTTCTACCAAATGCAGTATAGCAGTATTAATCTGTCTAGACCTTCTATAAAATGCAGTATAGCACTACTTATCTGTCTAGACCTTCTATCAAATGCAGTATAGCAGTACTAATCTGTCTAGACTTTCTACCAAATGCAGTATAGCACTACAAATCTGTCTAGACCTTCTACCAAATGCAGTAAAACACTACTTATCTGTCTAGACCTTCTACCAAATGCAGTAAAACACTACTTATCTGTCTAGACCTTCTACCAAATGCAGTAAAACACTACTAACCTGTCTAGACCTTCTATCAAATGCAGTATAGCACTACAAATCTGTCTAGACCTTCTATCGAATGCAGTATTGCACTATTAGTCAGTCTAGATCTGTCAAATTAATGGTATTCGAATTTGCCTAGTTCTGTCAAATGCAGTTTGTAATTGTCTTGATGCACACGATTCTGTCTAGACCTCTCAAATGCAATATGAAACTGTCTTATTGTACTCGGATCTCTGTAGAGCTTCCATTAAATATAATATGAAGGTGCCTTGAGTTTTTACCCAATACTTTTAAGCTTGTCTCAAGAATCCTTGTTTCCTTCACTGACTAAGAGGGAAACAGCCAAAATTATGTTCTCAGACATGTAAATTTGTAAATACCCAGCCTCTGGCATCATGTTTTTTTTTCTCAAATCCTAGGCGACGGGTTTCAAGCGTATTCTCGTTTAACTGGATTTATCTTTTATCTGTTCAACGTTTCGGAAACGTTTAGTAGCGGATTTGCCTTCAAGTATTTTTCCATGAAAACGTAAGTCTAAATTTATGAGACACTTTTAGACGAAAAAAAAACAAGATAGAGATCAGTGGCCAGTTTCTAAATTTTTTTTGAAAATATTTTGTCTTTCTAGAACGAGTATACACAACATTTTGAAAAAGATGAAATGAGATCAAAATGATAAACTTCCTTATGTTTTGAGGGGAAGCTCAAAATTTCTTGAAACACAATCATGATTGTGGCGAAAGTGAGGTGTTATGATAAAACCAAAATTTTATTGCCGTACGCCTGTTTAAAACCTGTTTAAAAATGAAATCACACTCTTTTTCTCCCTGGTGCTGTAATTGCTCCACGTCTGAGCTAAACGTTGTTATATGAGTCTATATGTATGCTCACCTATTACACGCCAGCTCCTTGATACTGGACAAGAAGAACAGCCTCGATAATGAAATAATATCGTGGAATATTTATCAAACCTTTATATCATAAAATTATTTATGACTATATAGGTGTTATAATGTCGTAGTGAAACCGAAATTGCGCTACGGCGCGCTGTCGTGACATCCTGCTTACTAGACACCGGAAGTCGTGCTCATCAAACCACACGCGCATGTCACACCAAAGCCAACACATCCATGGCATGACTTTTTGTTTCCTTTGTTTGTTGTTTTCATCAAATTTCCCTGAACAAATCGTTAATAATGTGAGAATCTTTGTCCAGCAACTGCCGCTGTCGTTCTTACCTGGATTTGGATTTTGTCCTTTGATTTAATAAAAAATTAAAGAGCGGTCGTGACTGAACGAGCATTTATCTTATTTCACGTGAGTTTCAACCTCGTTCCTTCATTGGGAGCCAGTTTCACTTTACCCGACGGGCGCTTGTTTCCTATACAAGAAAGGCCTAAGTCCACCATGTTATGAAAGTGTCATGGCAAACGTTCAAACGATATAGGAAATAACCAGTTATAGGTGCCACTCTAATTCACATAGTTCAAATGTGTTGCGTTACTGCTCAGTGAATTATGAAGTCCGAAAGGAATTAAAAGGCCATAAGTCTTGTAACAAAAAAAACAACAACAGAATTTATAAGGTATATAAGTATATAAAACGACATCAAGGGAAAAGAAAAAACAAGGTAAACAAAAAGGTAGAACAGTCAAGACAAAAAACAACAACTACTAAATTGATAATAATTATAATAAAAATAATATAATAATAATAATAATAATAATAATAATAATAATAATAATAATAATAATAATAATAATAATAACAATAATAATAATAATAATAATAATGATAATAATAATAATAATGATAATAATAATAATAATAATAATAATAATAATAATAATAATAATAATAATAATAATAATAATAATAATAATAATAATAATAATAATAATAATAATAATAATAATAATAATAATAATAATAATAATAATAATAATAGTAAAATTTAACGACACAAAAAACAAAAACAGTATTTTTACTTTCAGAGTCAGTGTCATCATTACCACACTCTGATTATCACCTCCACTTTGAGCCTCATTAGCAATCAACACAACTAGACGCCAAGTCGCCTAAGATAGTGTGATAATGACGGCACCCTACATTAGCAATCAACACAGCTAGACGCCAAGTCGCCTAAGATAGTGTGATAATGACGGCACCCTACATTAGCAATCAACACAGCTAGACGCCAAGTCGCCTAAGATAGTGTGATAATGACGGCACCCTACATTAGCAATCAAAACAACTAGACGCCGACTCGCCTAAGATAGTGTGATAATGACGGCACCCTACATTAGCAATCAAAACAACTAGACGCCGACTCGCCTAAGATAGTGTGATAATGACGGAACCCTACATTAGCAATCAACACAGCTAGACGCCGACCCGCCTAAGATAGTGTGATAATGACGGCACCCTACATTAGAAGCAGAAAGGTGTGACCCTATCACGAAGAACGTCCGAGACATCGGAAAGAGCTTTTTCTCTCTTTGGTTTTCTTTTTCGTTCACTTGACTTATTTAATGCTTCCATAATGGAACCTCTTCGTGTGATATTTGACCATCACATTCCGTCCATTCCATATCGGATAATAGGCATCGCTGATATTGTTTACTCACAGGATAACCAAGTTTCTTTGGAGACAGAAAGTTTTCCTTAAAACTACAGCTTACTGTCCGAAGAGACAAATTTCCCTGTTTTTACTGAAGCATATTTTGAAATATCATTGTAATTCAGCCCTCAAAAACACAAAAATATCTGGACGCATTGACAAAGCATTTTTTTTCTTTCTACCCTACTCTAGATCTACAATTTACTGTATTAACATTCATACGAAATTCCGAATTCATCCTTATTCAATAACTGGGGATTCATAGCCATAAGTGTATTACTTCTATTTTTCAGAGTTTGAATTTCCGCAAGATATGTTGACAATCGAAATGTTGTATGAGAAACATCTAAGGGAAGTCTTAAACTAACACAGATATTAGTGTCAACATCACGAAAAAGCAAAATGTAAAGACATTTGTAAAAAAAATAACAGAGCAAAGGTAAAGATAGTGGTGAAATGTATAGGTAGAGCTCTATTATTTTGAAAGAACCTTTGACGTCAAAACTGGTTCTAAACAATGAGTTGACTATGGTGAAGGGACTTCTTTTTGCTCTTTGGAATTGGATTCTATAGAAAGAAGAGAATGATAAAGAAAAGTCAGCCTCTCGTTTTTCGAACTATAAAAAAAAGCTAATGTTTTTCCTTAATTTTTTAGAATCAGTTCTAAAATCAGTTATCAAGATTATAACCTCTCTCAGACTTGGACGTTTGGTAGCTACATTTAAGAGTAAAATTGCTCTCTGTGGAAGTATAGAGATACGATAAAAGTCTTTCGTCGTTATTTAAGAGAGGCGGCAACCTGTACACATACCATGCCAAGGATGATGCTACGACAAGCGAAGTGACAGCTACAGGTGTGCTGCGGGTGTGCTGCGGGTGTGCTGCGTGTGTGCTACGGGTGTGCTGCAGGTGTGCTGCGTGTGTGCTGCAGGTGTGCTGCGTGTGTGCTGCAGGTGTGCTACAGGTGTGCTACGGGTGTGCTGCGGGTGTGCTGCGTGTGTGCTGCAGGTGTGCTGCGGGTGTGCTGCGTGTGTGCTGCGTGTGTGCTGCAGGTGTGCTGCGTGTGTGCTGCGTGTGTGCTGCTGGTGTGCTGCGGGTGTGCTGCGTGTGTGCTGCGTGTGTGCTGCAGGTGTGCTGCGTGTGTGCTGCGTGTGTGCTGCAGGTGTGCTGCGGGTGTGCTGCGTGTGTGCTGCGTGTGTGCTGCAGGTGTGCTGCGTGTGTGCTGCGTGTGTGCTGCGTGTGTGCTGCAGGTGTGCTACGGGTGTGCTACGGGTGTGCTGCGGGTGTGCTGCGTGTGTGCTGCAGGTGTGCTGCGGGTGTGCTGCGTGTGTGCTGCGTGTGTGCTGCAGGTGTGCTACAGGTGTGCTACGGGTGTGCTGCGTGTGTGCTACGGGTGTGCTACGGGTGTGCTGCGGGTGTGCTGCGTGTGTGCTGCAGGTGTGCTGCGTGTGTGCTACGGGTGTGCTACAGGTGTGCTACGGGTGTGCTGCAGGTGTGCTACAGGTGTGCTACGGGTGTGCTGCGGGTGTGCTGCGTGTGTGCTGCAGGTGTGCTGCGTGTGTGCTACGGGTGTGCTACAGGTGTGCTACGGGTGTGCTGCGTGTGTGCTACGGGTGTGCTACGGGTGTGCTGCGGGTGTGCTGCGTGTGTGCTGCAGGTGTGCTGCGTGTGTGCTACGGGTGTGCTACAGGTGTGCTTCGGGTGTGCTGCGGGTGTGCTGCGGGTGTGCTTCTGGTGTGCTGCGGGTGTGCTGCGGGTGTGCTGCAGGTGTGCTACGGGTGTGCCACGGGTGTGCTACGGGTGTGCTGCGGGTGTGCTGCGGGTGTGCTGCGGGTGTGCCACGGGTGTGCTGCGGGTGTGCTGCGTGTGTGCTGCAGGTGTGCTGCAGGTGTGCTACGGGTGTGCTGCGTGTGTGCGCGTGTGTGCTGCGGGTGTGCTACGGGTGTGCTACGGGTGTGTTGCGTGTATGCTACGTGCGTGTGTGCTGCGGGTGTGCTGCGTGTTTGCTACGGGTGTGCTGCGTGTTTGCTGCGGGCGTGCTGCGTGTTTGCTACGGGTGTGCTGCGTGTGTGCTGCAGGTGTGCTACGAATGTGCTGCGGGTGTACTGCGGGGCAGCTGCGTGTGTGCTGCGAATGTGCTGCGGGTGTGCTGCGGGTGTGCTACGGGTGTCCTGCGGGTGTGCTGCGGGTGTGCTGCGTGTGTGCTGTGGGTGTGCTACGGGTGTGCTGCGTGTTCATATCAAAGTTATTCATTCCGAGTTGGATGGCTTGATACTTGATGTTGAGGTCAAAGGTCGTAGTTGTATTCAGACTAAATGATTCCGCTCGCCTGAATCAAGAATCCAGATGTAAGTTTACGATCAGGCGTCTAGTTACAGGCAGATGTGCAGAGAATGAAATAAAAAAATATTACCAGATGATTTTTAGATGCCAGTTCTATTAAAAAGATTATTCAACTTAGTGCAAAAGGTAAATAAAGAACCTAACAAATACATCGTGCACAATCTGGTACATTCATTCTGGAGTCTGTGATTGAGCTTTATCTAACTAGCTGCCTACTTCATGGTGATTCCTCATGATAAGTTTTTGTCAGTTTAATCAGGTTCTTTTGGGTTGAAGCTTAAAGGTGAAGCTTGTTTTGGTGGGGAAGGACAGACAACTGTTTGTTGGAAGTAGATAAGATGAAGAAATGTTTTGGTGGAGAAGGGCAGACAACTGTTTGTTGGAAGTAGATAAGATGAAGAAATGTTTTGGTGGAGAAGGGCAGAAAACAAGCTATTGGAAGTAGATAAGATGAAAAAATGTTTTGGTGGAGGAGGGCAGACAACAAGCTGTTAGAAGTAGATAAGGTGAAGAAATGTTTAGGTGGGGAAGGGCAGACAACTGTTTGTTAGAAGTAGATGAGGTGAAGAAATGTTTAGGTGGGGAAGGGCAGACAACTGTTTGTTAGAAGTAGATAAGATGAAGAAATGTTTAGGTGGGGAAGGGCTGACAACAAGCTGTTAGAAGTAGATGAGGTGAAGAAAAGTTTAGGTGGGGAAGGGGAGACAACAAGCTATTAGAAGTAGATAAGATGAAGAAATGTTTAGGTGGGGAAGGGCAGACAACAAGCTGTTAGAAGTAGATGAGGTGAAGAGATGTTTAGGTGGGGAAGGGCAGACAACAAGCTGTTAGAAGTAGATGAGGTGAAGAAAAGTTTAGGTGGGGAAGGGGAGACAACAAGCTGTTAGAAGTAGATAAGATGAAGAAATGTTTAGGTGGGGAAGGGCAGACAACTGTTTGTTGGAAGTAGATGAGGTGAAGAAATGTTTTGGTGGAGAAGGGCAGACAACTGTTTGTTGGAAGTAGATAAGATGAAGAAATGTTTTGGTGGAGAAGGGCAGACAACTGTTTGTTGGAAGTAGATAAGATGAAGAAATGTTTTGGTGGAGAAGGGCAGACAACTGTTTGTTAGAAGTAGATAAGATGAAGAAATGTTTTGGTGGAGAAGGGCAGACAACTGTTTGTTAGAAGTAGATAAGATGAAGAAATGTTTTGGTGGAGAAGGGCAGACAACTGTTTGTTGGAAGTAGATAAGATGAAGAAATGTTTTGGTGGAGAAGGGCAGACAACTGTTTGTTGGAAGTAGATAGATGAAGAAATGTTTTGGTGGAGAAGGACAGACAACTGTTTGTTGGAAGTAGATAAGATGAAGAAATGTTTTGGTGGAGAAGGGCAGACAACTGTTTGTTGGAAGTAGATAAGATGAAGAAATGTTTAGGTGGGGAAGGGCAGACAACAAGCTGATAGAAGTAGATGAGGTGAAGAAATGTTTTGGTGGAGAAGGGCAGACAACTGTTTGTTGGAAGTAGATAAGATAAAGAAAAGTTTAGGTGGGGAAGGGCAGACAACTAGTTATTGGAAGTAGATGAGGTGAAGAAATGTTTTGGTGGAGAAGGGCAGACAACTAGTTATTGGAAGTAGATAAGATAAAGAAAAGTTTATGTGGGGAAGGGCAGACAACTAGTTATTGGAAGTAGATGAGGTGAAGAAATGTTTAGGTGGAGAAGGGCAGACTACTAGTTGTTGAAAGTAGATGAAATGACGAAATGTTTTGGTGGAGAAGGGCAGACAAATCAAGTTGCAAGTATGTAAGACGAAGAATGTTTAAGACGGATTAGGGCAGACAACTATCGCTGGAAACAAAGGAGATGAATGCTTTTGGTGGATTAAAGCAGGTGATAACTCTGACCACAAACTGATTCTATCGAGACTAGTTTTCCACCTACTCTCTCTTGTCGAAGCATATGTGCGTCAAATCATCATTTTCTTGATTAATTTCGGAATGCTTGTTTAAAAAAAAAATTAACGAAGTAGCATAGAAGAGACACACGACTTCCTTTATGATATACAGAAAGAGTTAATTATCTCTAACTGAAATTAATCAACGGCATCTAAGCCTGTATAAGTACAGCTGGAAGCAAACTTTCAAGAATCGATTAATTCGAGAGACTTTTATCCTCGACAGTCTAAGTCTCCCAGATTATGATCGTCGGAAATCTTTCATTTGGGAGCCTCCTTTCTAAAGGTGTAGTTTAGCTCCTACTTTTATCTTCGATAGGCTCAGAACAGAGCATTAGAAACAAGCCGCTGAAAGCATAATTATCAAGTGTATTAAAAGGTTTCATTACAGAGGGTACCTGCTGCTGCCTGTGGAAGATTTCCGACCTGAATAATAGTGGACTTCTCAACTCTCTGGACATGTCAACTCTCTCGATATCTCGACTCTCTAGACATCTCAAATCTCTGGACATCTTAACTCTCCAGACATCTCAAATCTCTGGACATCTTAACTCTCTAGACATCTCAAATCTCTGGACATCTTAACTCTCTGGACATCTTAACTCACTAAACATCTTATTGATCTGGGCATCTAAAAAAAAAAATAAAATAAAAGAGGTCTTTATGTCCAGATAGATTTAATGTGGTTGTGTTGTTAGAGTGCTGGCCGTGGTATCTGCTAAGGCATCCTTCGTGGGTTCAAACTCAAACCGTCGGTGGCTCATAAAGAGCCTCATCTTTCACGTCTTTTCCAGCTCAACGCCCCAGGGGGAGGGAGAGGGAAAGGGGGGGGGGGGGGGGGGTTATTCGATATTTTAAAAAAAGTTAAAAGAAAAAAAAACCTTAGATTTCATTGTTGTAGATGAGTGATATCGATCAATATCGCTAATTTCTCAGTCAGACGGTCTTCCACAGAGGTTGAGATGGAGATGTGTGTGTAAAGCCTAAATCGGAGGTTAAGGGCTTGGGCTGAACGCGTCGGCGGCCGTCTTTAGATTCACAGGTTTTTACCCTTGTTGGTTGAAGTCTCATCCTGCTGGACTGTATTAGCAGCAAGGTGTGTATTAGCCGGTGTGTCTTATGCCTTTTTTTTTAATCAATTTGTTCGTATCGACAAGAAGTCCTTAGAAAATAAAAAGAAGAAGAGAAAAAAAACTAAAAATTTGAAATAAAAACTACACATTTTTAGGTCCACCCCTTCAGGCAATAACAAAATAATGAAAAATTTTGCCCACTTTTATCTGCTTTATGTGCTTGGGAAAAAATTACATACTCATAGCATTTCTTAAAAAAAAATAACATCTGAATCAGAAAAAGAATTTCACTGAATAGTGGCGATTTTGACTGCTAAGATAAAGTTGACAACTTACTTTTCATCAAAAACCTTTAGTCCAAAGCAGATAAATTTGTGTCTTAAATGTCTTCGATTACATACGTTTAAAATAAAATATGCCCAAACCAAAATTATCTTTTAACCACTGCAGTCTCGGTTGAAAAGTTTCCGTCTGTATTTTATACAAAAATTTCTAATGCAAGAAATTAGATGAATTAACCCTTTAACCCTTAAGACATGTGAAACATAAATTATTATACGCGTCATATGCTGGTTTATGTTCTCCAGACCACAGTAATTTATCATCCACAAGTTTATATGCTGAGATAAATTTTATTAACATTTCTTAGCTGTGCACAATTTTGAGAAGACAAAAAAAAACAACAGCAAATAAACAGAAATACCCCTGACCCAACATCAGTTCTGTTCTATTAGTTCCCCGAATTTTAGAAATAAAATTATTTTGATTTCAGTACTCTCACCTCTAATACCTATATAATAATCATTGCAAACTAATTGACCCTCATGGCCTTAAGATCTTTTTTTTTCCTCAATCCAAACCCCTTTTAGTCGCAACCTGTGACACTCTTTAAATTGTTTGCCGCAATTTAAGCTTTGTTTCAAAATTTCCCATCAAGTTCCAAGGCCGAATAAGCACGTAGTCAGTAATGATTTTATAATAACACTTCAACAGAATCCTATACCGGTCTTTGGCCTATGAGTAATTCTCTATTACCTACAGGCCGAGGTAAGTGGGTACTGTGGGTAGAAAGCCTATTCTATGTCTAAACACAGCAGTCATGTATACGGCCGGGCTCCTCTTACGCTGAACACCTGGTCTGGAAACGGAAATATTACTACTTAGTCTCACGTTTTTCTCAATAATGATTATGTGTTTCCACCAACTTGTAAAAAAGTGGAGAATCAGTAAAAAAAGGAGTGATGGCAATTTGAGATAAGGTGCAAAATTTAATTACTATTAAGATCATTTTTCCGGGCAATCTTCTTCTTCTTCTTCTTCTTCTTCTTCTTCTTCTTCTTCTTCTTCTTCTTCTTCTTCTTCTTCTTCTTCTTCTTCTTCTTCTTCTTCTTCTTCTTCTTCTGATTATTATTGTTATTACTGTTACTATTATTATTATTATTATTATTATTATTATTATTATTATTATTATTATTATTATTATTATTATTATCATCATCATCATCATCATCATCATCATCATCATCATCATCATCATCATCATCATCATCATCATCATCATCATCATCATCATCATCATCATCATCATCATCAGCACCATCATTAAACAAGCCCCTTTCTGAAATACAAATAAAAAAAAAGTCAAACTTCTCAGCCAGTCGTGTTGGGATCGAACTCTCAAACTACGTCCCTGCAAGTACCATGACAGACAGCCTAACCCATAAACCACCAAAACACCTTCTAAAACTCTCCAATAGGTAGCCGCCATAAGGTATTGGCGATCATAACGGAAGGCAGATATTATTGAATCTAATACCCTTTTTTACCAGACATTAGTCATTAGTTGTGTTAACAAAGTAATCATGATGAGGTATGATATACCGGCTTGTAGTGTATGTAACTTCTATAGAACTCTCGCTACAGTGTTCTCCATTAGTTGTGTAAACAAAGTAATCATGATGAGGTATGATATACCGGCTTGTAGTGTATGTAACTTCTATAGAACTCTCGCTACAGTGTTCTCCATTAGTTGTGTAAACAAAGTAATCATGATGAGGTATGATATACCGGCTTGTAGTGTATGTAACTTCTATAGAACTCTCGCTACAGTGTTCTCCATTAGTTGTGTAAACAAAGTAATCATGATGAGGTATGATATACCGGCTTGTAGTGTATGTAACTTCTATAGAACTCTCGCTACAGTGTTCTCCATTAGTTGTGTAAACAAAGTAATCATGATGAGGTATGATATACCGGCTTGTAGTGTATGTAACTTCTATAGAACTCTCGCTACAGTGTTCTCCATTAGTTGTGTAAACAAAGTAATCATGATGAGGTATGATATACCGGCTTGTAGTGTATGTAACTTCTATAGAACTCTCGCTACAGTGTTCTCCATTAGTTGTGTAAACAAAGTAATCATGATGAGGTATGATATACCGGCTTGTAGTGTATGTAACTTCTATAGAACTCTCGCTACAGTGTTCTCCATTAGTTGTGTAAACAAAGTAATCATGATGAGGTATGATATACCGGCTTGTAGTGTATGTAACTTCTATAGAACTCTCGCTACAGTGTTCTCCATTAGTTGTGTAAACAAAGTAATCATGATGAGGTATGATATACCGGCTTGTAGTGTATGTAACTTCTATAGAACTCTCGCTACAGTGTTCTCCATTAGTTGTGTAAACAAAGTAATCATGATGAGGTATGATATACCGGCTTGTAGTGTATGTAACTTCTATAGAACTCTCGCTACAGTGTTCTCCATTAGTTGTGTTAACAAAGTAATCATGATGTGGTATGATATACCGGCTTGTAGTGTGTGTAACTTCTATAGAACTCTCGCTACAGTGTTCTCCATTAGTTGTGTAAACAAAGTAATCATGATGAGGTATGATATACCGGCTTGTAGTGTATGTAACTTCTATAGAACTCTCGCTACAGTGTTCTCCATTAGTTGTGTTAACAAAGTAATCATGATGAGGTATGATATACCGGCTTGTAGTGTATGTAACTTCTATAGAACTCTCGCTACAGTGTTCTCCATTAGTTGTGTAAACAAAGTAATCATGATGAGGTATGATATACCGGCTTGTAGTGTATGTAACTTCTATAGAACTCTCGCTACAGTGTTCTCCAAATAGCTGACAAACGAAGCAACCCTTTCTTACAGGACTTGGATTACCTTACATCATATTTAATAAGCTAGGATGACAAACCCAAACAAAGATTTAGATATCGTGTTTCATGGTGGAGAACATTCATTCTAAGATCAAGATTGCAGCTCTGTGATGTTCATATAGTATAGCACAGACTTTATCTAATGAACTTTTGTTGTTGTATCATCCGATTACATTTTGACATCCTTTAAAGTGCGAATCTAACGAAAGATTTTGTGTTAATATCTAGATTCAGATTCATATCGTTAATTTGCAACTTTTTACGACAATCTCAATATGAACGGGTATAAAGATGGTAGCAAATCATTGTAAACTTTAAAATCTTCTAGTATTTTTGCTTTTGTAAGACTTTGATAGTCTCTAAAGGTTTATTGCATCTTTATTCAAAGAAAACCCATTAAAAATATACAACACGACTTAATAATTAACTATTAATAATTTATTAAATGTAGAAAAAAAACAGGTCTTATGGAAATTTGTAAAAAATTTTACATTAACAGAAAGTTCTATATACTCATTTAGTGATTATGCATTGAGTTTTGCATTTAAGCAGAACATTTATAAACCGGGTGATGTTTTTATTATAAAAAAAAAATATCATGGGTATTTTCAGGAACATTAATTTTCGGTACATCAAAGGCCACACTTCATGAATTCATTCTTAATGATAACAAAAAAAAAAAACATATCTCTTCTCATATTCAACCTAACTTTTTGGAGTTCATTCATTTTTGTTTCTGAAATATCTCACTCAGAACTTTGAAACTATGAGAATGAAAAAAAAAAAAGAGAAAAACAGTAATCAGCGTATTTTAATTAATTAAAAATACCGATTGCAAGAATTGTCCGTGTACTTTATCTATAATGATTTCATAGTAACATTGCAATCATATCCTTAAACCAAAAAAAAAAGAAAAAAAAAGAAAGAAAGAAGAAAGACAAAGGTCAGGATAAGAAACATACAATTAAATATATAATCCGCAGACAGCGTGTCTTAAGTAATTAAAATACCGATTGTAAGAACTCTCCGTGTATTTAATCAGCAATGATTTCATAACAAAATTTTAACCATATCCTGAAAAAAAAAATAAAGAAAAGAGACAATCGGCAAGATGGAAAAAAAAATTTTAATTAAATATTACATTCCGCAGACAACGATTTGGAGTAGCTAAAACTACCGATAGTAGGAACTCTCCTTGTCCGTCGGAGATTTCTCATTATATCATTAACGCCAGGAATCTTCTACATTTTACAAACAACGACCTAATACCCCCTGGCAGCCAGCCAGGCCTATAAATAGTTCTGTATCCATGGCAACTAATTGGCCAACGCCGGATGTACTATACTAGTCTTGAGGAAAGGGGAAATCTGCTAAGCACAATATTCTTACAACATACCATTCTAGAGCTAAGTCTGTCATCAAACTAAATGCTAATTATAACTCTGGGTCCTAAGTAAACCCCGAGCAACGTACGCAGAATAATCGACTCCTCTTCTCACAAATGAACAAATAACGGCAGGCGCCTGGCATTGTCTTGTTCCACGGGCCTGTGCAGAGCGTCCACGTAAACAGGAGAAAATCGAGACGTTCTACAATCGAGCTCATGAGGAGTAAGGACTGAACAGCCTTGACCTTTAAAACTGAAAATAAAACGCAATTTCTTGAATAAGAATTCATCCTCCTCTGTTCTAAAAAAAAATGTGCGAAATAATTCAAGATACCTCCGGGGGGAAAAACTCTCTTTTAATTTGCAGCCTCTGAGAATATGTGATTTGTAGGAAAAATAAAATAAAATAATATATATATATATATAGTAGTGTGTCAAATAACATAATACAAACAGTGCTCGACAAATAAGGAGCGAGGTCTATTTTGAAAAATTGTCCTACCTAGTTATGCGGTTCACGACTTCGAAGTTTCGTGCCTAACTGTGGCACTCGTCAGTTTTATATATATTTAGTTTTTAAAACTTTTTAATCTGATAAAATTTCTTTCTAAATGACATGTTGGACCCATCTGACCATTCAACTTCATCCAATGGTATTTTTCTGTGTCCTTGTCTGCAGACCTGCCGGTAACTCGACGCTTCGTCATGGTGCCAGTGAAGAGCTGCGCGTCTAATACACAAACTTGAATCGAAATCTCGATCATGAATTGTCGCAAAATAGATATAACCTTAAAAAACATTGAATGAATAGCGATTAATCCTTAGATATATTTCCCAGAATATTGGTAAACCTTTTTCCGGTGAAGAAATAAAATCAGATATTGAGTTGGTTTGTTGACATTTATTGAGACACACCTCCCTGCTATTTTTAAGTTTTCCCCGTCTTCCCATAAGAATGCCTTTTTGAGGTGCTTTCTCATTTATATAATTATGTTACAGTCCAACCCGGAAACAAGTCTTTCTCCGGAAATGCCTGAAAATTCAGTCATTCCTAAGTAATTCCAGGAATAGCTAAAAGTTTCAGGCATTCTCGGAGAATGACTGGATTTAAAAGCCTCAGATTTCCAGGTTTGCCTGGTGGTTATTTTGACCACCAGTCAAACCCTTGCCATAGCTCTGGTTTTAATAATGTGTTGATTTAACTGTGCTGATCCCAAGTGAGGTGATAAGGTTTCAGGCTGGTTTTTACTAGTGCATTATACTCTGCATTTCTAAAAGCAGAAAGACACAAACCTGTTTCCTGTTATTAGATATTCACTTAATAGTTAAGCTTGAAGATGGCTAAAATTCTTGTTAAGAAACGTTTACAAGAAGGCGTTTTGAAAAGTTTGCAAAAAACTCGAACTATATATTACGCAAGACCAAATATCAGGAAATTATACATCACTTACAGGCGTCCCTGGGTCTAGAAAAACAGCTCGATAGAACAAACTTCAATCAAGGTCAGTTTTTGTCGTTGTTGTTGTTTCTGTTTTTACTACTCTCTTTGTCTTTCTCTCTCTATTCCTCTCTGCCTGTCTTTCTGCCTCTGTCTCTCTGTCTCTGTGTCTCTCTCTCTCTCTCTCTCTCTCTCTCTCTCTCTCTCTCTCTCTCTCTGTCCCTATCTCTCACTCTTATTCCTCTCTCGTTATTTATAAGTTCTCTTTGTTGCTCCTGTTGTTGTTGTAGTGGTCGTGGTGGTGGTACTGCTATTATTGCCTTAGCTATAGTTCTGCTATCTTTGAAAAACATGAACATGAACATCAACAACAACAACAACCACTACATCCACAACTACTCTTTATTTCTGTCTGCCTGTCTGTCTATCTGTCTATCTGTCTGTCTGTATATCTGTCTATCTGTCTGTCTGTCTGTCTGTCTGTCTGTCTATCTATCTATTATCTATCTATCTGTCTGTCTGTCTGTCTCACTGTCTGTCTGTCTGTCTGTCTATCTGTCTCTCTCTCTCTCTCTCTCTCTCTCTCTCTCTCTCTCTCTCTCTCTCTCTCTCTCTCTCTCTCTCTCTCTCTCTCTTTCTCTGTGTCCGTTCTTGAGCTGTAGTTTCAGCTGCCTTTTAAACACGCTTTCTAGGTTTATGCAAAAAATATCTTACTCGGTAACAACTTCTTATTTGTTTTTTTTTCTACAGATATGAAATACTGCAATGCGGTCACGTAGACAACTTTATAAAGAGACGCAATCCACCAACTTTTTATTATGTAACTATTAGTTTTTTTTAATCTAATTTTCCTTTATTAAACAGATGAAGAAATTACTGCTTGAATACTTAGTCATTTACTATATAATATATATATTATATATGTCATTCGGCCATTTTGCCTTTTTTCGAGAGTAGCCATTCCTTGGAAATGCCTGACTGTCATTCTCTGTAAATGACTAATATTTTTAGGCATTCCTGGAAATGCACGGTCAAAACTGGATTTACTTGGGAATGACTGAATTTTCCTGAGAACGACTAGTTTGACTGTAACACACACACACACACATACATACATATATATATATATATATATATATATATATATCAATGTGTGTACGTTTATGTATATGAATCATTTGCAATTAAAATCATAAAACATGTTTTCGATTATAAACTAACAAACATCAAGTTAAAATATGAAAAAGCACGTCTGTATATAGACTTAAAAAATTGAAAAATCAAATTTGGAAAAAAATAGCTATATTATAGTTTTAAAATATAAGCTAACGATTTCAACTCCAATATCGTACCTGTATGGAAAGAAAAAGAAAAGGTCAAGCCAAAAAGGACTAAGACATTAACTTTATTCTATCATCCAAGTAACTTATAATTATATTCTTACAGGCTAAAGGCTGAAAGCGATTAAACGGAATAATTCATTACTAATCTAGATTTCCCATAACATATAGCTAAAAATTGATCCAAGGTCTACGACAGGTTAAAAAAAAAGTGGGAAATCAGAAAATTACTACCTTAAACGGAAAAATTCAAAGCCTCGGCCTTGCAGATCATTTTTAGAAAGTTTACAATAGGAAATTTGGAATAAATGTATATACCAGATCTAATATTTCCTATAAAGAAAAATCAATTAAGAGAGTAAACTTGGATACCACTACAGGTTGTTTTTGTATTTTCAATGACTCGCAGTTCGTAATGGCAAAATTCAACTCGAGATGTATTTTATCTATTAGAGTCACGACTTCTAAATCCTAGTAAAAAGTCCGCGAGTAAACTTAAACACATTTACTCCCATTCAGCTAAAATTCAGACCCACGGCGACCGAAATAAACCAAATAGTAAAGAAAACAAAAACATTAAGACAACGCTAAAATACTTCATTTCGCTATCCTCTGAGCAATATCTTGATTTCAGGAAAAATACATGCAAAAACGAGCACACAAAACACTGATCCAGTTCAATGGTATAGAAATGTTGGTTGTTTTTTAACTTCGTTCGATTGAAAATCAATGGGTAGGAAAACAATAAATCTGTAAAAAACATTACACGTTTTATTCTTCTTTATAAAAATTAAATGGTGAGGTATGATGTTTAGATGATATTTTGAAAAGGCGTTCACTGATTTATTGATTAAATTTTATCGATAGTTTTGACCGTTTAGAGCAAGTTTGTTCATGTCCCTTGGCCAAATCGATGTTTGCTATTGAAGTCGAAGCAAGTCTGGATTAAACTTAATGCCATATTTGTCTTTGTATAGAATGGAAAGTTCTAAAAAGATCACACAATCTGATTGTTCCTTTTCTTAGAAAGATCCTATTTATACGTGAACCCATCCAATGATTTATTTTCTTGGACAAATCCTAGTTATGAATGAACCCATATATTTATTTATTTTCTCGTAAAAATTCCTATTTATGAGTAAACCCACCCATTCATTTATTTCCTTAGAAAAATAATATTTATGGATGAACCCATTCATTCCTTTATTTTCTCCGAAAAAACCCTAGCTATGAATGAACTGACACCTTTAATGAGTTCCAGAAACTGTAACTAATTTTGTTTTACAGGCGCATTCAGTTTGCAAAAATGGGAAGACTGAGATATTTTTGCATTCAAGGCCTGATATACAAGACCAGACCGACTTTGCAAGTTCTGGTACTTTTAGAAAAGTTCAGTTTAATACAAAGAGAACTGACCAAAACATGTGTCTTTTAGGTTAAAAGTCGAGGTTATGATAGAAGAGGGTTTCAGGGCGGCGCAATCTGTACGAGAGAGAGAGAGAGAGAGAGAGAGAGAGAGAGAGAGAGAGAGAGAGAGAGAGAGAGAGAGAGAGGAAGAGAGAGAGAGCAAGAAAGAGAGAAAGAAAGGGAGAGGGAGCGAGAAAGAGAGAAAGAAAGAAAGAAAGAAAGAAAAAGAGAGAGAGAGAGAGCAAGAAAGAGAGAAAGAAAGGGAGAGAGAGCGAGATAGAGAGAAAGTAAGAAAGAAAGAAAGAGAGAGAGAGAAAAAGAAAGAGAGAGAGAGAGACAGAGAGAGACAGATACAGAGAGAGACAGACAGACAGATTGACAGAAATTGATAGATCTCAGTATATGTGTCATGAATGAATTAACCTGGGAACGATTCTGAAGTAATCCAACTCACCCACCGAAGGATGTTGGGATCGAACATGCTAAGACCATCACTGCTGATAACAGGGCGGGCGCCCTAACTCCACAGCCAACTGCACTGCTAGATTAACGTATGGCAGAAATCTGCGCCCGTGAGCTTAATCATATTTGTTGGATTGTGTGATTTTTATTTTTGTTTCTTTGTTTCTTTGGGTTTTTTTTTTTTTTTGATTCAAGTTATATTCTGTAGTTTATTGTATAGAAATCTTGCGTTCGATGACAATGACGAGCCAATGCTAACCTTTGACATTTACAAGAAGCGATGATATATGACTGAATATACAAAGATCCACACCACAACCTAACGCGTACCTGATGAGAGTTCTACGAGTCTCACACACACATCGTGGCTAATCTCGGCTAATCACATGATGACATTCTAAATGTATAATTGAAGAAAAATAGCGTCGTTTGGTGACTTTTTTCCTTTGTAAGGAAAGAAAGAAAGAAAAAGAGGAAAAGAGAGAGAGAGAGAGAGAGAGAGAGAGAGAGAGAGAGAGAGAGAGAGAGAGAGAGAGAGAGACAGAGACAGAGACAGAGACAGAGACAGAGACAGAGACAGAGGGAGGAAGAGAGACAGAGAGAGAGAGGGAGGAAGGGGGAGAGAAACAGAAAGAGAGAGAGGAAGAAAGAGAGAGTAAAAGAGAGAGTGAGATGTAAAGAAAAATATAAAAAGAGAGAGGAAGAGAGAAAGAGAGAAAGGGAAAGAAACAGAAAAGAAAGCGATAGAGAGAAAGAATGTGGAGTAGAGAAAAAGAGAGAGAGAGGGAATCAATGAGAAAGAGAGAGGCGGAGAGACATAGAGACAGAGGGAGAGAGGCAGAGAGAGAGAGAGAGAGAGAGAGAGAGAGAGAGAGAGAGAGAGAGAGAGAGAGAGAGCATACGAAACTTAAAGTATGCACAAAGAGAACTAAACAATATAAAAATCACGACTTTTCTTGCTCTTTAATTCGTTGTGCGTGGCAGGCGAAAATGGCTTGAGTATCGAAAAGTGCACTCAAACCATTCAAGGAAGGAGAAAACCCAATGAGGAAAAGAACAGAAAAAACATTTTTCGAAGTTGACATTGGTCTCCTGATTTCAATTCGATAGTGAGAAGGGACGAGAGAGATAGAGAGAGATAGAGAGAGGAAGAGAGCGTGATTGAGAGACAAAGAGAGAGATAGAGAGAGAGAGAGAGAAAGAGAGCGTGATTGAGAGACAAAGAGAGAGATAGAGAGAGAGAGAAAGAGAGCGTGATTGAGAGACAAAGAGAGAGATAGAGGAAGAGAGAAAGAGAGCGTGATTGAGGGACAAAGAGAGAGATAGAGGAAGAGAGAAAGAGAGCGTGATTGAGAGACAAAGAGAGAGATAGAGGGAGAGAGAAAGAGAGCGTGATTGAGGGACAAAGAGAGAGATAGAGGGAGAGAGAAAGAGAGCATGATTGAGGGACAAAGAGAGAGATAGAGGGAGAGAGAAAGAAAGCATGATAGAGGGACAAAGAGAGAGAGATAGAGGAAGAGAGAAAGAGAGCGTGATTGAGAGACAAAGAGAGAGATAGAGGAAGAGAGAAAGAGAGCGTGATTGAGGGACAAAGAGAGAGATAGAGGAAGAGAGAAAGAGAGCGTGATTGAGAGACAAAGAGAGAGATAGAGGGAGAGAGAAAGAGAGCGTGATTGAGGGACAAAGAGAGAGATAGAGGGAGAGAGAAAGAGAGCGTGATAGTGAGAGATAGAGAAGAAAAAAGGAGGGGGAAGTGTGAAAATCATAGCGAGAGTAAAAGAGAAATAAGCAGACAGAAAGAGATAGAGAGACAGAGAGAGAAAAAGGTAAATGCATAAAGAGCAATAATTATAGAATAAAACAAAGTAAAAAAAAAAATACTGAGAGAAGGGAAGGTAGGAAAAAGAAAGAGAGAAATGTGAGACAAGGAGAGAGAGAGAGAGAGAGAGAGAGAGAGAGAGAGAGAGAGAGAGAGAGAGAGAGACAGACAGACAGACAGAGACAGAGACAGAGACACAGAGAGAGAGATAGAAAGAAAGAAAGAAAGAGAAAAAAAATGGGACAGGAATAAAGAGAGAGAGAAACAAGGAAAGGTAAAATATGGGACATGGATGAAGAGATAGATAGACAGATAAAGAGAAAGAGGGGGGGGAGAGAGAGAGAGAGAGAGAGAGAGAGAGAGAGAGAGAGAGAGAGAGAGAGAGAGAGAGAGAGACAGACAGACAGACAGAGAGAGACAGAGAAAGAGAGAAAGAAAGAAATGAAGAAACACACAAAAAGGAAAGAACAAAACAAGTCTTTGAAAGATCCAGAACGAGCCATTCAAACATTTTTCCTATTTTTCTTTAATGTAACAGGCTCCATTTACCTAATGAGAGATTTTTTATCGCCTCATCGATTCGGAATTCTTTCTTACGATATAGCAGATAACTATTTCCTATAATCTTCCCAAAAAAGAACGAAAATTGGTTTAAGGTGAAGGAAAGTATGCTACTGAAAAAAAAAAGACAGAGCAAGGAGACGGATCGGAGAAAAATCGATTAGAGGGAGTGGTGGTGGGATCGGGCTTTAGATTGAGCTTCAAACTGAGGGTTTATAAGGCCTAAGTTCAATTCTATGTATAGGAATTAATTCGTCTCGTGCCCCTAGAGGAGATTTTTTTTCTTAACGTTTTCTGTCTTCACTGAAGTGCAAATGGGTACCAGCCTATGCTTGGGGCGACAACCCGAGGAATGCGTGTGACATTGAAATTCTGTAAAACTAACATACGTTTAGGCCTATGTGTCTACTGTCATGGAAATTATGTAAAATGAGATACGTTTAGGCCTATGTGTCTATATAGTACACCTACGTCCTACTGACATGGAGCTTATGTAAAATGAGATACGTGTAGGCCCATGTGTCTATATAGTACCCCCACGTCCTACTGACATGAAAATTATGTAAAATGAGATACGTGTAGGCCCATGTGTCTATATAGTACCCCCACGTCCTACTGACATGGAGCTTATGTAAAATGAGTTATGTTTAGGCCTATGTGTCTATATAGTACCCCCGGGCCCCACGTCCTACTGACATGAAAATTATGTAAAATGAGATACGTGTAGGCCCATGTGTCTATATAGTACCGCACGTCCTACTGACATGGAGCTTATGTAAAATGAGTTATGTTTAGGCCTATGTGTCTATATAGTACCCCCACGTCCTACTGACATGGAGCTTATGTAAAATATATATAGTACCCCCGGGCCCCACGTCCTACTGACATGAAAATTATGTAAAATGAGATACGTGTAGGCCCATGTGTCTATATAGTACCCCCACGTCCTACTGACATGAAAATTATGTAAAATGAGATATGTTTGGGCCCCTGTCAATATCTAGGATACCCGCATCCTACCTCAAAATACGTTCTTTTGCCAACACGATTTTGATTAGTGAAGGGGTTGAAGGAAAGAATGTATCGGGATTATGAGCGAGAGTGAAAGAGAAAGAAACAAAGAGACAGAGAGACAGACAGCGAGAGAGCGAGAGCGAGAGCGTGAGAGAGAGAGGAGAGAGAGAGAGAGAGAGAGAGAGAGAGAGAGAGAGAGAGAGAGAGAGAGAGAGAGAGAGAGAGGAGAGAGAGAGAGAGAGAGAGAGAGTGAGAGAGAGAGAGAGAGTGAGAGAGAGCGAGAGAGAGTGAGAGAGAGAGTGACAGAGAGAGAAAGAGAGAGAGAGAGAGAGTGAGAGAGAGAGAGAGAGAGAGAGAGAGAGAGTGAGAGAGAGAGAGAGAGAGAGAGAGAGAGAGAGAGAGAGAGAGAGAGAGAGAGAGAGAGAGAGAGAGAGAGAGAGAGAGAGAGAGAGAGAGAGAGAGAGAGAGAGAGAGAGAGAGAGAGAGAGAGAGAGAGAGAGTGAGAGAGAGCGAGAGTGAGAGAGAGAGAGAGAGAGAGAGAGAGAGAGAGAGAGAGAGAGAGAGAGAGAGAAAGGTGAAAATTATGATAAACAGAAGGTCGGAGAGAGACAAAATTCAAACAAAACTTTATTGAGCAAGGAGCGAAGGATGACAGATTGAAATACAAGGCGAAAAAAAAAAGGCTTGATACAGTGCTAAAAAAATATATATATGTTGATTTTACCGCGTCTCGAAAAAGCCAAAAAGATGATTTAACCTATTCATGTCATTAAAAGACATTATTGATTCCTAATTCCAGAGCGGTTGAAATATCATGTCGTTGACACTATAGACTGAAACATTACGAAATGAAGATCTAGAGGTAGAAGGGCAATAAATAAATTTTTTGGAAGGCAAACGGCATTCATGCCATTTTGTGAATTGTGCGAAAATATGGAGTATTCGTGAAAGCAATTGGAGTGAATTATGAGGCAAACAATCGATTCCAAGGAGAAGCATAACTCATCGAATTATGTACTACGTTTTGTGCACACTTTTGCCGGGTTGTATAATGTACTTTATGCAATAATATCAAGCCATTTAAGGCAATTCTGGCATATTTCAGGTTTCACAGCTCTTTAATAATTATTATTGATGGCGCAAGGAGAAATTAGGGGGCGTTAGATGATTTTCCCTTGTTTTCTTTTTCCCTTTTTGATGTATTAAATTGCATAGCTGTGAGGTATTTACAAAAAAAAGGCATGGATGTCATACTCTTTTGAAAAAAAAAAGAATAGTTATATTTTTGTTTTAAAAGTTAAAACAAATGTCTAATGTAATTTTGTTTTTAACGGCTTGGCTTGTATGTTTCATGTATAGAGTGTGTTAAATCAATTCTACCTGTAAGTTCTTTTTCTCTTTCATTCACTCTGCAAAAATTTAAAAACTGCTGACTTAAAAAAAAAATTGTTCGTTTCAAATACAAAAGTATGAGAAATACGTTATGTCTTTGTGTAATTTTACTTCAGTAAAATCAAATTCAAACGCGAACAGTGACAAAATCAAAAACAAAAACAAAAACAACAATAAAAATAAAAATTCAATTCTTTTTATACTCTAAGAAAAAACAACTCGATCTCTTTGTTTACTCTTTAATTCGCTAAAACAAATTGAAACGAGAATAGTCACAAATAGTTTCCATAGGACATGAAAGGAAAAAGGAAAAAAAAAAGACGAGAAGAAATAAAAATCGAATCGCAACCTCCTGATGGAAATATTCCAAACGCTTCGCTTTGATCTGTGGCCGGTGGCGACAAGTCGTTTTCAAAGTGACCATTAAACGGGTAAACGTGTTGACGTTTTAAAAAACAGCAGACCACGACTTCCAAATTTAGAAATTCTCGTGATGAAATAGTGATCTACGAGAAATATATTCTGTAAAATTGCTTTAGCATGAAGGCCATTAACGAAATATTTATTTTGTTTTTGGATTTTTTTTTCAATTTGGGTTCTTCGTAAAAAAAAAAAAAATTCTATTTTATATTTTATTGTTTTAGGAAAAATGTGGTGCCATTCATTCATATATAAATGTGTATACAAACACTGAAGAGGTTGATGAAAGCAATATTGGCGCTGTATGTAGCTCTTGTCGTGAATTAAACCGTTCAGTTTTATTTTTACTTCTCGGTTTTCTTGAGAAATTGAATGCCTGCTACACGCGTTTATACAACTTTTTGTTTTGAACAATTTTCCTAAAGCAAAGTCTCAGCTTTCACAACACATTATCGGTGTATATTACGGATCCTTACACACACACACATACACATATATATATATATATATATCTATATATATATATATATATCTTGTGTGCCCAAGAGTTTAGCATTTTTTTTTATTCTATAACATCCACAACACAAATCATCCTTGTTACGTTTGAGCAATAGTGGGGTCTCATTAGCTTAACCCTACCCTGCCTAGACTTTCGTATTTTACGTTTCAGAGAATCCTAAATCTGCAGCTTGATCTACCGGATTCAAGTTTATATTGTAAACCTTTGGTAAATTTCAATCAATTCATAACTGTCTAGAAAACCAATGAAATTATAAGGAAAAATTAAAAAAAAAAGATAAAGAACTAAGTACAGTAACCGAATTTCTTTTTTGAAAGCCTGCATCCATGATTAAAAATAAAATGACGATTTGATTAAACTGCAACGTATGAGACTTGCCTACAAATTAATAAAGTAAAAAAAGAAACAGAGGGAAAAAGATAAAGAACTAAGTACAGTAACCGAATTTCTTTTTTGAAAGCCTGCATCCATGATTAAAAATAAAATGACGATTTGATTAAACTGCAACGTATGAGACTTGCCTACAAATTAATAAAATAAAAAAAAGAAACAGAGGAAAAAAAAAAAAAAGAATAAAACGAATCACCTTATTTTCCAGAACATTAAGTGCAGTTACCGACACACAAAACGTGCAAATCATAAACCTGAATTTACACCTGTTCACAAATCACCCGTGTCTTCTGTTTGGCTCACGTTGGAGTTGACAACAGATCAACGATATAATTATTGCCTATTTCCACGCGGCGTTCACGTGAGTCAGCGGGCGGCAGTAATTAGTCGCTTTCATTTGATGAGGCGCGATTTGTATTTTACTTCTTCTCCAGGAATAAGAAACAAAAAGAACATTAATTAACGACGACTATGATGATGTAAATTTACCGCAAAGTTATTTGAAAGAAAGAAAAAGATAACGCCCCGTCAAGTTTGAGTGGTCATTTTATGACTTCAGAGCTATAAATGAGAATATTTTTCTAGGATGCGGAAATGAATTGGGCGGGCGGGTATGTGTCAACATTTGTATAATTTTGAATAGATGCAGCCAAACAAAAAAAAAACACACACACTGGATAAATTAAAATACTTTTTTTTTTCAATATTAACACTATAAAGGTTTATTTCTTACAGAACTTTTTTCTTTCTTTTTTAAACATAAATTTATTTATTTGATAAATTGAAATATTTTTTTTCTTAAATATTAACACTATAAATGCTATCAGATTTATTTCTTAGAGAATTTTTTTTCCATAAATTTTTTTTTTAATCGTTTATTATTTATTTATTTGTCATGTCGCGGCGACTGCCTGGAACAATAAATCATTCAGATTTTTGGGATTCACCCAGAGACTACAAGCATTTGTTAGATCACATTAAACGACAAACTGACCGTAAAATGAAATAGGTAAAAGAAAAAACAGAATGAACCTCAAACCAAACAGCATAACTTTGAGATAATTATTGAGAATGCAGACAAAAAAAAAAAATCATCGTTTGAAAGCATTGGTAAAAACGCTGATATTGTAAATACATCCAACTGTTCAGTTCCCAGTGCCATACGTCTCTCAGTAGCTCAGAACTCTTGGGTTCACTTAATGTGACATTCGAACCCGCGTAGAAATTATCCTCCTGGTCCTGGTGTTAGGCTGGCCGCTCCAAGTCATCGGGCACCAGCGATTGAATTTACTAAGCTAGAGCTGGCGTTTTTGCTACAGGGAATGCCATTTCACTAAGAGTTATGTCCCTTTGTTGGAGGTCCGGGAGTTCTATCAATCAATCAGAGTTGCATTTCGAAGATCAAAGAAAGACTGAATGTTTTTGTTGTAAATGTTTTCTCGTCTACGCAGTTTTACGTTTTTCCCCTTAACTTTTTTCACTTCAAACTTCACACTCATGATCGTTGTTGCAGACGGTATCACTTAGCTTCATAGGCTAGCGCCAATATTGAAGTAGAGTTCATGACTTCCAACTAGGTAGCACAACTCTAAATCGATCGCATCCCGAGTTCACTTGCCTGTGTTGGTGGAATGTTCTAAATCGTCGGACGAATAAATTGAAGAAAAAAAAAATGTGTACCCATGTTTATTCTACCAGCCAAAAAAATAATCCATTATTAGTAGAAAGAAAATCCTTTCTTTATCTATCCCTTCCATTCTATATCTATTTCTCTAGATATCAAATATGTCCATCCTATAATTAAGTACCTGTGGAAGTTTTTAGTATCTTTACATCTTTATACATCATTTTGTCCAAATTTGAATATCAATCTCTCCTTCCTTTAACATTCTTTTATTGGTTAAACGCTCAAAACAAATTAAATTTATTCACGTTAAACTTTTCTGTTTATCGATAGTTAGGTCTAGATTTATATTTTTTTTTGCAGCGTTTTGCCTGATAAATATTACACTCATTTCACATTAATACTTATGTCTTTTTTTGTAGTTTCAATCCTTAACCTTGGACGCTCATAAGATTAATTTCTAAAGCACGCAAAGACACGTGTAGCACACGCAAATAATTTGAATTAATCAGGATGATAATCACAACAATAAAATGAGTAAAGTTTTCAGCTGATATCGTTCTGTAATCTTCTGTAATTTGTGATAATTGTGATCTCTTTGGCTCATATTAGTCTCCTAATGAGGCAGTTTTTTTCGCAGAAATTACCTTAACTTAAACACACCATATTACCTCAGAGCTAGCTAGTAAACGCAGTTTCTTGACATTTGTTTGACCTTTAAAACTTTACCCACCTGGTCTAACTAGATACGGTCCACCAAATTATTTCATTTTACCTGACATGTACAACTTTGGAAAAAAAAAAGTAAAAATAAAATAAAATGACTAGTTCTCCACTCACTAGAACTAAAAAAAAAGGCGGATAAAATTTCATGAAAGTTCAGATACTAGGCAAACTTGAGTCAAGTGATTGGGTCACATCATTTTGTCCAAATTTGAATATCAATCTCTCCTTCCTTTAACATTCTTTTATTGGTTAAACGCTCAAAACAAATTAAATTTATTCACGTTAAACTTTTCTGTTTATCGATAGTTAGGTCTAGATTTATATTTTTTTTTGCAGCGTTTTGCCTGATAAATATTACACTCATTTCACATTAATACTTATGTCTTTTTTTGTAGTTTCAATCCTTAAACTTGGACGCTCATAAGATTAATTTCTAAAGCACGCAAAGACACGTGTAGCACACGCAAATAATTTGAATTAATCAGGATGATAATCACAACAATAAAATGAGTAAAGTTTTCAGCTGATATCGTTCTGTAATCTTCTGTAATTTGTGATAATTGTGATCTCTTTGGCTCATATTAGTCTCCTAATGAGGCAGTTTTTTTCGCAGAAATTACCTTAACTTAAACACACCATATTACCTCAGAGCTAGCTAGTAAACGCAGTTTCTTGACATTTGTTTGACCTTTAAAACTTTACCCACCTGGTCTAACTAGATACGGTCCACCAAATTATTTCATTTTACCTGACATGTACAACTTTGGAAAAAAAAAAGTAAAAATAAAATAAAATGACTAGTTCTCCACTCACTAGAACTAAAAAAAAAGGCGGATAAAATTTCATGAAAGTTCAGATACTAGGCAAACTTGAGTCAAGTGATTGGGTCTGGGAAAACTACGAAGGCTATCCCGATACAAATATCCTGATGTTTAAATGAATTGATTTCCCATATTGCGACCCTAGACAAAAGAAGTACTTTTGAAAGGATATATTTTCATTTAAAGAGGAGAAAAAACAAAACAAAAACAAAAACAACAAAAAACACTGAGACAATGTTAAAAAAAAAACAATTTTACTAACTAAGAAACTTTGTTTTTAGTTTTAGACGGCAGTGCGCATTGTCAAAAAAAAAATAGAATTCCAATGTGGGGCAAAGCCATGGATACAAAAAATATATATATCTCAGTATATAAGATTTTTAAAAAAAAATGTGGGAGGGGCAAAAGTTATGGATCTTAAAACAAAAATTAAGAACGCTTTCACCTTTACATTTTTTTTATTTATTTTTTTTATTTCAAACAATATTTTCAGGGTTAAAATTATATTTATAGTTCACCTTTATTTCGTTTCATTTCCTCTAGATCAAAATAGAAAAGTACAACTTTAAACGGGTTTTCCTAAAACGGGTAAAAGTAATTTTTTCCTGAAATAAGATAAATGTTTTGTACTACTTAGCTGGGAAGCGCAAATTAGTGAGGAAAATTACTTGACGCCCGTCGTAATTGAATCTCTTAGAATAACTGTGGACTTTCGACCAGAGTTATAGATTGCCTACCTTGTGGGTTCTTCCAAAAAATCAAGAAATAAGTTCGAAGTAAAAACGTCCTAATGAAAAACATTTTTTTCTACCTTATAAAGTTACTTTTAGAGAGCAGAGTGCTTTTTTGAGCAATATCGTTGGATGCGCCCCTTCCCCCCCCCCCCCCCCCCCAGAAAAAAGAAAAACAAAACAAAAATCATACAAACATTAACACACCTAATACCTACACCATTAAACCAATCAAAGAATTATGTGAAACGTGAGTTGTATACATACGTATACATACTTACATACTTACATACATACATACATACATACATACTTACAGACATACATACATACATACATACATACATACATACAACATACATACTTACTACATACATACATACATACATACATACATACATACATACATACATACATACATACATACATACATACATACATACATACATACATACATACATACATACATACATACATACATACATACATACATACATACATACATACATACATACATACATACATACATACATACATACATACATACATACATACATACATACATACATACATACATACATACATACATACATACATACATACATACATACATACATACATACATACATACATACATACATACATACATACATACATACATACATACATACATACATACATACATACATACATACATACATACATACATACATACATACATACATACATACATACATACATACATACATACATACATACATACATACATACATACATACATACATACATACATACATACATACATACATACATACATACATACATACATACATACATACATACATACATACATACATACATACATACATACATACATACATACACACACACATACATACATACATACATACATACATACATACATACATACATACATACATACATACATACATACATACATACATACATACATACATACATACAGATCTTGAATTGCATGGTTCAATTGTATTATAGTTGATTATGGAGGAAACACGAGATTGTAGTGGAATCGAAAGATTTACATGTACCATTATGAAGCGCCTAAAAAACGTAAACCGGCAAAGAAAATGTGAAAAATTGAAGACTTTTACACCTCGGAATAGTAGAAAATGTATGAACATGGCGACCCAGACTCTGTATTAACATATTTTTTTTACCTTTATTATTTATTGTAACGTTGATAATAAGAATAAAATACTAATTATCCTCATGCTGTCATTGAATTTTTCCTTAGTCGTTTTATTTTCTTCTTTGCTAAAAGCACGATGAAGTTATTTCTTATTCTATCTAATAGCAACACGGGTTTCTCTCTCTCTCTCTCTCTCTCTCTCTCTCTCTCTCTCTATATATATATATATATATATATATATATATATATATATATATATATATCTTCCCCTGAAACTTTTAGATCTGCCTTTCTTGCTGGCTATGTTTGAACAAAGGAAGATATTTTTCGTCCATTTAAAGTTCTAGAGTCATGAAAACCAATGTGAGATAAAGAAAGTGAAAAAAGTTAATCTAATCTTAAATCATTCATTTTCATATTCCGGCGAATCCTTTGTTTGTAAAACTATTTTTATTTCCGATACTTTTCTTTATTTGATTGACGTGTTTGATATGAAATACAGAATACTTAAAAGAAATTAAAAGAAAAACAAAAAAGCGCTTCTTATGTTGGTAAATAACTTACCTGTACGACATGAAAATTATACCTTTTTTTATAATAGAGCCATCTAGACACAAAAACTAATACTTAAAAATCAGTTTATTTGAGGTTTTCACTTACAAAGTACTCATGTCATCTTCATTAAAGGTAACAAAAGTTTGATTCTTATCTTCTTTAAACGATACCTCAATCTTGTCATTAAAATATTTTATTCAACTTTTTACAATGATGGCCCGCTCCTACAGTACTGGACAAGCAATTGATATTACAGAGATTTTGTGGCCGCAGTGTAGCGTCAATTTGCTTCAAAACCAGTGACGCTATGTAGGTCAAATTGTGTTATTTGTTCGAAACCTATTTTGGATCAAAGGCATAGATCTGGGTCTAGAATCTAGATTCTAGGCCTACATGATGAATGCCAATCTCCCACTGCTTCCAAATATAAGAAGGCCACTCTAAAATCTAGATCTAAGTCTAACACTAGCTAGTTCATTATTTATCAAAAGATAATATCTAGATCTAGTAAACAAGCCTAAGATTTTAGAATGTGGCCTTGGGTTTTCTAGCTTCTAGACATCTAGATCTAGATTATGAGATGCCAAACGAAGTTACAAAACATTGCAATTATTATCAAAGATAAAGAGAGGGTACTCACCCGAATTACTTTCTCTCCTGAAACACTAAACTGTTATTTCGAATTCGGCCCAACTGACGAAACATTTAGTCGGCAAAAATATTATGTCCATGGCGGAGTTTTGTCGAGGCCCTCATTTTTGCTCACAGTCAAGCTGACTTTATGATTGACCTAATGACGTCATGTC
>JAWDGP010005361.1:145000-157500 GCA_033675545.1 Elysia crispata | reverse complement strand
AGACAGAGGCAGACAGAGAGAGAGAGAAACAGAGAGAGAGAGAGAAAGAGAAACAAAAAGGGAGGAAGATATAACAGATCGACGCATAATAAGAAAGAGAGAATGACAAAAAGAGAAAGAGAGAAAGACGAATAAGAAGAAAAAGGTTGATAAACAAGAGAGAAGAGAACAGTGAGGAGAGAAAAGAAGCAAGAAATTAACAAAAACAGAGTGTGATTGTTAAGAGTGTAAATGAATGGTCCAGTATTTATGAATCATAAAGGACGAAAACCCTTTTACCATTCATTTCATTATTCATAATGACATGGTGAACTATGGAATCCACCCCTAAAACATAAAAAAAAATGTAAAAAGGAAAGATAAGCATTGAAATCAATGGGAATTTTTTCGTCTTTTATTTTAAAATGCCACTTATACAACGTGATTGCTTCTTCTTCTTGATAACATTTTATCAACATATTTCCAAGTTACCACATCAACATAACGATAAATAACTTATTATACCAACGACGACCAAAAGAGGGACAAAAGCTGTGGAAAACGTGAAAAAAAAATTTGAAGAAATACAAAGACCAAGAAAAGAAAAAAAGAAGTATTGATGAAAATATTGATTTCACATTCATGTAGGATGTAGGTTAAAATGTTCATCATCAATTATTAGTTAATGAATATCTATTCCATAAAAACGAAA
This sequence comes from Elysia crispata, assembly GCA_033675545.1. Classification (NCBI taxonomy): domain Eukaryota; kingdom Metazoa; phylum Mollusca; class Gastropoda; family Plakobranchidae; genus Elysia; species Elysia crispata. Next base: position 156,809 of record JAWDGP010005361.1, on the reverse strand, counting down.
CCAAAAGCTCGTGGAAACACATTTGTTTCTTTAAAAAAAAATGAATCTCAAAATCAAATTAAATTTGAGCTTGTTTCATAAGTAAAAAACATATGCAATGGCAGAGTTTTGAAGAACAACCAATATCATGATAATATTAATATAAAGAATAATTGCAGCATTAATAATAATAATAATAATAATAATAATAATAATAATAATAATAATAATAATAATAATAATAATAATAATAATAATAATAATAATAATAATAATGCTTTTTACCATGGACAGCATCCAATATTATCCAATATCAACATTTTTCAGCACAACATTAACAATGGAGAGAAAAAAATAGTCAATTTTTTTTCTTTGAAAAAGAAATTTACATTCCAAATGTTATGTACATAAAAATTTGGTCATACACGTTAATATTCTCTGGATTGTACTTAACATCATGGCAGAACAAGTATTTTACGGTTTGTACACACCGAAGCGACAATTAAAAAAAAAAACTCCCCCCAAAAATGGCGCATTGGCCGTTTTTGATTAAAAAAAAGAAAGTGTTTTAAATTATCATGCGTGTAATATTGAGACAAAAAAAGAAAAAAAAAGAAAAAAGAAAACTCATGCGCCTTTTGTAGGATTGAAATGTTAATACCATGTTTAACATATGATTTTTTTATTTTAATTTTCCCTAGGTTCAAACCTGTATTTTTTTCTTAGACAGGGAAACATTGTTTCCTTGTTGAAAGGACTGTTTTTTCTTTCCACGCACACAAAAAAAAAATAAATAAAAAGACCAAGACCAAATTAAAATGGGCGTCTCATATCTACATTTGATTCCGTCCATATGCCCATTATTCCTACTTTAACTTATTTCGATTATCAGTTTAACTGATCCATATTGTTGACATATTCACTCTTACAGTAACGGAAGCTAATTTTTGACGAAGAAAAACTCCAAAAATCTCAAAACTAGGAAATAACTATAAGAGAGAACGAACCCTTGACTCCAGAAGGGCTCGCGCTTAAAATGGAACGTCATAGAAAAATCTCAATGCAAACGCTCTATCGCTTGACCATTGGTGCTTGGATGTTAAGAGAAAAGAAGATGAAAAAACAAAATTTCAACTGGAGATAAAAGAATATGACACATACCCGTTTACGTACAACAGTAGTACATAGTTTATCACATTTGACTGCAAAATAAATTACATATTTACAAATTAATTTAATAATGCTATTATAGCAGTACAAAAATTTAAGTTAAAAAAGTTATATAAAGACTTTCTCATTTTTCTTTCCCTCGATAAAATTCTTCAATGTTTGCATTAAAACATCTTTTGTTTATGCAGTGACTTTTGTACAAGGAATGGCTGGTTGGATTAGATCCCACCTTAACTCCCGCCAGGAAAGTTAGACACGTCTAAGATATCCGCAGCAAACCACAAAGAATGCGACGCTTTGATATAATTCTAGCTTTGCAAAAATAGCAATTTACAGTGATTGAACAAATTCAAAGCCCTCATATAACTTTGATCTTCAAAAATTACAATTAACAATAGAATTAAAAAAAAAAATGAAATTCTGATAAAATTCTTTTCTCATAAAATTTACAATTTATAAAAATCAGAGAAATTGAAAGCCTAGATAATAAAATTCTGATCTTAGAAAATCACAACTCTTAGTAAGCGGAGAAGTGTGAATCATTGATAGAACTTGAGCTCATAAAAAATTACAACGCATAATAATCGAAAAAAAAAAAACAAAAACAAAAAAAACAACAAGACTGAATAATTCATTCAACCTAACGACTGTCGTTTTATTCTTAAACAAAACCTATCATTTCTATCCCACAATATCCCACGATATTGTTTACCTCCTATCTTAGCTCAGTGATGAAGGTATTAAGGTCTAGTCTAAACCTAGCAGCTAGATCCAGACCTATATTTAGAAAGTCAGCCATAATGGCTTTTTCTCATCCACCTCTTTTTGAATACCAGTGGGGCAGAGAAAAGGATTCCTATTGTAAGCGCATTTTCTGATGACACCGTTTTCCTTGGGGGGATCATACAACTCTGAAAGTTGCATTATGGGGGATCATTTTGTGCCGGGATGTGTAGAAATGCTAATGGTGTGATATTGTGAGGTCAAAGGGTAAATCCCTTCTACCGGTTTGACATTTTGTTTAACTTTGGATGTATGAGAGAAGTGTAGGGAAAAATGGGCTTTACGCCAGAAGGGCATAGAGTGAGAGAGGAGAAGAGAGAGGGGGGAAAGAAGGGGGGGGGGGCGGTAGAGAGAGTGAGAGAGAGAGCGAGAGAGAGAGAGAGAGAGAGAGAGAGTGAGAGAGAGAGAGAGAGAGAGAGTATAAGTGAGTATGCTCTTTTTGTATAAATATATGTATACTTATTTGTATACGTTTGTGTACTATGTATGTACATTGTTTCTTACGTATGTTTGTATACATGTATGTATTACTATTACATGTATAAAAGTAGGTCAGTTTATTTGGTGTGTGTTTCCGGGCGGCTTGTGTGTAGTAAAAAGATTACTGGAGATATAACTTCTCTTTTCTCTCTCTCTCTCTCTCTCTCACGTTCTCCGTCTGTCTGTCTGTCTGTCTGTCTGTCTGTCTGTCTCTCTCTCTCTCTCTCTCTCTCTCTCTCTCTCTCTCTCTCTCGTTCTCCTTCTGTCTGCCTGTCTCTCTGTCCTTTTCTCTCTCTCTCTCTCACTCTCTTTCTCTCTCTTTTCCTCTCTCTCTCTAGCTGTGTCCGTCTCATTTTATACCTGTCTCTCTCCCTTCTTTCTCTTTCTCTCAAGAAAAAAAATGATAGATTCAAAATAAATTAGCAACGCTGATTATATCGTCCGAAGATGAAATTCTTGTGGCGCCAGAACTTCCTGTATTATTGTCAAGATTTTACGTCTTAGCTTGGATCATCTTTAACGGTTTAAAACGGTTCAGAAATTGATGCTAAATCACTGAAAATCTCTCTCTCTCTCTCTCTCTCTCTCTCTCTCTCTCTCTCTCTCTCTCTCTCTCTCTCTCTCTCTCTCTCTCTCTCTCTCTCTCTCTCTCTCTCTCTCTCTCTCTTTTCTTTCTCTTCTTCTTATCTGTATAAAATTTTGCAGTCTGTATCATTAGTGAAAAATATTGTAGATTTTATCGTGGACATTAAGATTAAACTGTCTGTCGCATTTTTTTTCGACAATAATCTTAGTATTTAGTCTCTTCAAGAGAACCTAGATTGTCTTTCCAAGAAACTGGATATCGTAGTCTTTGAGCAGAGCCAACCGTTTTATTTTTTATTAGCGGTCCTTAAACTGCTAGTTCTGTCCGCTGATAACAATGTAGTGGCACAGCAAATAACTTGAGAATCCGACGTGTCTCTTTGTATTGACTGTAGAGTGATTGTATTGTTATAGAAGCGAGTTCAATTTTGTCTTTGGTAACCAATGATGGTTAATCTAGATAGTCATTGATTGGTGACGTCACAGATGATCGAGTTTGAAATCAGTCAATATGATTATGCAGATCTCATTTTTCATATTGTGTTCGGGTAAATGATATTGGCTTGGTATAGATTGAAATTTGATTCTGACGACATAGAGGTTCCACTGTCCAACCAGTTAATATAATTATATAGATCTCACTTCAACGTTTTGTCTTCATGCAAAAAGTCATGACGCATCGACACTCATTAGTGACGTCACAGTGGATCGAGTGTGTAACCAGTATGTAGATTTCACGTTAAACAGCAGGTTTAGGACAAAACGGTCTCGACGCTTCCAACCCCGCTGTCGTCACTTCCGCCCGTCCTGTACCGCACCGTCAGCGCCAGCATGCCGGCCCGCCCATTGCAAGCCGTACCTGCACAGCCCGCGCCGCCCACGCTAGTCGTCCGTCCGCAGCCGTACGCCGCGCCTTTCCGCTTGAGGACGATGCGGTTTCTGCGGCAGCACATGTTGAGGAACGCCCGGCGGAAGCCGTTGCTGAGGAAGCAGTAGAGAATCGGGTTGAGGCTGGAGTTGGACAGGCCCAGGAGCTGCACCAGCGGGTACAGCACGTTGTTGATCAAGCCTGCGTGTGAGCTGCTGGAGTTGAAGTCGAGCCACGCGTTCACGACGTAGTACGGGAACCAGGAGAACGCGAAAAGTCCGACGAGCAGAACTAACGTCCGGACGGTCTTTCTCCTCTGGAGCAGCAGGCGATCGACCTGCGGTGACCTAAACCTGTGGTTGCTACTGTGGGCGTTCTGCTGCAGGTTGAGGTAGTGGTAACTGTGATGCTGCTGCTGATGTTGTTGTTGTTGCTGCTGCTGCTGGTGGTGGCCGTTGTGGTGGAGGAGTTTCGCACTGGCGCCGCCGTTGCTGTAGCTGTTGCTGTTGAGACTTCCTTTCTTAGCCTTGCCTCCGTCAGGCGTCTTGCCGAGCTTGCCCCCCTCCATAAGAAGCTCGTGATCCTTCGACCACAGCGCCAGGGAAATCTTCGTGTAGAGAGCGCTCATCATCACCAACGGGCAGACGAAGAGCAGGAAGAAAATGACGAAATTGTAGACGAGTTTCACGTGCTCCCGGCCCCACTCCTCGTTACACACTCTGGCCAGATAGACACCCGGTATCCCGTAGGACGTCACAGTCTTGACCACCAGGAGTGGACAGCTAGCCGCGATGCTCAGTGCCCAGATGGAGGTCAGCATGAGGTGTACCCTGGTCTTGGAGAACAAGATTTTTGCCCTCAGAGGAATGTGGATGGCGAAGTATCGGTTGATGGAGATGGAGAGCATGGACAATACGGAGACCGCCACTGCCGTGCTCTGTAGGAACGGTGTCACCTTACAGAACAGCTCCCCGTAGATCCAGTCGCTGGAAGCGGGAGAAAGAGAAAGGTTCAAAAGTAACTCAGTGGAAGCAAGAGAAAGAAAAAGGTTCAAAGGATTAAGCCACTGGAAGCCATAAAAAGAGATAGGGTCAAAAGTGTAAATCAAGGGAAGCCATAAAAAAGAAAGGTCTAATTTTAAGTCACTGGAAGCGAGAGAAAGATAAAGATTTAAAAGCTTAAGCCACTGGAAGCGAGAGAAAGTGAAAGAATTAAAAGTTTAAGTCAAAGGAAGCAAGAGAAAGAAAAAAGGTCAAAATTTTAGGTCAGTGGAAGCGAATGAAAGAGAAAGGGTGAAAATGTTGAAGCAAATTTTCAAAAAAAAAAAGGAAAGAACTTTTTTAAATAGTTTTTTTTTTCGTATCAAAAAGTTGGTCATCTAAAAAAACATACTGAAAAGTTATCATGCCGTTCAGACAAATAGGCAAAGATTAGTAATCAAGTGTCTCTTGACTCATTTTGTCACGATCTAATAAAATTCACCAATAATTTCGGAAAGATACGACATAAAGAAAATCCCTCACCGTTCACTTCCAAATTATTGTGCTCATATATCTCTCATTACTCTAACTTATTTACCAAAAAAATTAGGTTGAAACGTAAGAAAAATGCATTTAAGTGTTGTTTTGAGGTGACTTTTCAGACCAGGGAAAAAAGTAAGATCTTTTACTCCCTCTCTCTATCCCAATCTGATTGTTTCTTGTATATCAAAGATTTTGTAATTTGTTTTATCATTTCGACATAATTGCCTCGACCTAAATCTTGAAATTCATTTTTTTTACTTATAATGGTTGTAAGAATCTAAGCGGGATACTTGTGGTTTGGGTCACACAACGGATAAAAAATTACTATAACACTGATGCTAAAAGTTCAAAAATTAATTTCTTTCTGCTTAATATTTCATGAATGTCTCATAGAAATACATCGATGAATTTATAAGCTGAACAATATAAGGTCTATTTAAAAACGTGAAAATTATTGTCTATATTTTCCCAGCTCTGTTTCTTACACCAAGTAGCATACGTTTTTCCTTTTAACTGATATAATTTTATAAGTAAAATAAACATTACATTTACCCCTCTCATTTCATTTGATAACATCTATAATGTTTATACTATGCAGGAAAAAAGTAAGCAATTTTTTTTTAATTTCATTATGGTATCTATCATAAGCAGAAAGCCCACTTATTATTTCTTCAACTTCCCAAACCCTTTTGTGTCCCTCTTACAAGGACGGTTTACAAGTCGTATATCAGTTCCCACACTCACATGTAGACGTAGTTTCCCAAAGTTATGGGTATGCAGATTACGGTTACCATGAAGTCCCCGATGGTCAGGTTGAGGAAAAACACGTTGGTCAAGGTTCGCATGTGGCGATGCCGTAAGACCACTAGGATAACAAACATGTTTCCTGGACAAAAAAAAAATGAAAACAGGTTTGATCTGAGTCATGAGTGAAGCCAATTTTGAGGAGAAAAGATGTACATAGATCTGAAGGACATTCAAGCCTACAGAATCATGTTTCCTGGACAAACAAAAATAAAACCAGGTGTCATCTGAGTCATGAGTGAATCCAATACTGTGGAAAAAGATATAAATAGATTTTTAGGACATTAATGCCTACAGAAACATGCTTCCTGGAGAAATAAAAACAAAAAAGGTGTCATGAATCATGAGTAAACGAAGAATGAGATAATAAGATAAAAATAGATTTACGGAATATTCACACCTTCAGTAAAAACTATTACTGAGACAAATATATTGTGATAAATATGCCCTGCGCGAAATCTGCTCTTCTTCTTGGCTGGTCCTTTTTCTAATACGATTTTGATTTATGATTTTTACAGAGATAAATTAATTTGATAAAAATAGTCACATATTTAAAGTATATGCTACCAAATCTTCTTATGTAAAAAAAAAAATTCAAAAATATTCTAGAGGTTCAGTAAAAAAATCTTCAATGTGATAAGGCGCCGAGGGAAAGAAGAAGTACTGTACTCGAAAATCATTTTTCTCCCTTATTAGAATCTAAAAACTTTGTCTTGAATCATGTCACTTGTCGTGCTAACAATCGCTTGCAGTTTCTCCTCTGTTTGAAGACCCAACTTTCTGTTTAACCGTATGAAAATATACTCCCCTTGAAGGCATTCGACAAGCATGATTAAAAAAAGTAAATAGAAACACACTTTCTCTGTTGTTGTTGTTTTGTTTTTTTTTCTATTCATAGACTGATTGTTAGTTTCCTCTGGAGTAGTGATAATTAAGGGCTAGATCTGGATATGGTCCAAGAAGTTCATCCAGAGATGTTTAAGATTGTTAAGCAATAAAGTAGGAGTGATGGAGCTAGTAAGGTATTCTGAATCCCATCGAAGGATATATAATACCCCTTTGTGTTGACATCATTGTTTGCAAACATTCGGGCCAAACAAAGGAGACGATGGCGAAGAGCCGTAAAAAATCGCAAAAGAACATAATTATAGAAGAAATCAATCAGAAAAGTGCGGTAAAATGCGTATGTTCTATTTGTATACATATACGAGTTGTGGGAATAGAACGGTACAGAAAATATGATGGATAATTCGCCTTTTGTTGGTTTCCCATCATCAATAAAACTACTTGTGGGGTTCTTTGAAATTATAAAAAAAACGAAAGAGGCAAAAACAAAGAGAGAGAAAGAGAGATAGAGAAAGAGAGAGAGAGAGAGAGAGAGAGAGAGAGAGAGAGAGAGAGAGAGAGAGAGAGAGAGAGAGAGAGAGAGAGAGAGAGAGAGAGAGAGAGATATGCCATTTTAGCACTCACCCTGTTTCTCTCTCTCAATTTCATTTCCTTCATTCCTTCACCATAACACTCAACTTGTCCGGCTCTATTTCTTTCTTTTCTATTTTTATCTCAAAACAACTACCACTTTTATCCTTCCCATTCTGCAATAAAAAATAGTTAACTAAGTTTGTAAAATCTATCACGAGATTTTTTTCCCAAACAATGCTTTATCAAGTAGATCTTGGTCTAAGTAACTGCGCGGCTAAGAATTCTCGCAAGGCAGTGCACCTTTGAGCACTTAAACCTAAAATTCTCAACTTTGTAGTAAAATTTTAAAAGGATTATAAAAACAGATTGGGCAAGTACTGGATTAATTGATACCCTTATTTTTCCTTCATCCATACTAAGTTGGATTTAAAAACACCTAAGTTTCTCCCTGCTATCATACCGAAAACCCAGATGATTGCTTTCCCCCTTCCAAGCGCCTTTCAAGCACCCCAAAGCGAAAAAGAATAAGTCTTCATCTCGGAGAAAAAATCCCAAAGATTTCATCAAGTTCTTTGTATGCTCCTTGCCCATTTTTTCGTTATTACAACCTCTAGATCCCTTTGCTCCTTTCCATAATTCCATCTCACATAATTTATAGTTGTCACTCCTCTCTTCCTTTCTCTCTCTCTCTCTCTCTCTCTCTCTCTCTCTCTCTCTCTCTCTCTCTCTCTCTCTCTCTCTCTCTCTTCAATATCTTGTCGATTTGTTCCTACCCTAATCTTCTCGTTAGTCCAACTTTTATTCCTCCCTCTCTTATCTTCCCAAACCAATCCACCAATATTATTCTGTTCTCCATTACATACTCCCTTCTTCCTTTTCTCCCTTTTTCGTCATTACCTCGTCTATTTCTTCGTCTTTCCAGCAGGATAGAGTATAAAAACATAAAAAAATAACGTACAAGGATTAAAAACCACAGTCTAATCCCTACAAAGCACCCCCCCCCCCTCTCTCCAAAAAAAAAAATGCAATAAACCGATTTCTTTTTCATACGAACGACAAAATTATGCCGACAGGGAACTGACTAATGCCATACTTTATAATCAACGGGACATTCACTCGATCACTCCCAGCTTCCTAAATCTGGCATGCAAACCTCACATTCCTCTATGACCGTTTGCACGTGAGCACAATCACTGGGAGAAATGTACAGATGACATTGGTAGAGATAAAGATCCTGGAAATGAAATTAAGGAGAGGTTATTTCTTTCATCTCAGGCCATTCTAGTCAAGCGGGGCCTAAATAGAGGTAATAAAACCAGAGTGTGGGAGGTCAGATGCTTCTCACTTTAGTGTCGCACCTCGTTTTGCCCTTTCCCATATAGAACTTTGAGAGAGTTTCAAGGTACGGTAAATAATAGGGACAAACAGCTATTGATGGGTTTTCCCAATCCATTTAAAGATCCTTCGAACGCTCATTGTAAGACCCACCATACACACAGAGGGGATGCTAGGCGTTGCACAAGATATAATATGTGCAAGGCATTCTGCGCTGTGTTTTTAAATACCACACACACCCTCTATGCCCGGGTTTTTCATGCGGTTTTCCCACACACGCAGTGGTTCAGCCCTGGACTCGTGAAATCTGACCCCTGCGCCTCGCGCAACCACGGTGTGTATGGTGGCTGGAGACTTTCCCAAAATGGTGATCAGCCTTACGTGGGTTCTCGCTACTTGCACTGATATGATATAAAATGATATCGAATAAAGAACAGGGCCTGAAGAAAGTTAGTCAACTGTTCTAACTTAGAATTACTGCTTCTCTTCTCATTTTTCTATCTCGAATTATAACATTATTCTATTGAAATTTTATTTTTATTAAGCTTTGCCTCCATGACACATTTGTAAGTTTTTGTCGATTTTTATGGATAGCATAACTGTCAATCTAGGATAAGTTGATGTATGCCCTTTATACATTGAAAATTCATTGATATTTTTTCATCTTTATATCATACTAAGAACCAAAGCAAGTCACGGAAGACGGTTTAGTGAGGAGTGGAAGGAACATAAACAGAAGTGAAAAAAAACAGTCACAGATAGGGAAAGATGGAAAGGATTGGTGTTAGTGACCTTTGCTCTGAACCAGGGTGAGAAAGGCTATAAAGATGAAACTTCACAATCTTTTCAAAATTTTCACTTTTCATGTGTTAATACGGAGTATTGATTTTGTTGCTGTTGTTTTACTATTGATCACGCAGCTTGTGCTAACGTTGCTTCTACAGCCCATCGTGGCATTTGTTTGTCAAGCGAATTTTTTTAAAAAGAAATCACGAATGGAGATAAATCCGTCAAAATGCTAAAAGTATTGACAAACGTTAAGTCATAACACATTTTTTTAAATTTCGTCAGAACGTTACGATGCAATCATGTAGTCATTTTATGAAATGACATATTATTTGATTTCAAACATTGTTTTCCAAGTGCATTTCACCATCACTGACAATATCGTACTATAGATTGATGTTTGATAACTTTTTAAGAAATTTTACAAGCCCGGTCTACCATAGCAGTGATATCAAGGCTTACTATATTGAAGAAAACATGAATAACTATAATAAAATGTATCACAAATGCTTGAAGGATCGTGTGTGTAAAGTTTACTTACCCAAAAAGCCGATAATGAAGGTGATGATGTAGACAATGATGAGGAAGATGATAAACGGATTTTCGTGTTGGTAAAACATGTCTGACACGTCCTGTGGAGAGAAAAAAAGCGTTTTTTTTTTTTTGTTTTTTTTTAGCAGTTTGAAATTTCAAACATAAAAATGGACAATGCAAAGGAAACAAATATTAAGGAAGATAAATATAAATAATCTATTAATTGCAATATCTTAAGTTAAAAAAAGACATTACTAAAAAGTTGCCTTTGTCATAATACTTGTGATAAGAATCTATTTCGTCGGCTTTACATTTTCCTGTTCATTTTAGTTAATTCTTACAAAATGTCCGCATATGTAAAGTATATCGTTTTTTTTTATTTTTTCTATAGAATAGAATTGTTTTTTCATGAACCGTTTCATTCTTTGCTATATTAAAAAAATATTTAATGAACATTGAAAATATACTGCTATTTTTTTTTTAACAAGATACGGCTAGACTATTATACCGCTCAAAAAACTTCAAAATTTCAACACGTTTTCCCCCCTTACCTCATACACGTCGGACACATGGTACATGTGCGTGGTTAGTTCGGGTTTATTGCTGGAAGTCCACACTCTGCCTTTGCTGGCGTTGGAAAATATCGAGGTAACATTGTTGATGTTGTTGTCGATAAATGCTCCGCTCTCGCTGCCATTGCTGTCCATCTGGAAGAAATCGTCGTCGTCGAAGTCGAAGAACTCCACTCGTGACGGCGACAAAGGCGGATCCATACTAGAGCGGTCTTGTGGAGAGGGTCAGAGGTTACGCGTCGGGGCTGAAATGGTTAAGGGTTTCTAGTTTCACTTTTTCATTTCTTGGAAAACTCGTCTACACGCTCGCAAGTTTGTGTTATTGTTTTATCTTAGAATTAAAGAACCAAAAACATATTTCTAATAAGTGTACAAGAAATCGGTGCTATTCTTAAGATACTTAACACAAAGATAAGTCATTTTTCTATATTCTTGATTATCGATGCAAAACAAGGCAAACAAACAAACAAACAAACAAACAAAATACCAACAGTTGTGGGTTTAATCATATCTGAACGAGAGTCTTGAACCGAACGGATGCTACCGTCATCATAAAGCCGGATTTACAGATTCGGAGTTAAAACCGGTTTTAAAGACGTTTGAAACGTATTATTGCCCACTATCTGGATAAATCCATACTGCTATATGAGCCGCCAGGATTCCGTGCGTTAAGTCAGACGATCCGGCCATTCCGTACGGAATCCGGATATTATTTTTGGGGTTAAAACCAGCACTAAGTGATAAAAAAGTTCCTTATCGATTAGATAATGCGTCTTTTAAGATTATTTTATTGGTATTTTGATGCTGTTGACCCAAATAACAATTAAATATACTTGGGTGTCACCTAGCTATACGTGAAATTGTTCTTCGTCGTCTACATAGTATTTTTTTTTTTTTATAATTTTGTTCTTGGTATTTAGCAATGATGGCACAAAAAATATACTTCGATTTTACCTAACATGACCTGAAAA
>JAWDGP010005361.1:137500-140000 GCA_033675545.1 Elysia crispata | reverse complement strand
TACGCTTGAGAAATAAAAGGTTTTAAAAGTAGCATAAAGGTGTGAGGCGGCGAAGCCCAGTTTATGGTTAGAGCGCAAGATTCGCAAGGTTGTAGTTTCAAACCCACCAGGACCTACCAGAAGTTGACTTCAGGAATGCAGAAAACCTGTGTTCTTTCTTCAGTTGGTCTTTAAAAAATGGGTACTCGGCTATAGAATCAAGTGCTTGCAATTTCCGCTTAACCGGTGGCAGCACTGAAAGTGCGCGGGAAATCGAGTTGTTTTACTTTGTTGTGTCATTTTATTTCATCTAATGTTTGTTGAGAAGTGGGAAAATGAGATATGACGTCTTGTGCTAGCAGTTTGTCGAGGAAAATTATAACCAAGCCCAGATTTGATTGCCACTGACAACAGCAGTGTACAGTTTTATTTACCACTGACATTAGCAGTGCGTTTTTTTTTTTTTTTACCACTCACAACAGCATTGTGCTATTTTGTTTCCCACTGACAACAGCAGATAACTGTTTTATTTGCCAACCGCATAAAGTGATAATATGACAATTTTTAAAAAAATCTTGTATCAGTAATTAAATTACAAAGAATTAAGCAACTTGGTATCAAAACTCGCATTTTGGTCGAACCAGGTTTCTAACCACTTGTCCTGTTTGTCCGAAAGAGTGAAAGATAACTACTAAACCTTAAAGACACAATGAAATGGAGTCCAGAGTCAGTCTCGTGTTTGCTGGCGGAATGTATTGAGGAATTCTTGATTTTGATCCTTAAACGGGGAAAAAATTTTATGACGCAAACGTCGCGCCCATAGCCCAGGGGTTAGAATATCCGTCTTCCTTTCCGCAAGGAAATTCTTGTAGATTCGAACCACCGCCCCGTTACAGCCTAAGTTTTGGGCCTCGTCAGTTTTAGTTTGTTCTGCCTCAAAGGGGCTTAATTCATATTTAGAAGATGCCCAAGATGACGTTGTTGTTTACGGGCTATATCAAACGATCCAACAACATAACATAATACCAAAAGGAAATTGGAAGGCACTCTTTAAAAAGATAAAATGTAGCATGTAATTTGAAAATTATTATAATTGCTTTAGGCGGTTTTTATTGCCCGAAATTCTTTATCTTTTGTATTACTTTTTCTTCCTCGATCTATTTAATTCTACCGACTCTATAAATCTAAAACGTATCATGCATTTCAAATTAATGTAATTTTTTTTAAAGACGCAAATTTGTAACATTTTAAGCAAAACTTACAGGTGTTTGCGGACTTTATGGCTCGTCTCTAAATCATTCGTCGAAGAAGAAAGTAGAAAACATTTGACTTGTTTCAGCAGCAGCTGATGTTCATCCCATAGAGTCCAATACAGATCTGTGACGGTGATAGCTTAACACCAGTGCAAATATCGGACATTTTAGTGAGCGGAGAGAGAGAGAGCGAGAGATGGCGAGGGTGAGAGAGGGACGGACAGATAGGAGGGTTCACGCAGTGATTGTATCTTGCTTGAGAGGGCTAGAGAGAGAGTGAGAGGAGGAGAGAGAGAGAGAGCGAGGGAGAGAGAGAGAGAGAGGGACAGAGAGAGAGAGGGACAGAGAGGAGGGCTCACGCAGTGATTGTATCTTGCTTGAGAGGGCTAGAGAGAGAGTGAGAGGAGGAGAGAGAAAGAGAGAGAGCGAGATCGAGAGAGAGAAAGAGATCGAGAGAGAGAAAGAGATCGAGAGAGAGTGAATCAGAGAAAATGGAGAGAGGAATAGAGATTTGGAGAGAGAGAGAGAGATGGAGAGATAGAAGGCGAGAGAGAGCGAGAGAGCGAGTGAGAGAGAGATGGAGAGAGAGAAGGCGAGAGAAAGAGTGAGAGAGAGTGAGGGAGAGAGTGAAAGAGAGAGTGAGAGAAAGAGTGAGAGAGAGAGAGAGGGCTCACTAAGGAATGATCACCAGAGTCTCCTCAGTGAGCTCGGATGCCCCCCTCCCCCCTCCCATGCGTGTCTGATTGTGTCTTTACCCTTAGCGTGGGGTGAGACTGTTCTCAGTGCGGTGGATGAGAGTGTGAGTGCGGGTGGGGTGCGATATTGCGCGGTGAGTGTCAGACACTAGTAGTTGAGCCTCTTTAACCTCTGCAAGTTAGTGAAAGTTGTGTTGGATTTTAAAAATTTGGGTCTCGTCCTTTTCTTGTCTCTCTGTCTGGCTCTTTCTCAATATTTCTTTTCTCTTTTTAATTTTCTTTCACCACCTCTTTCTAAAATTTTCTTCTACTTCTTTATTTCTCTCTCCCTCTCCCCCCCCTCTCTCTCTCTCTCTCTCTCTCTCTCTCTCTCTCTCTCTCTGTATATAAGTATCTCTATTTCTCTGTTTCAAACTTTTTTTTCTTATTACCTCTCTCTAAATTTTTCTAACTCCCTCTCTCTCTATCTCTTTTTAATATTTACTCTCTAATACTCTCACACTGTCTTTCTCTTTAGCCTATTGCATTCTCTCTCTCTCTCTCTCTCTCTCTCTCTCTCTCTTTCTCTCTCTC
>JAWDGP010005361.1:97500-135000 GCA_033675545.1 Elysia crispata | reverse complement strand
AGAGGAGGAGAGAGAGATAGAGAGAGGGATGGAGAAGGGCAGAGTGAGAAGCAGACAGACAGACATGATAGACGTGGGGACGGACGAAGTAGTAGAACGGTCTCGGAGCTGAAAAGAAAGAGAGAGAGAGAGAGAGAGAGAGAGAGAGAGAGAGAGAGAGAGAGAGAGAGAGAGAGAGAGAGAGAGAGAGAGAGAGAGAGAGAGAGAGAGACCGAGAGAGAGAGAGAGAGAAAGAAAGAGAGAGAGATAGAGAGAGAAAGAAATAGAGAGAGAGAGACAGAGACGATGCAAAGAAGACTGTTGAACAAGCTCAAGAGCCGACACAAGCTGCATCGTCACTCCAGATTGAGACAGTGAGAGACAGATTGAGACATTGAGAGACAGATTGAGACAGTGAGAGACAGATTGAGACAGTGAGATACACTAAGAGGAGGAGTGAAGTGCCTCACAAGGATTCCGCTAAATGAGAAAAAAAACCTTGGTTCAGAAATGAAATCATTCAAAGAGAGAAATCGGGGGAATCGACAAGCGTGGCTTGACGCAAAAAGTTTCTAATCCAAATGGATTCCAAATTAAGCCATTTACAGAGAGAGGCAAAGTTAAGTTGACATATGGATGCCAATATTTCGGATTTTAAAAACGAGGGGTTGGATGTACAACCTTATGTATAAGGTCCTTGAGTGTCCAAGCCAGTTTCCTATGACGTCAGATTCTCTAAATCTAATACAAGTTATATCATTTATTTAATTGTTGGACGTGTACAGTTATACAACATGTAGCAGCTCAATTTTTTTTTATCACTTACCCGCAACTTACACAATTATTAAAGCACCGTAAGAATTGAATTAAACCTCTTTAAATATTTTCCTTTACATCTTTCGTCTTTTTTGTGTTTTCAAACCTTAGAATGATGGTTATTTCAATTATTTAATTCATGAAAGTTTAAATTTTTCTTTAATACGGCCGAGGTAGATTGTAAAGATGTCTTTAAAACTTCTTAAATTATTAGTCCGTCACCGAAATTGCGCGCCTAATACGAGTAGATAAAAGAAAACCAAAGAGTTTGCTGTTGATCATCTTTAGCGTCAATTGGCTGAGCCGACCTCCTAAAATCATCCAATGATATTTCTCTGCCTCATTCTCTGCACACCTGCCGGTATCTAGACGCTTCGCCATGATGAAAGAGGATAGCCGTGCATATTACTAGAGTTAGATCTAGATCTAGATTCTGGATCGTGTCGCAAAAAAAAAAAAAAAAAAAAAAGAAATAACTTTGAAAAGTCTAACTTAAAAAAGGTTGATTCTTATGGTAGTTCTCTAGAATGTAGGCCTAATTTTTTTTATTCTTAAAGAAACAGGATTATTTTTAGATCTTAATATGTTGAAATTTATTGTGATATTCGAATGCAAAAAAGCTAGGCTGCTAGATTGCTGTATGCCTTCCTTTCGTCATGGATGTCTTGTAACGTGGATTGCACAGCCATTTTTTTTATTTTGGTTCAGAGTTAAGTGCCGACTTATGAACATAGATAGATAAATGCAATAACAACAACAAAAAGGCATCATGACACATTTTTGTAGTGGTCGAGTGTGTTAAATCTTCCTTCATACGGCAATTCAGGGAACTATCATGTCATTTCAATTTTTTAAACCAGAATTATACGTAAAGATATTTAGCCAAAGCGAAATTGGTTCAAGTAAAGCTGATGCGTATTGTGAGGTTTATGATACAAGAGAAAATTTGTTTTCCAGTGAAAATTTTAAAAACTCAGTTTTTCCCTAACTATGTCATTTCTAAAAAATTAAAATTGAAAAATTATGACACTGTAATTGAGTTCTGCTTAGTATATTTAGGAAATATTGGAAATAGCTTATTCTGTAATTTGTTAATCTTTGTTTTATTAAAATCTTTCAAAAAGCACTCTCTGGCAGTAAGAATTCGCGCAAAAAGTGTTAGAAGTGTTTTGGCTTGCGAAAAACCCAGTGTTGCACTCAAATCAAAGTTCAAAAAGATTATGATTTTAAAAAAATTTAGCAAATTATTCTTAATGACGCAAAGCTATAATAAAATATCATCAAACTTTCTAGATTGGTTCATTAGGGGCGCGATTGTGCCTGCTGGTTAGCACAAACGGACCAACATTATTTTATCGTGAACCCGGAAAAAATTGAGTCGTTTGTTTGATCATAATCTTACCAGTGCAGTAGATATTAAGCAGTATTGTCCACAAAGACTCTTAGCGCGAAAGAAGAGAATAGCGTATATATATATTTTATTTGATAAACAACATGATATTCTTTCCGCAGCAGCTGGCCAGCGCTTTTTACCGAAAAAAGAAACAGATAAAAAAAGGAAGATATGAAAACCTCTCTTTTTCCACAAGTAGTGTTTCCAGTAGTGTGAGACGCTGCACACAGAAACAGCATGAAGAAAATGGAAAAAAAAAATAAATGATATTCTGAAAATGTTGTGAACTTGTTTATATAATATCATCATTTCTATGGAAACTGTGCGGACGTCCATGTTACTTCACAATTTCTTCAGTTCACACCGATTCACAGGGCAGTTCAGGTATCGTGAAAAATACTCAGATAAAAATTCTGATAATTTTTGTTATAAAAGATTTCCCTAACAGATTTTATCGTGATCATACATTTTGTTTTCCTCAAAAAATGTCCTTGGGTGAGTCTTTATTGGCGTGTTTTCGGTTCCGCTGTGCTGTTTTAGAATATCCATGATCCTCATCATTCATAAAAAAGCGCGAAAAAAAACAAACAATCAAACTAAACAAAATTATAAAAAAAAAAACGGGCTGAATAATAAAGATTCACACCTTAAGGATGTGAGAAAGACTTGCAACAAATTGGAAACACCTTGTATCCAGTTAAAACACAAACTCTCTGTCTCTCTGTCTCTCTGTCTCTGTCTGTCTCTCTCTCTCTCTCTCTCTCTCTCTCTCTCTCTCTCTCTCTCTCTCTCTCTCTCTCTCTCTCTCTATATATATATATATATATATATATATATATATATATTTCCCCCCTCCCCCCCCTCTGCCTCAGTAGAGAGTATTTATGATAGTGTCTCATTCCATGCATATTTCCGTAATTCTTAAGCTGTTGGTATGTGTCTGTGTATGTATGTATGAGTATAAAACTGTATATCTTCTCTCGAGTTCCCACCTAGCCGAGATGTTTAAAATTTTAATTTAAGACCCAAAGTGTTCAATGTGTCTCCTTTGCTGCTGTTCGGTTAGAACCTTTTAAATATCATAGAAACCCAGAATGATAAGAGAACAAAGAATTTTCTTACACTTTTATCGAGTCCAATAGACGCTGTTTCTCATAAACAGGTAGTAAATCTCCAAACAGCTAGGGCGATTTCTATTTTTTTTACTTCGGTAAGAAGTCTACCTCCCCCCTCCCCCAACTTCCTTTTTACCCCCCCCCCACACACACACACATACACACACTGTCCGACCCAACTTTCTCCGAGCTAAATTTCTAAATAACTGTAGGAGAACAATTATTAATGGCTCTTTTATAGCTAATAGCATCCCTTGTTTATCCGTAGAACTACGCAATCTTCATTGTTGATTTAAGGTGGGGGGGGGGAGGAGGAAGGGGGAGGAGGGAGTATCTTTTCTGGGGGTAAAATGGAACTTTATAAGTGCTTATATCCTTTGGAGATGTCTGCCCTGTGTTTGAGGATGGCCACCTAATGAGGTTCTAGTGGTCTACGGAGTACGGCTGAGAGCGGCTGCCGTCTGATATATTGGATGTCTTTTGGCCTGGGAAAGAGTCAATATCTGATACTAATCGGGCTGGAGATTGTGTGTGAGAGAGAGAGATAGGGAGTTAAAGGGGCAGAGAGATAATGAGAGGTAGAGAGCTTAAGAGAGAGATAGAGAACCAAAGAGGGAGTGATAGAGAGATAGAGAGCTAAAGAGAGATAGAGAGAGCTAAAGAGACAGATATAGAGCTAAAGAGGGAGTGATAGAGAGGTAGAGAGCTAAAGAGAGAGATAGAGAACTAAAAAAGAGAGCAAGAGAGTTAAAGAGAGTAAGAGAGTTAAAGAGAGCAAGAGAGTTAAAGAGAGTGAGACAGCTAAAGAGAGAGATAGCTAAATAGAGATAGAGAGCTAAAAAGAGAGAGATATAGAGCTAAAGAGAGAGAGAGACAGAGAGAGAGAGACAGAGAGAGAGAGAGAGAGAGAGGAATGAAAAGACAATTGAATTTAAGGCTGGTAATTTTTTTTTTCTTACTCTTAATAATTTTTCATGTCTGTGTGGATGTGGGCGTGTGATTTAATTGGAGAAAATGAGGTATAGGAATGAAGAGACAAAGAAAAGCATGGAGAGAAGCATTTGGAGACGTAGAGAAAAGGAGAAGAAAAAGGGAGGGAGAAGGAGAGAAAGAAAGAAGCGGAGAAAGGTTAATAGAGAAGAGGAATTAGTAAAAAGAGGTGGAAAGACTGGGAAAGGGGGAAGAGGGGGAGAGTAAATTTAAGAAAGAAGAATAGAAAAAGAAGAGGAAATGAGAAAAATAAACGGAGAGGCGGAGAGAAAGAAAGAGTTAGATAGAGACATACATACATACATATATATATATATATATATATAGAAAGAGAAAGAGAGAGAGAGGGAGAGAGAGAGAGAGAGAGAGAGAGAGAGAGAGAGAGAGAGAGAGAGAGAGAGAGAGAGAGAGAGAGTGGGTGGGGGTGAATTAAGCACCATAAATAGACTCTTAAAATAATAAAGCGTGCCAAAACTATTAAAATGTATTCCTTCATAATTTTTCATTTGTTCAACAAGCAACAAAGAAATTGGTAATCAGTATGACATAAAAAAAACAATGTTTGTTTATAATCGAATCCGTTTGTCTTTCGAGACATTTCGATATTGAAAAGAAATCGTAATTAACGCCTTTTGTAGAAGGAAAAGCCCATTAAGCGCAGAGTTCTTCTTAACAAGACGTCTTGAAGCAAACGAAAAGTACTTTTTTTGTCCTTAATAAAACTGTATAGGCAGAAATCAAAGTTTTCTCGTGTGACGCATGTTCTTAAAATAGTTCTAGATCTCCATCGTATCCCAGGAGTGTTTATTTTCATTTTCAAAAGACAACAGTGGGCGGGAAATGAATCGAGAGCTTAGAACAAGTGGACCTTTGTATCGCTTTTTTTTACAAAGCCAACGAGGGAACTCGGTTTTATTTTATTTTTTTACTAATTCTCTTTTCTAAAGATGATAATTGTAAAGAAATTGTGTGTTTTGATGCTTTAATGGTTTGTTTAAAAGTTTCCAAATCAGTACTGCCATTAAACATCTTCAAAAATAAAGACGGACAATTTTGCTATGCTCTTTCTGGATAAAAGTGCTTACTACCTGGGTTATTTCTTAGACACCATAACGACACGGTTTATTTCCAACGTATCATTTTTTTTTTTTTTTTTTTTTTTTTGCAATTTTATACGAATCAAAAAGATCTAACCATCAAAATCACTCGCAATAACGAATTCTATTCTTATGAGAAAACCTTTTTTGAACAAGAGCGAAAGTAAGAAATCTGGAAATTTATAAAACTGCTTTTGATTTCGGCCAAATTAAAACTTATGCATATTAAATGAAGAGACAAGTAAACAAAAAATGAATAATTTGGCCAATTTTGTTCCGGTTTTATTATTTTTGTTTTGTTTTGTTTTATTTTGGAACTGTCGATTTTAAAATATTTACGAGGAAAAAAAACAAGAGAATTTGTGACACTATGTTCTAAATGAAGACCACACATTTCAAAACACGTGAAAGAAAATTTTGCTTAAAAATAAAAAAAAAATTGAAAGCAAAACCAACTTGTGTTGTTTTCTTATGTGTGACATATTCTGTAGTCTTAACACTTTCAGTTCAAAAGAATCTTCACTTTATTCAGCCTTGAGTTCCAATTCCTGAAAATCCTGGGAGATAGGAATCTACTTTGAAGATCACGTTTTCAACAGAGTAAATATGTATGAATAAAACTCAAGGACGCATTTTTATCTAAGATGTAGGAGAGAATTTAAAAACGGCTAAATCAGAAATCCAAAATGTGAATTTCGTAAGCAAGACGAGGTCTGCCAACAAGACTAGTATAACTCTACTTTTTACATTGTATTGGAGAAAAATCAAATCGACTTTTAAAAATTAGCGACAAACTGAATTCATACTAATCATTGAAACAGTGATTTTATCAAAAACCGTGTAAAAAAAAACTCAGGTTCGTCAAAACGTTCAAAATTTGCTAGATTGTTCAAATAATTTTTTTTTCACTCTTTTTCATGTAATGTTTATTGACAATTGAAATCCTTTTAAAAATCCTCTAACATACATCTTTTGGTTTCATATAACTGAAAATGTACCGATGCAGGAGACCATTTCCAGCAATTGGTGGAGATATCCATTTGTTGCGGTCCATGCCAAGGTGTTGAGTTACGAGACTCCATGAAAGGTGATAAACACGAGAACAAATTTTGGATCTTCTATGTTTTACATAATATACAGGTTTCTCGTATTTATATAATTCTACTCGCATAACGAATTTTAATTTCCATCGACTGTGCGTGACATGTACATCTGGATGAAGCTGTCGAAACCCAGCAAAGCTTCCTGTGTTACCTTGTAAAAATTGTCTAATTAAAAAAGGCGCATTCAAATATTGTAACGAAATTGATTTATTTTTCTTTTTAGAAAATTCACACTGAAAAAAATCATAGAAAATTAATATTTAGGCAAATTTGGCAAAACCACGAACACATCTGAAAATAACCAGCTAAAATATAAGCTCCTTAGGATTTCGTTACTTAGGCGAGTTTCAGAAGTGGTTCCTGATAGATTGCGAAACGCAGTTTAAACAGTTTAAAATTGAAACTTCATTTGAAAAGCGTTTAATTTATCTGGTGTTTTTTCTCTAAATGAAACGAGCGAAAAACTGGCTGTATGGGTTAGAGCTCTCGCTCTGATTTCCGTGAGGACATTCTTCGAGGGTTCAAACCTCTCAAGTTTTTAAAAAGGATTTAAGATTTAGATCTAGATTGTGTATTTAAAATTATACGGCTTTCTAGATTTTTAGTTAAAGATAGATAGGTGGAAGTATATATCTTTATCATGTGAGTAAAATAAAATAGATATCGAGATAATATATAACCCTATTTAATACACATACGCACCCCAGTCCAAGCACATTGAGACCAAGGTATCGTTCGAATAGTAGAATGGGTTTTTCAGCTCGTGTAATTAAACATTCTTTTAAACAATTATTATAAGGCTGCGATTTTTCTCCGAAATTGAATACAAGTGTAGCGCCTCAAATTATTTCATAGGTTCGTATTTTTTTTACCTTAAACAATTTTAAGGAAATGGAGAGTTTTCAAAGATATATATAAAAGAGGTTTTGAGGCCTAGAGTCTCATACTTTTTAAATATTTTTTTCCTTTATTTTGGTCTCTACACATTCTCTTCCTGTTGCAATTTCAATTTATTACTATCTCCCTATTTGTCCCTTTCATTCTTCCCTGTCACTCACTAAATCTCTCTCACTCTCTCTCTCTCTGTTTCTCTCTCTCTCTGTCAATCTGTCTGTCTCTCTGTCTTTCTGTCTGCCTGTCTCCTTGACTCTCTTGCTCTCTCTCTCACTCTCTTTTTCTCTATTTACGCCTCTCTAATTGTTTTCATGTCTATCTTACTGTCTTTCATCCTCTCTCACTCTCTCTGTCAATCTGACTGTCTCTCTGTCTTCTTGTCTCTTTTGCTCTCTCTCTCTCTCTCTCTCTCTCTCTCTCTCTCCCTCTCTCTCTGTCAATCTGACTGTCTCTCTGTCTTCTTGTCTCTTTTGCTCTCTCTCTCTCGCTCTCCTTACATCTATCTGTTTTCATGTCTATCTTATTGTCTTTCATCCTCTCTCTCTCTATCTCTCTCTTTTTCCCTCTCTGTCTCACCTTCCTCTTCATAACTGTAGACCTCACACCTTGATACTAGACATAGTTACATCCATCTTGTTCAACACGATCGAATTTTTTCAGTTCCAGAAAGTTCTCCCACAGCGCGGACTAAGAAATTATATTGTAGAGGTGAGTAAAGGAGAGGAAGAAACAGAGCGTTTCTTAGCATTCACACATGAGTAAAACAAATAGTGAAAAAAATACCCGGAACATATTTTGTTCTTGAGTTCAGCCAGTACATAACGTCCATCCGCTCCCTCGATGAACCGGTGAGTTCGGAGTCTAATGGTAGAAACTCGGTTCTCGTAGCATGAGGTATTGTGTTCGAATCCGGGTCGGCTGGGAGTAATTCTGAATCCTTGAGAAAAGTATTAATTTCTTAAAAGATCTTTTTATGTGTATCTCTCTCTCTCTCTCTCTCTCTCTCTCTCTCTCTCTCTCTCTCTCTCTCTCTCGCTCCCCTTTCTTCCTCTCGTTTTATCGCTTTCTTTCTCTGTCTCTGTATCTGTCTATCTCTGTCTCTCTATCTCTCTCTTTATCTCTCTGTCTGTCTCTCTTTATCTCTCTGTGTGTCTGTCAGCCTGTCTGTCTGTCTGTCTGTCTGTCTGTCTGTCTGTCTCTCTCTCTCTCTCTCTCTCTCTCTCTCTCTCTCTCTTTCTCTCTTTTGTTTTTCCTCTCTATCTATTCCTACCTCCCAATCTCTCTCGCTCTCTATCGACCATCACTCTAAATAACTTCAATTCTTTCCCATTTGTCTTTCTGTATTTGTCTGTATTTGTCTGTATATATCCCCTCTGTCTATCTATCTTTTTCTGTCTCTTTCTTTCTCTTTATCCCTGTCTTGTTTTTTTTTTTTTTGTTTTTTTTGAACCTATACATAATCCCCGTTTTTTTTCTGTTTTTCTCTGTCCGCCTTCCGTTTCTTTCTGACTCTTTCTTTTTCTCTTCTTTCTTAAACTTTATCCATCTCTTCTACCGAACGCTTACTACAAGACCTCCTTTGTGTTCAGGATTTCATTACTGGTTCCTCCTTGTATCTTTATGAGGTGGAAGTTTCTAAAGAACTTCAGTATTCTCTACGATCAAACGGTCGCACTCCACAAACAAACAGTCGTACCCTATAAACAAACGGTCGTACTCTACGAACCGTATCCTATCATGTCGTTATCAAAGTGCCATTAAACATCAAAAGACACAGAAACCAAAAGAGATGCTGTGGGTGTGGAAGGGAGAATACTCAATACACATACATCGATCGTGACAGGGCAATTGTATCTAATGCTTTCACAATACAGAATAAGATGATGCAAAATTTACTCGAACGTGTTTCATACCTGAAATAAATAAATAAAAAAACATTAGTGAGAATATAACCATATCATAGATAAAATGTTTGTATAGTTTACTAACACGTCTAGCATGTTGAAAAAAAAAGTTGATACGAATTGTATGTATCCATGTATGTATTTATGTGTTACATATAAAGGATTTAAAATGTTCATAAAAGAGATCCAGCAAAAGCAATGAGAAGTGTTGGTGGTTATGGGGTTAGAGCGTCTACCTTGATATCCGGATGTTCGAACCTCACACATACGGGTGGAGAAATTGACTTTCATTATTATGCTAAAAAGACTTAAGATAACCATGTTGTGGACACACTATATCAAACAGCAAACAAACATAAAAGTATAATAATGATAAATATCTCTGAATAAGAATATTGCACTCACTTAAGAAACACTCATTTTTTGAAAGAATTTATTATAATAATATTTATAATATTTTTTTTTAGTTTTTAACAATTCAAGTTCAGGAAAAGACCATCAAAAAAAAAAAAATAATAAATAAAAAACAGATTTAGGCACAAAAGGTTTATGTATTTTTAACACTTTATTCAAGACATTGAAAGAAAATAGAGGGAGGAAGAAAAAGACAGAAGGAAAAAGAAAAATTATAAGAGAGTAAGGAATGAGGAAATTACGACAAAAAAAGATTGAGAGAATGGAGGAAGTCAACTTTAACAAACCGAGTTCAGAGTTTATCTTGATCGATTCCGCATTTGATTTTGTCACGACAATTTTTTTTCAAAATTACGATAACTAATTTTCAGCAACACACCTTATAACAAGTTAACTTTCGACCAGATGTATCTATAGTGACGTCAGTATTCTCGGCTTCTTTGAAAGAGCCATTAATTCTTAGTGAAGGCAAGGGTCAAGGATATTCTAAATATACACAAATAGACCTGCAACAGAAGACATTAGCGGTTTAGAGATTTACACACTGTTAGTAAGCTCTTAGGTGGTCTCTGCCTCACGTACAAGTTCCGACAGGATTTGGGAACCTGCGGGAACCACCAGATGTCCTAGTCCTGCAGCAAAGATTAGGATTGTCTAGATAATAGCTTCGATTTTTTTATTATAAAATCCACTTGGTAAGCTTTTAACCTCAAACCTAAGGTATAGTAGGAAGGAATTGGTTACACACATAGAATTTACAGTTATTGTTGTTATTATTATTATTATTATTATTATTATTATTATTATTATTATTATTATTATTATTATTATTATTATTATTATTATTATTATTATTATTATTATTATTATTATTGTTATTATTGTTATTATTGTTATTATTATTATTATTATTATTATTATTATTATTATTATTATTATTATTATTATTATTATTATTATTATTAGTAGTAGTAGTAGTAGTAGTAGTAGTAGTAGTAGTAGTAGTAGTAGTAGTAGTAGTAGTAGTAGTAGTAGTAGTAGTAGTAGTAGTAGTAGTAGTAGTAGTAGTAGTAGTAGTAGTAGTAGTAGTAGTATTTGTATTATTATTGTTATTAGCATTAGTTTTATTAGTATTATTAGTATTATTATTATTACTATTATCATTATCATTATTAACATTATTATTATTATTATTATTATTATTATTATTATTATTATTATTATTATTATTATTATTATTATTATTATTATTATTATTATTATTATTATTTTGATTGTTATTGCTATTATTATCATTAATTCTATTTTTATTTTGATTATTCACAAGTGCCAAGTAAAGAGTGCATTTTTTAACGAAACTACCATGAACTAATATGTTTTTGTTCCTTTTTTCATGTTTCCTGTTGTCCATTCAAGTCATAATGTTAAAAATTACCGCATCAACTTAGGTTAGTACTTTAGATATCAAGACATGACTATTAAGTTTTAGATTTAAAATATCAAGAACATATAGCTAGGAAAGATATTTCTTTTCGGCTCTTATATGCCATTTTCAGAATCAATATTTTTTCCTTTGCTCTGTTACAAAACCCTGAACATTTCATTTGAGTTTTGCCGTCCTGATTTGTTTCAAAAGCAGTAACCTTGATTCCTAATCTAGAGATTTTGAATAAAAAAAAGAATCAGAAATCCATCATTTTCCGTTGAAGAAAACTGCCAATTATTTTTCTTATCAGAAATTACTGGCAATTTCTGGGAATTTTCATCACCGACAATTAGTTGAAGAAAATAATTATTATTGCTCTTGATATTAACACCAGAAAATGTGATACGAGCAATACGTTGCTGACGACATGGTTATGAAAAGTACACTGGACAGTTGCTATAATCAGTCCGTTTGGATTAAATAAAAATGGATATGTTAGAAATCTCTGTTCGAAACTTCCACGGAAAAGAAAGTGTTCAGTTTATCTTCCTAGTTTGGTGATACACTTTACCCTGAAAAGAGCCGTTATGTGGTTCCTATTTTCTTCTTTCCTCCTTCAAAAGAGCTATCTGATCATTTTCAGGAAATAGGCTCAATTTCTTTCCCTCAAACTTGATGGGCTGATTAGAAATCTGCACGCTTAGGCTCCTATGTTTTGGGGTTTTTTGTTGTCAATATTGCATTTACCCCAGAAAAACTCTGGTTTTGCTGTTTGTTTATTTTTTTTTGTTGCTGTTTTTTACTTTGGTTTTTAGAGAGTTTCCAAAACCAAAAACATATTCTATTAAGAGGGAGAAAGAAATAGATAGATAGATAGAGAGAGAGAGAGAGAGGGAGAGAGAGAGAGACAGAGACAGAGACAGAGACAGAGACAGAGAGAAAGAGAGAAAGAGAGAGAGAGAGACAGACGAAAGATTGATTGACAGACGGAGACAGAGCGAGAGAGTTACACAATCTGATGAAGCCACATTAAAAGCAAAACGTTTATATGTTAAACCTGTAGCTGTGTTGTTTCTTTTATTGTAGTTATAAAGTAGTGTAACAATCTCCTTTTAGACCCAGAGATAGATAGATAGATAGATAGATAGATAGATGGAGAGAGAGGGAGAGAGAGAGAGAGAGAGAGAGAGAGAGAGAGAGAGAGAGAGAGAGAGAGACAGAGAGAAAGTTACACAATCTGACAAAGCCACACTAAAGGCAATACTTTTATATGTAAAATCTATAAATGTGTTGTTTCTTTTATTGCCCCATAGTTATAAAGCTGTGTACCTATTTTCTTTTAGACCCAGAGAGAGAGAGAGATAGAGAGGGAGAGAGAGGTACAGAGAGAGAGAGTGAGTGAGAGAATAAAAAGCAGAAAAGATGAAAACACATAACAACGAAAGAGAAAAGATAGATTTTTTTAAGCACGTTGGACAAAACTGAAGTGAAAAAATATGGCCTGAGACTGGCTTGTGAGACTTCAAATTAATGCACTTGTTGCGAAGACACAAAACCTGCTTTAGCTTTCACGAGTAAACCTTGAAGTATAAATAAAGAGATAAAGACAGACATTCAGTGTCAATGATGAACATATTGGAGGGATCGCTCGAAAAAAAAAATATCAAAGTAATTAACACGAACAATCGAAAGTGTTTTATATCACCGTGAACGCCAAATTTCTTCCTACTCCTCCCCCCCCCCCCCCTTTTTAACACACCTCTTTCTCTCTCACTATCTCACTATCTCTCTCTCTCTCTCTCTCTCTCTCTCTATCTCTCTCTCTCTTGTCCTCTCTCTCTCTCTCTTGTCCTCTCTTGCCCCCTCCCCCCTCTGCCCTCTGCTACCTTACCCGCCCAAAAAAGGAACTATAAGCTCAAATTCAGTGTTTGTCATTTTGAAGTCCCAACAGTTTAATTGTCAAAATAGTTAGAAGATAATTCGTAAATCGGTCAAGCGTGTTGAAAACAATTTTAAAAAAGTCTTTTTTTCTGACTTATACTCATTTTCTGACTTATACTCATTTGGAAGGTCCATAAATTAAATGTGGCGACTATGATTTTTAACTTAGTGGGATGTTTTGACACATAAATAGTAAAAAAAAAAACCTGTTTTTTTTTAAGTATTGCAGGTCAGATTTGAACAGATGTAAAAAAAAAAAAAACAACCAATTTTTATTTCGAGTTAAAGAAAATATTTCTATTACGTAAAAGTTACTATCCTTGAGTCGCTTCCTCCAACCCATGATCCAGTTTCGACCTACGTACGTAATCATAGGAAAGGTTTCATTTGTGTTCCTTTATTTCAAAATCCGTCCTTTTATTGTCCTTTGTGACGCAGATATTGTTGTTTGTTTGACTTTTTTTGTTCGAGTTTTCAATGGATCTCCTGAAGAAAATAAAATACATTGATCATTCCAATACCTAAATAAACGGTAGAAAATAGAAAAAGAGGTGGGGCGGGGGGAAGTTGGGGTGGATCCTAAGATAGCTACAAATTCTATTGCTGCCTTCCCTCAGAGAAAAGTTGTATAATACAGAATGTGTCCGCTCAACAATACCCTTGTTGCCGATATAATATAATATATATATTTATGTATGGAATATAAATAGCAACATATATATATAAAAATACAAGTACAAGTTCTACTCCAAACAATATTTGATTTCATTTTCTTTATAATCATTATTTCTTTGTGTATTTCTTGGTTTATTAATTCCGAAATTCCCCGACAAACCATCATTTTTCTCTAAATCTCTTAGTTTATTTACTCCGAAATTTTCTGACAAACCAATTCCAAACCTCATTTGTCTGTGTATTTCTTAGTTTACTCAGCCTAAAACTTCTCTCCTGACCGTAATTATTCATTACATTTCTTACTTTATTTACTTCATAACTCCTCACAATCTATCATTTCTCTGTCTATTTCTTGGTTCATTTACTACGAAACTCCTTTCCAACCATAATTTTTCTGTATATCTGTTAGTTGACTAAGTCTCAAATCGGTCAAGTGGTTCAGAAAATCTGACAAAACATAAATTGCTAAAAAAAGTCCATCGTCCTGAAGCAACCTAGCTGGGTGTATGTGTCAAGGCCAAACATATCATTCAGAGTCTAAGACTTTCTCTTAATCCAATGTCTTAAAAGGATACATTTTCAAGACGTTTTCATATTTTCAACTATTACAAAAAAAATTCAACTATTCCTAAAAGTTTTCTTCTTTCTCTCTCTCTGTCTATATCTCTGTCTCTGTGTGTGTGTGTGTCTATCTGTCCGTCTCTCTCTCTCTCTCTCTCTCTCTCTCTCTCTCTCTCTCTCTCTCTCTCTCTCTTAGACTTCCTCTTAAAAGAATACATTTTCATGAAATTTTCATAGTTAGAATCATTATAAAACAACTTCAACTGTTCAAGAAACTTCACTTCATTTCTCAGAACATCTGTCATTGTCCTTGTTTCCTTATAATGCCTCGGTCTGTCTGTCCATTGTCTGTCTGTTTTATGTCTTTATGTGTCTATTTATCTCTATCTTTCTCTATTTCTCTTTATCTCTCTTCATCTGCCTCTCATAAAATTATCTAGTTTGCTTTGCATCATCTATTTTTCACTATAACGCTCTCTCTATCTCACATTCTCTCCCATTCTCTCTCTCCTTCTCTCTCTTTCTCTCTGTCTGTCTGTCTGTCTGTCTCTCTCTCTCTCTCTCTCTCTCTCTCTCTCTCTCTCTCTCTCTCTCTCTCTCTCTCTCTAATTTCTCTTCCTTTGAGCCCGTCGTTTGCGAAACAATCTAATCTACTCCTGCATCTTCTAACTACTAAATCTCTCTAGATGTTGTGTCTCTACTTCCCTTTCTCCCAGTCCACCCGTCCATCTTTTAAGCAATCTAATTTGTTCTGTATCCACGACTTCCTAGAGCACTGTCCACCACAAAGTGAGGGTCGGCCAACATGAAGGGGGGCAAACAATCAGGTTTTTCTCTACTTTCGACGTCTAGATAGATGGCGACACCACAGAAACTTCTATCTTGTCTATAGACCAATAAGACCGGTGTATGTGCGTGTGTGTGAGTGTGTGGGTGTGTAGGGAAAATGAGATTTAATGAGAATGCTGCTAACAATTTGCTAAAATACAAATAAAGTTAACATTTCTTTTTAGTAGAACTGTACGAAGATAAAGACTATTTTAAGCATTGAACGCTTTTGTATTTTTGTATAAAACAGATAAAAAAATTAATTAACATTGGGACAGAAAACTCGTGATTTATTTTTGCAATTTTTTTAAACCGGTAAAGATGGGGTAAATGGAGATAATAAGGCAAATATAGCAAGTGTAGTGAACAAATGACAAAATGTTGTTGTAACTTGTGTCACACACGTAAGCACACACACACTCTCTATTTCAGTATTTGTGTTTTTCTCTCTATGTGTCTCTAAATCTCTTTCTCTCTGTTTCTCTGAATCCCTCTCTCTCTTCCTCTATTTCTCTCTCTCTCTCTCTCTCTCTCTCTCTCTCTCTCTCTCTCTCTCTCTCTATCTCTGTTTCCTTTTGTTATCTCTCTTTTTTACTATCTCACAGTCTCTGTCCCTCTTTCAGTATCTTTCTTTTTATCTCTCTCCCTTTCTTTATCTTTTTTTGACCTATTCATCTACCTACCTCATGCTATCTAAATTAAGTGAATTTCTCGTTTTTCCTCTATCACATCCAACTATCTTGCTAGCTCCCATCTATCTATATACCTACCTATCTATACGTTTCGACTTTTCTCAATGTCCATCTCAAGCTCTCCCTTTCCCCTTTTCCCTCCCATGCCGCCTCTCCCTCATTTCTCTCTCTCTCTCTCTCTCACACACACACACACACACACATTAAACATCTTAGAAACTTGCCAATAACTGCACTAAGTAAAACTGAACATCACAACGATGTGTCTGCTTCCTTTCTTAACCTTAACAACTCCGGAGAATTATCAATTTTCTTCCCCCACTGGTTAGCACTGAGTTCACGGACTTCACCAATTATAACCACTCCCCAGGTGATTTGAGTGTTACTAACAACTCTCATTCAAGAGTCCTATCTTACTTCATAGGATGATTATTATCAGAAAGAAGTATACCTATAAATTACTTCATGGCTCGCAAAGGTCATTTTTTTCTCTTCCCTTTTCGCAACATATTTTGAAAACATGTATTTTAAGTGATTTCTGCCAATATTTCATTTCCAAAAATAAAAAAAAATGACATCTGTTTTCATTGAATCCTTGCTTTTTTCTCCCACTATAAAGGACTAAAAAGGAACTGTATTTATTGTTACTTCTCAGGATGACTATTATCATAAGGAAGTATACATATAAATTACTTCATGGCTTGGAAGGTCATTTTTTCTACCATTTTCGCAAAAAATTTTGAAAACATATTTTGAATGATTTCTGCCAATGTTTCCTTTCCAAAAAAAAAAAAATAAAAAAATGACGTCTGTTTTCATTGAATCCTTGCTTTTTTTCTCCCACTATAAAAGACTAAAAAGGAATTGTATTTTATTGACTATTTTTTTTTTTTTTGTATCACCTTTTTGTTTTATGATGTCTTGGATAATTTATCCAGGTTTGGCTTCATTCTGTGCATGTTGTGCACTACAAAACGATACAGGAATCACAGTTACTCTCCTGGCGGCTGTCATCCTGGTGGAAAAGAAAAATGAATGTCTCGAAATTTCAATCGAAGGATTGAAGAGAACATTCTCTCAAACGGGAATTATAAAACGAATGAGCTTATTCCTATAGGGTTTTTTTTTTTTAATAAGTTTTCAAAGCGCTTTTCAACAGACATCACGATAATCAAAAATGTTTGGACAAGCAAAAAATATTTTTAACCATCTTGGTTTTATTGCCTTGCTTTTTTTAATTAGAACCGAAATCTTTTTTTTCCAACTTTTTTTTGTTGGGTCGTAATTTAAAAGTTTTTTCGCTGAATAAAAGAGAAGATATCTAAAGGTTTAAAGAAGCATTGTAAATAAAAACCCTCCAGATTAAGAGAAAAATGTGTAAACTTTTTTGTCCAAAGTTTTAAATCAAAAGAAAACTATGGCATTTCGAATTTGTGAATTTTCTCTCTCTCTCTCTCTCTCTCTCTCTCTCTCTCTCTCTCTCTCTCTCTCTCTCTCTCTCTCTCTCTCTCTCTCTCTCTCTCTCTTTCACCTCCACCCCTGCTCTCAAACACACAACCCCTGTGAGTGTCAATGCCTGACAACATTTTGGCCTGGCAATGGCTTTACATGACCTCTCCAGGCTCGTGTATCTCTATCACATTGACACCTGGTTGGTGAAGACTATCACACTATCACCCTCATCTTTTCCGGTACAGACGAAACATGATGATGGTGGTAGTTTTCTCTGTTGACAGGTTTTATCAGTCCGTATGGTTGGTGCTGTCGAATTTCCGTTTGCAAACAAATTTATTTTTCTCTCCTCATATTTTTGGCTTATCACGTGGTTATTCTTGAAGTAATTTTTTTCCAAGTTATTTTTGGTCCTTTTCCACTTCTTAGTCACGTATTAAGTTAGAAGAGAATGAAGAAATATTTCTATTAGTTCAATTTTGCATCAGTCTGCAGAATTTTAATTTATAAATTAAACTTTTTCATATTTCTAGTCCAACATTTGCTGAGGAAAAAATATGGCGAGCTATTTTTTATAATTCAGCTCACCCAGATGAACGTAGTTAATACTTTAATAAAGTATGCTTATATAGCATAAACTTCCGATGAAACAACACACTCTTTAACCTTTTTTAATATACCATTAAGCTGTAAGTACTTTATGGCACAATCGCTGATGTATATCGTGATTGCCTTGCCTTGATTATCTCCCCTTTGGGCGATAATTTCTACAGAATAATAAACGAACAGAAGTACAAATCGTCACTTCGTGTGAGACTGAAAAAGTCCGGGTTCCGAAAGTCCGCCATTTCTTTTTGTCCTAAAATCTATTGGCTGAAAAGAAGAAGAAGAAAAAAAAGGTTACTCTCTAGAGTAAGTTGTTAGCTGTTAAATTTCCTAGATCTTGATCTAGTTTCCACGGATGTTTTGTTATTTATTCTAAGTTTTATTGATCAATTCTTCCATTCTTTTATTATAATAAATTAGCGTCAGAAATTTAAAAAAAAATTATCCAACTTCCATTTATGTAATCCCCATTCAAAGTTGAGTTTTTCGTTTTCCACAAGTGTATTGTTTATGCATCCAGGTCTAAGTTTAAGCATAGCAGCGAATCAATTGTTAACGTCCTCAGACAAACTATTATGGCGGATGCGATTGAGTCTCGGCACGAATTTTGTGACGTATTTGTTTAGGAATTATGAATCTGTATTATAATATAGGAAATTGACTAATTCGGTAACTTCCAAATCTGTTTTAAGATCCTTTTTAAATGCTTTCAAAAAGGCAAGGAATTGCCTAAAAGTGCACTGCTTTGCTGGAATTTTCAACTTCACATTATTTTATTAAAACCTACATGACAATTATGCTTTCAAAGAAGGCTAAAAAATGAATAAATGTCCGGCAAAAATGAGACGTAATCTTGTGAAAACTAAACGTTATGAGGAATTAAAAAGAAAAGAGAGACATGGGACTTGTCCTATCATCTCGAGAATACTCCAAAAATCTTTTTTGGTTTAAAAATATTGGGATTCCCGGCCCCATTTCTTTGACCACTGAGTGACTTTAAAGTCTCCACTTAAGGTCAACATGGTGCCGGCTTAGATTGCCTTAGAGAGATCTTCACCTCAGACATACATCAACAACACCAGCCTGATCATTACCAAAAATAACACAGAGCGACAATTTCAATTCTGGGCTTTGACAGCCTTGCTTGGGATTTAAAACAAATCTAATAATTTAAAAAAAAAATGGTGAAACGTTTGAAATGGTCTGAAAACTTTTTTTTTTCCTGCATGGACTCCAACACAATTTGGACATAAATTCTGTATTGTTAAGGGATGGTGCCTTTTGACATGAGAAATTCCTAAACAAATCCGAAAAGAAAAGAAAAGTCAACCTCAAACTTTATGATTTGGACCTATCTTAGTCTATAAGTCTATAACACTGTTGATTTAAAAAGTTCCGGTTTCTTTATTCTAACGAACAGAATTTTCTGGCCAAAAAATCTTGCCAAATCTTTTTTTTTTTTTTTTTGTTTTGTCCTAAAGACTGACGAATCTTATTACCACAGGAATGTTGTGTTTTTACGTCGGGCAATAGAATATGAGATGAAAGAAAGATCTAAAAATAGATCTAGGACCCACCTCTCTATACCTAAACTTAAATTTAGAATGTAGAATCTGAAAGAAAGAATAGTTTAGTTACAATTTGCTCAAAAAAGGAGAAGAAGAAGAAGAAGAAGAAGAAGAAGAAGAAGAAGAAGAAGAAGAAGAAGAAGAAGAAGAAGAAGAAGAAGAAGAAGAAGAAGAAGAAGAAGAAGAAGAAGAAGAAGAAGGAGGAGGAGGAGGAGGAGGAGGAGGAGGAGGAGGAGGAGGAGGAGGAGGAGGAGGAGGAGGAGGAGGAGAAGAAGAAGAAGAAGAAGAAGAAGAAGAAGAAGAAGAAGAAGAAGAAGAAGAAGAAGAAGAAGAAGAAGAAGAAGAAGAAGAAGAAGAAGAAGAAGAAGGAGGAGGAGGAGGAGGAGGAGGAGGAGAAGGAGGAGGAGGAGGAGGAGGAGAAGAAGAAGAAGAAGAAGAAGAAGAAGAAGAAGAAGAAGAAGAAGAAGAAGAAGAAGAAGAAGAAGAAGAAGAAGAAGAAGAAGAAGAAGAAGAAGAAGAAGAAGAAGAAGAAGAAGAAGAAGAAGAAGAAGAAGAAGAAGAAGAAGAAGAAGAAGAAGAAGAAGAAGAAGAAGAAGAAGAAGAAGAAGAAGAAGAAGAAGAAGAAGAAGAAGAAGAAGAAGAAGAAGAAGAAGAAGAAGAAGAAGAAGAAGAAGAAGAAGAAGAAGGCGTACAAAAGAAGAACAACATCAAGAAGAACAATGAGTGTATACATGTATGTGGGTATCCATATTGAGATCGCGTCCTCTTCTGCTCCTATCTTTGTGTACTTTCATTTATAAGTTTTTGACGTTAATTTTTGTAACTCACACACCAAACTTGTTAAAACTGAAACCTTGCAGAAATTCAAGCTACAAAACGAAATTTCCAATACCTGTTTTCAATTTATTCAACTTCAAGTCAATTGAAGGAAAATGTAAAGAAATTGACGTCTGTTTGAAGTAAAACAAAAAAAAAAGTAAATGATGACAAAAGTCCAATTTTAGCAAAACCAATGTAACAAATTTGAAAAAAAGCTCTAAAAATTGAATTAACAGGTCAATAAGTCAATACAAAGCCCCACCTACGTCTTTTACATCTAGGGAAATGTTTTGGTCCATTTTTCTCGGGAGCGTAGATATACTGACGTCAGGGCTATTTGTCGCCTCGGGTTACTTAGCGGGTTTGAAAGTATCCTTCCGCGACCGCGGCACGAAGCTTCCGTGATGATAGTCCGCGAGAGGAAGAAATGGCGCCGTCCCTGGAAGCAGGGCTTCCGGTATGGGTATTTTGACAACGTGTTAATGCCTCTCAGTCGGGCTTTACGTCTGCTTGGGTAATAGCGGTCTGAGACTTAAGAAGAATCAACAGAGCTAGAGGAAATGGGAGAAGGAAATCTGATGAAAATTATACGGGCATAAAAGGAAAGGCGGAAAAAGCTAGAGACTGACACAGAGAAAGAGAGAGAGAGAGAGAGAGAGAGAGAGAGAGAGAGAGAAAGAAAGAGAGAGGGAGAGAAAGAGAGAGAGAGAGTGAGTGAGCGAAAGGGGAAAAAGAGAGAAAGAGAAAGCAAGAGGAAGATGGAGAGAAAGAGAGAGAGAGAGAGAGAGAGAGAGAGCGAAAGGGGAAAAAGAGAGAAAGAGAAAGCAAGAGGGAGATGGAGAGAGAGAGAGTAGCCTGTAATAGCATGATAATACTGATGCCATCAGTGAAGCATAGAGATGGACAGATAGGAAGAGGTATAGGCAGCAGGAAACAGAAGAATATTATGTAAGGGAATGAAATTAAGATATAGAGGTACATGGGTACAACGAATGACAAAAATGAAACAAAAAAGAAAAAAAGAAATCCGTATAATCTTGTTAAAGAATATAGAGATTGAACCTGGTTTTACAAAGATTATAAATCATTGTTTTATAACAATAATATAAACTGTAATAATAATAATAATAATAATAATAATAATAATAATAATAATAATAATAATAATAATAATAATAATAATAATATTATTATTATTATTATTATTATTATTATTATTATTATTATTATTATTATTATTATTATTATTATTATTATTATTATTATTATTATTATTATTATTATTATTATTATAATTATAATTATTTCTTTGTTCTTATATGACATATTTAAAAAAAGCACTTTAAACTACAAAGTCAATCAAGACATTTTCCGATGATCATACTTAGGTGAATTTCTCAACCAAAATAAAAGCAGCTTTACATCATTAATGATTCAATATCAGAAAAAAAAATCTTTGAACCTAGACACCTGCTTATCTGACTATCAATCAATCTAATGTCTCAGCCATCCAACGACTAAAGGCAATGAAGAAACTTTACATCTTTTTGGACTGGGCATTAGGTGAGTAACCGACCTTGTTGACGGTGAGAAAACAAACTCCGGGGACTAAGGACGAATGTGGGATCAACTGATGGATTGGCATTTCTTTATCACTGGATTTGTGTCCACATCAGTGACGTCTGACTTAAAATTTGGCTGGGGGTTTTAATCAACCGATCTTGGTTGTCCTCTTCAAGGATGAGAGAGGCAACGAGAGATAGAAAGAGAGAGAGAGAGAGAGAGAGAGAGAGAGAGAGAGGAAGGGAGGGAGAGAGAGAGAGAGAGGGATGGAGAGAGAGGGGGAGAAACAAATAGAGGGAAAAGAATACAGAGATAGAAGAAAACAGAAACAGTGACAATGGTGAAAATAGACAGAGTGTGGATGAAAAGAGAGCCAGACAAACAGACAGATAGACAAAGAGACCACCTGAGTCAGACAAACAGACAGATAGACAAAGAGACCACCTGAGCCAGACAAACAGACAGATAGACAAAGAGACCATCTGAGTCAGACAAACAGACAGATAAACAAAGAGACCACCTGAGCCAGACAAACAGACAGATAGACAAAGAGACCACCTGAGTCAGACAAACAGACAGATAGACAAAGAGAGTACCTGAGTCAGATAAACAGACAGATAGACAAAGAGACCACACGAGTCAGACAAACAGACAGATAGACAAAGAGACCACCTGAGTCAGACAAACAGACAGATAGACAAAGAGACCACCTGAGTCAGACAAACAGACAGATAGACAAAGAGACCACATGAGCCGGACAAACAGACAGATAGACAAAGAGACCACCTGAGCCGGACAAACAGACAGATAGACAAAGAGACCACATGAGTCAGACAAACAGACAGATAGACAAAGAGACCACCTGAGTCAGACAAACAGACAGATAGACAAAGAGACCACATGAGCCGGACAAACAGACAGATAGACAAAGAGACCACATGAGCCGGACAAACAGACAGATAGACAAAGAGACCACCTGAGCCGGACAAACAGACAGATAGACAAAGAGACCACATGAGCCAGACAAACAGACAGATAGACAAAGAGACCACCTGAGTCAGACAAACAGACAGATAGACAAAGAGACCACATGAGCCGGACAAACAGACAGATAGACAAAGAGACCACCTGAGCCGGACAAACAGACAGATAGACAAAGAGACCATATGAGTCAGAGAAAGAAAGTCAGACAGATACTGTGAGACACAGACTTAGACAGAGTCAGAGATAGAGAGAGGCAGAGTCAAAGTATAAGAGAGAAAGAAAGAGAAAAAATTAGAGAATGATAAAGAAAGATTTATTTTAATAAGTAACAACCCATACGATATTACCAAACCGTTCATTCTAGTTAAGAGGAGAAGCCACTGCTACAGTGTATGCAGTTTCAAATGGATTCTGGGATTTTCCCTTTTTCCCTTCATGAGGCCCTGCGGTAATATTTGGACTTCGTTTTTCTTCGTTAGAAATCGTACGAAAAAAAGTCCACGGCTGAGATGTTCCTTTAATAACCGAATTACTAAAGTTGGTTAATGACAAAAAGACTCGTATAGATCAATGTGTCAAACCTTTTTGAGAAACGTCCGCTGAGTAAGAGCGTTTTAATATTGTCCATTCAAACTTCATGTATGGCACTAACAATAAACAACATATCATATGAATACTTGTCTAAATAAGCAACCATGGTATCTCTTTTTACTTATGCAAAGTTTGTTTCTTCAGAAATTTGGAAAAAAAATATAGTACTTCCTCAGCTAAAGACACGACTTGAGTGTCCAACTGTGGTTTAATAAACCTAGAAGTTTGTGTACTCGCCTTCAATACCGTTTCTAAATGAGAATATGAGTTTCTCGAAACAAAAACGAACGTGGCATTGAAAAACAGATTAATTGGAAAACTAAACGATGCGCAAATCTTTCCGATTTGATGATGACAACTATTCATCTCATTGCTCTGAATAAGCTAATGAGTTTCATAATTACTAAAACATTTTTAAATACGCTTTCGTAAAAGGAATAAACAGTCTATGTAAAAGAGTTTGCTTTAAAACAGTTTGCTTCAAGACATTTTGCTTTAAAACAGTCTACTTTAATACATTGTGCTTTAAAACAGTCTACTTTAAAACGGTTTGCTTTAATCGACTAACCTGCTAAATGCAATAACCCAAACTCGTGGTTTACTTGAATAACTTCGAATCTTTATCCAAAACATGATATATTTAATATTGCGAAGCCGAGGAAAAAATGTCCATATCAAAACAGGGAGAAGTTATATCTGCCTTATGAAGTCACCGTTTTTGTTCCCAAAACCAAGTGAGTTCATGCGAACGATTTATTAGTTTCTTCCATACACAGCTGGATAAACGAGCTAGAGAAATGTCCAGAGTTTTTACGAGGTCTAACCATGGACCAAAGTACGCCATTTAAAATTTTCACGGTGAGGATGGCCTCAGTGAAATATCCTTTGTCGTCATGTTCTGGCCATTTCGTCCTCAAAAAAACAAAGGACAATAGGATGAAAAACATTCTAACACCTGCAATCTGGTAATCTTTTACTAATAATGATAAATTCTTAAATATTCTCAGAAGAAAAATGTTATAGAGACGTTTGTTAAACGACAAAGAACAGAATTACAACTTTTAATGTTAAATGACAAAGAACATAGTTATAATCACTAACGTCTCTTTTTTTTCTCTGATTTTTAAGACATCCTGAATTTATCTGAAACTGTGGCCCAGGAAAAGATCTGAAAAGAGAAAATGGTTTAGGAGCAAGGAAATGGTTTTTTTTTTCATGAAAATTAAATAGTAAAAACGTATCTCAAACTGATGCACTTTGTCAAGGACGTGTAAGTAATAAAAAAAAAATCTGAACTGGTAAGTTTAGAAGATACTCATAAATCAATTAATATCAGTGAGGCAGTAATTATTTTCAAACAAATGGTTCTGGTATAAAAGCAATCTTTTCACAACCATTTAAATTTTTAATAAAAGTTCAAAACAAAACTCTAACTTAGTTTAATAAAACAAAAAGTAACAATGATATAAATATTAGGACATCTCGCACAAAAGAAAAATGATTGTTGCATAAACGTAGAAAATTATAGGTGATGATTAAAGTGTAGAGTGTGGATTATTTCTAGTTCTATTGGAAAGAAATCTATGGTTTCTTTTTTCGCTTGAAGATATTGAACTATATGAACTAAGACTAGTTTTATCTGTTTCGTGTCTAGATTTTTAGTTTTTCAACTTACGGCTTGTTTCGGGGTTTCGACTTGCTAAAATGACAAGGCACTCTTCCTCACAAGAACACATGCGTTCATCATGAAACATTAAAAAAATCTATATTCCTGGGTCCGATTCAAACATTCCCTAAGTCTAGCATACAATCTAGAGCTATCAATCATAAAACAATCTTTCACTTTAGCACATTTTAACACTTTAGCACATATCCTAACCCTATTTAAATCCCTCAGTATAGCCCATTCTTTAACTATTAAAAATTTCTTAAACCTTGGTAAAATGTCTTGTGTTAGCAAAATAACTTACCGTAACATATTCCATCATCCTAATACATTCCATTGCCTTAACACATTTACTTACCCTATCAACTCCACCATCCTAATACACTCCGTTACCCTAACACATTACATTATTCTTTATCGCCTTACCCCAACATATTTCCTTACCTTCACATATTCCATTATCCTAAATCATTCCCTTTGCTTAAACATTATCTTAAACAAAATCCCCTTACCCTAACACAATTCCTTACCTTAACACATTCCTTGATCCTAGTAAATTCCCTAACCTTAGCACATTCCCTCACCTTATATTTCCTTACCCTCACACAATTCCTAACCTTAACAGACTCCATTATCCTAATAAATTCCCTTGCTTTAACACACTCCATCATCCTAATACATTCCCTTATCCTAAACGACTCCATAATCCTAATACATTCCCTTATCCTAACAGACTATATCACCCTATTACATTCCTCTACGTTTACACATTCCATCATCCTAATACATTCCCTTACCTTCAAACACTCCATCATCCTAGTACATTCCCTTATCCTTAAAGACCCCATCATCCTAATACATTCCCTTACCTTCAAACACTCCATCATCCTAGTACATTCCCTTATCCTTAAAGACCCCATCATCCTAATACATTCCCTTACCTTCACACATTCCATCATCCTAATTCATTCCCATATCCTAATAGACTCCATTATCCTAATTCATTCCTTTATCCTAACAGACACCATCATCCTAAAACATTCTCTTTACCTAAAAGACTCCTACTTCCTAATACATTCCCTTATCCTAACAGACTCTATCATCATTGTACATTCCCCAACGTTTACACACTCCATCATCCTAATACATTCCCTTACCTTCACACACTCCATCATCCTAATACATTTTCTTATCCTAACAGACTCTATCATTCTAATACATTCCCTTACTTTCACACACTCCATCATCTTAATTCATTCCCATATCCTAATAGACTCCATTCTCATAATACATTACCTTATCCTAAAAGACTCCATTACCCAAAACATTCCGTTATCCTAAAAAACTACACCATCCTAATTCGTTCCCTTATCCTAACAGAATCCTTAACATAATACATTCCCTTATCCTAACAGACCCCATAATTTTATTACATTCCCTTGTCCTAACAGACTCCATCAACCTAATACATTCCCTTATCGTAAAAGACTCTATCATCCTAATAAATTCCCTTATCCTAACAGACTTTATCATCCTAATACATTCCCTTATCCTAACAGACTGAATCATCCTAATATAATCCCTTATCCTAACAGACTCCATCATCCTAATACATTCCCTTATCCTAACAGACTCCATCATCCTAATACATTCCCTTATCCTAACAGACTCCATCATCCTAATACATTCCCTTATCTTAACAGACTCCATCATCGTAATACATTCCCTTATCTTAAAAGACTCTATCATCCTAATACATTCTCCTACGTTTACACACTCCATCATCCTAATATAATCCCTTATCCTAACAGACTCCATCATCCTAATACATTCCCTTATCCTAACAGACTCCATCATCCTAATATAATCCCTTATCCTAACAGACTCAATCATCCTAATATAATCCCTTATCCTAACAGACTCAATCATCCTAATATAATCCCTTATCCTAACAGACTCCATCATCCTAATACATTCCCTTATCCTAACAGACTCCATCATCCTAATACATTCCCTTATCCTAACAGACTCCATCATCCTAATACATTCCCTTATCCTAACAGACTCCATCATCCTAATACATTCCCTTATCCTAACAGACTCCATCATCCTAATACATTCCCTTATCCTAACAGACTCCATCATCCTAATACATTCCCTTATCCTAACAGACTCCATCATCCTAATACATTCCCTTATCCTAACAGACTCCATCATCCTAATATAATCCCTTATCCTAACAGACTCAATCATCCTAATATAATCCCTTATCCTAACAGACTCCATCATCCTAATACATTCCCTTATCCTAACAGACTCCATCATCCTAATACATTCCCTTATCCTAACAGACTCTATCATCCTAATACATTCTCTTATCGTAACAGACTCTATCATCCTAATAAATTCCCTTAACCTAAAAGACTTCATCTTCCTAATACATTCCCTTATCCTAACAGACTCTTTCATCCTAATACATTCCCCTACGTTTACATACTCCATCATCCTAATATAATCCCTTATCCTAATAGACTCCATTCTTATATTACATTCCCTTATCCTAACAGACTCTATCATCCTAATACATTCTCCTACGTTTACACACTCCATCATCCTAATATAATTCCTTATCCTAATAGACTCCATTCTTCTAATACATTCCCTTATCTTAACAGACTCCATCATCGTAATACATTCCCTTATCCTAACAGACTCCATCATCCTAATACATTCCCTTATCCTAACAGACTCCATCATCCTAATATAATCCCTTATCCTAACAGACTCCATCATCCTAAAACACTCCCTTGTCCAAACATACTCCATCATCCTAATATAATCCCTTCTCCTAATAGACTCCATATTCTTCTAATACATTCCCTTATCTTAACAGATTCCATCATTGTAATACATTCCCTTATCCTAAAAGACTCCATCATCCTAATACATTCCTTTATCCTAAAAGTCTACATCATCCAAATTCATTTCCTTATCCTAACAGACACCATCATCCTAATACATTCCCTTACCTTCACACACTCCATCATCCTAATTCGTTCCTATATCCTCATTGACTCCATTCTCATAATACATTCCCTTATCCTAAAAGACTCTATCTTCCTAATACATTCCCTTGTCCATACATACTCCATCATCCTAATACATTCCCTTATCCTAAAAAACTCCATCATCCTAATACATTCAAATACCTAACCGACTCCATCATCTTAATACATTCCCCTACCTCAACACACTCCATCATCCTAATACATTCCCTTATCCTAACAGACTTCATCATACTAATACATTTACTAACCATAACACACTCCATCATCCTAACACATTCCCTTACTTTAACAAACTCTATCATCCTTCCTTTTCCTTTACACACTCTTCATGCTAATACATTCTCTTACCTTAACACATTAATTAACCCTAACACATTTCCTTACCTTATCACATTCCACTATCCTCATACATTCCCTTACCTTAACACAATCCATCATCCTAATACATTCTCTTATCCTAAAAGACACCATCATCCTAACTCATTCCAGTATCCTAACAGACTCTAACATCCTAATACATTCCCCAACGTTTATAAACTCCATCATCCTAATACATTCCCTTACCTTCACACACTCCATCATCCTAATACATTCCCTTATCCTAACAGACACCATCATCCTAATACATTCCCTTACCTTCACACACTCCATCATCCTAATTCGTTCCTATATCCTCATTGACTCCATTCTCATAATACATTCCCTTATCCTAATAGACTCCATTACCCAATACATTCCATTACCCTAAAAGACTACATTATCCTAATTCATTCCCTTATCCTAACAGACTCCAGTACTTAATACATTCCCTTATCCTAACAGACTTCATCATCCTAATACATTTCTTTATCCTAACAGACTTCATCATCCTAATACATTTCTTTATCCTAACACTCTCCATCATCCTAATACACTCCCTTGTCCAAACATACTCCATCATCCTAATATAATCCCTTCTCCTAATAGACTCCATTCTTCTAATACATTCCCTTATCCTAACAGACTCCA
This sequence comes from Elysia crispata, assembly GCA_033675545.1. Lineage (NCBI taxonomy): Eukaryota > Metazoa > Mollusca > Gastropoda > Plakobranchidae > Elysia > Elysia crispata. The sequence continues at coordinate 105,847 of JAWDGP010005361.1, read as the reverse complement.
TCATCCTAATACATTCCCTTATCCTAAAAGACTCCATCATCCTAATACATTCCCTTATCCTAACAGACTACATTATCTAATACATTCCTTTATCCTAATCAATATAATATCTATATAAAAGTCTCCATCATCCTAATTCATTTCCTTATCCAAACAGACACCATCAACCTAATACATTCCCTTATCCTCACAGACTCCATCAGCCTAATACATTCTCTTATCCTAAGAGACTCCATCATCCTAATACATTCCCTTATCCTCACAGACTCTATCATCCTAATACATTCCCTTATCTTCACACACTCCATCATCCTAATACATTCCCTTATCCTAAAAGACCCCATCATCCCAATACATTCCCTTATCCTAACAGACTCCATCATCCTAATACATTCCCTTATCCTAAAAGACCCCATCATCCTAATACATTCCCTTATCCTAACAGACTCTATCATCCTAATACATTCCCCAACGTTTACACATTCCATCATCCTAATATAATCCCTTATCCTAACAGACTCTATCATCCTAATACATTCCCTTATCGTAACAGATTCCATCAACCTAATACATTCCCTTATCGTAACAGACTCCATCAACCTAATACATTCCCTTATAGTAACAGACTCCATCATCCAAATACATTCCCTTATCGTAACAGACTCTATCATCCTAATAAATTCCATTAACCTAAAAGACTTCATCTTCCTAATACATTCCCTTATCCTAACAGACTCTATCATCCTAATACATTCCCCTACGTTTACACATTCCATCATCCTAATATAATCCCTTATCCTAATAGACTCCATTCTTATATTAAATTCCCTTATCCTAACAGACTCCATCATCCTAATACATTCCCTTATCCTAAAAGAATCCATAATCCTGATACATTCCCTTATCCTAACAGACTCCATCAGCCTAATACATTCCCTTAACCTAAAACACTCCATCATCCTAATGCATTCCCTTGTCCAAACATACTCCATCATCCTATTATAATCCCTTATCCTAATAGACTCCATTCTTCTAATACATTCCCTTATCTTAACAGACTCCATCATCGTAATACATTCCCTTATCCTAAAAGACTCCATCATCCTTATACATTCCCTTATCCTAACAGACTACATTATCCAATATATTCCTTTATCCTAATCAATATAATATCTATATAAAAGTCTCCATCATCCTAATTCATTTCCTTATCCTAACAGACACCATCATCCTAATACATTCCCTTATCCTCACAGACTCCATCAGCCTAATACATTGTCTTAACCTAAAAGACTCCATCATCCTAATACATTCCCTTATCCTAAAAGACTCCATCATCCTAATACATTCCCTTATCCTCACAGACTCCATCAGCCTAATACATTCCCTTATCGTAACAGACTCTATCATCCTAATAAATTCCCTTATCGTAACAGACTTTATCATCTTAATAAATTCCCTTATCGTAACGGACTCTATCATCCTAATACATTCCCTTTTCGTAACAGACTCTATCATCCTAATACATTCCCTTATCCTAACAGACTCTATCATCCTAATAAATTCCCTTATCGTAACAGACTCTATCATCCTAATAAATTCCCTTATCGTAACGGCCTCTATCATCCTAATACATTCCCTTTTCGTAACAGACTCCATCATCCTAATGTAATCCCTTATCCTAACAGACTCTATCATCCTAATAAATTCCCTTATCGTAACAGATTCTATCAACCTAATACATTCCCTTATCGTAACAGATTCCATCAACCTAATACATTCCCTTATCTTAACAGATTCCATCAACCTAATACATTCCCTTATAGTAACAGACTCCATCATCCAAATACATTCCCTTATCGTAACAGACTCCATCAACCTAATATATTACCTTAACCTAAAACACTCCATCATCCTAATACATTCCCTTATCCTAACAGACTCTATCATCCTAATACATTCTCCTACGTTTACACACTCCATCATCCTAATATAATTCCTTATCCTAATAGACTCCATTCTTCTAATACATTCCCTTATCTTAACAGACTCCATCATCGTAATACATTCCCTTATCCTAAAAGAATCCATAATCCTGGTACATTCCTTTATATTAACAAACTCCATCAGCCTAATACATTACCTTAACCTAAAACACTCCATCATCCTAATGCATTCCCTTGTCCAAACATACTCCATCATCCTAATATAATTCCTTATCCTAATAGACTCCATTCTTCTAATACATTCCCTTATCTTAACAGACTCCATCATCGTAATACATTCCCTTATCCTAAAAGACTCCATCATCCTAATACATTCCCTTATTCTAACAGACTACATTATCTAATACATTCCTTTATCCTAAAAGTCTCCATCATCCTAATTCATTTCTTTATCCTAACAGACACCATCATCCTAATACATTCCCTTACCTTCACACACTCCATCATCCTAATACATTCCATTACCTTCACACACTGTATCGTCCTAATTCGTTCCTATATCCTCATTGACTCTATTCTCAAAATACATTCCCTTAACCTAAAAGACTCCATCTTCCTAATACATTCCCTTGTCCAAACATACTCCATCATCCAAATACATTCCCTTATCCTAAAAGACTCCATCATCTTAATATCTTCAATTATCCTAACCGACTCCATCATCCTAATACATTCCCTTACCTCAACACATTACATCATCCTAATACATTCCTTTATCCTAACAGACTTCATCATACTAATACATTTACTAACCTTAAAACACTCCATCATCCTAACACATTCCCTTACTTTAACAAACTCTATCATCCTTTCTTTTTCTTTTACATACTCCTCATGCTAATATATTCTCTTACCTTAACACATTAATTAACCCTAACACATTTCCTTACCTTATCGCATTCCACTATTCTCATACATTCCCTTACCTTAACACAATCCATCATCCTAATACATTCTCTTATCGTAAAAGACACCATCATCCTAACTCATTCTCGTATCCTAACAGACTCTATCATCCTAATACATTCCCCAACGTTTATAAACTCCATCATCCTAATACATTCCCTTATCCTAAAAGACCCCATCATCCCAATACATTCCCTTTTCCTAACAGACTCTATCATCCTAATACATTCCCTTACCTTCACACACTCCATCATCCTAATACATTCCCATATCCTAATAGACTCCATTCTCATAATACATTACCTTATCCTAAAAGACTCCATTACCCAAAACATTCCGTTATCCTAAAAAACTACACCATCCTAATACATTCCCTTATCCTAACAGACCCCATAATTTTATTACATTCCCTTGTCCTAACAGACTTCATCATCCTAATACATTTCCTTATCCTAACAGACTCAATCAGCCTAATACATTCCCTTAACCTAAAACACTCCATCATCCTAGTACATTCCCTTGTCTAAACATACTCCATCATCCTAATATAATCCCTCATCCTAATAGACTCCATTCTTCTAATACATTCCCTTATCTTAACAGACTCCATCATCGTAATACATTCCCTTATCCTAAAAGACTCCATCATCCTAATACATTCCCTTATCCTAACAGACTACATTATCTAATACATTCCTTTATCCTAATCAATATAATATCTATATAAAAGTCTCCATCATCCTAATTCATTTCCTTATCCAAACAGACACCATCAACCTAATACATTCCCTTATCCTCACAGACTCCATCAGCCTAATACATTCTCTTATCCTAAAAGACTCCATGCATCCTAATACATCCCTTATCCTAACAGACTTTATCATCCTAATACATTCCCTTATCCTAAAAGTCTCCATCATCCTAATTCATTTCCTTATCCTAACAGACTCCATCAGCCTAATACATTCTCTTATCCTAAAAGACTCCATCATCCTAATACATTCCCTTATCCTAACAGACTACATTATCTAATACATTCCTTTATCCTAATCAATATAATATCTATATAAAAGTCTCCATCATCCTAATTCATTTCCTTATCCTCACAGACTCCATCAGCCTAATACATTCTCTTATCCTAAAAGACTCCATGCATCCTAATACATCCCTTATCCTAACAGACTTTATCATCCTAATACATTCCCTTACCTTCACACACTCCTTCGTCCTAATTCATTCCTATATCCTCATTGACTCCATTCTCATAATACATTCCTTTATCCTAATAGACTCCATTACCCAATGCATTCTATTATCCTAAAAGACTACATCATCCTAAAACATTCCCTTATCCTAACAGACTCCATTACGTAATACATTCCTTTATCCTAACAGACCCCATCATTTTATTACATTCCCTTGTCCTAACAGACTCCATCATCCTAATAAATTTCCTTACCTTAACACATTTCATCATTCTAATACATCCACTTACCATAACACATTCCGTCATCCTGATACATTCCCCTACCTTAACACATTACCTCACCCTAGCACACTCTATCATCCAAGCACATTCCCTTAAACCAATCATTTCCATATTGCTAGACCTTTTCTCATCTTATCACAGTCCCCCACCTTAGCACATTCCATCAACCCAGCACTTTCCGTTACTTTAACACATTCCATTGTACAAGCACTTTCTCTCACCCTAGCACACTCTATCATCCAAGCACATTCCCTTAAACCAATCATTTCCATATTGCTAGACCATTTTCTCATCTTATCACAGTCCCTCACCTTATCACATTCCATCAACCCAGCACTTTCCGTTACTTTAACACATTCCATTGTACAAGCACTTTCTCTCACCCTAGAGCGATTTTATCAATCTTTTAAGTCACGCATTTCGAAGGTAAACATGTAAATCCGAAAATGGGTCGTGGAACATCAAATAACTGAGCTCCAGTTACAAAATAAATATTTACAGTAGCACCTCGTACTTGTTGGATACGCAAAATATTTTGTTTGATAATTGCTAAAACAAACTTTGTTATTTGACGATGAATCGAAATAACTATGAGATCATGTTTCAAAATGTTGATCCGGTTCGATAACGCTAAATGCAAACAAAAGAGAAATGTTTCTTTATTAATATCCTTTGCCAAATTCCCACAAGATGGCTATCATTTTTATTTAGTTTGCTTCATCGACTGCTCTGAATTAATTTATTAAGATATGTTTGTTGAGGCACGGACTAGACAAGCAAACTTCCCTCGATCACGCTATTAAGTTAATTTTTGTTTTTAATATTTTTTTTGTCTAACAGGTTGGGCATAGTATTGAACTGGGATGGAAAATTCCAATCTCTCTCTCTCTCTCTCTCTCTCTCTCTCTCTCTCTCTCTCTCTCTCTCTCTCTCTCTCTCTCTTTCTTTCTTTCTTTCTTTCTCTCTCTCTCTCTCTCTCTCTCTCTCTCTCTTTCTTTTTTTTCTCCGTCTCTCTCTTTCATCTATATCTTTCCATCTAGTTATCTGTTTATCTCTCTACCTTTATCTCCTACTCAATTCCACACTTTCTCTCTTACTTTTTCTTCTTTTTCTTTCGCTATTTCTCACTTTTTCGCCTTTCTTTATTTTTCTCTTTCTCTCCCTATTTCGCCATTCTCTCTCTCGGCATTTCGTTGTCCTTCCTCATTAACCTCCTAACTCTAGACTACTCTCATTTACTGTCTCATCTCTTTACATTTCATTGTCTGTTAGTAATTCTGTCTGTCTATCTCTATCTTTCTCTCTCTCTTTAGTTCTCATGCCTCTTATGTCACTTTCTCTGTCTCTCTTCTCATTCTCTCACCTATTCAACTCTTTTTCTCACTCGCTCTTCTTTCTTATCCCCTCTTTCTCTCCCTCTCTCTTTTATCTTACATAAATATTTTCTCCGCCAAGCCTGGCGAGTACACTATTGATTATAAAGAATGGATCACAAAGATTTTCCGCAGATAACAACACACACCCCTCCCCCTCGCTGAAAATCTGTTTTTTCCCCCTTGGTATTAATGGACCAAACAATCGCTGTCCACTGGGAACAAAGATTCCCCTCTCACTTCTGAGAGATATTGAAATTTAATCATTGAACCATTTTAATGTCCCTTTGATAAAAAGGTAGAATTTTTATCTCCCTTTGAATAAGAGTAGTACTTTTATCTCCCTTGATTATTTGATTTGAGAGTTAAACATAGCGATTTAGCAGTAATTGACAAGACTAGCACTTTAATAGAATATTGCTTTGTTTTTCTATTGAAAACATATCGTTTTATTTCCTTTTTTTATTTGTTTTTATTGGTTTTTTTTTTTTTTTGCAACACATTACAAGTAAACCAGGTGGCTGATTTTTTCGCAACTAGGGCGATGCTTATTATGATGTAAATTTAGCATTTTAAGGCTTAATGGAGTAACATATTTTAATTGCACCTGAAAGTAAATTTCCATGACCTGCAATACGCTTTTTAACAGCTTGAAATTAAAAAAAAAAAATTCCAACAACAACAAAAAACAACAAAATATCAGGACTATTATTTTATATAGAGTCATATTTATGACTTTTTATAAATAAGGGTTAAAAACTTTTGTTAAACCTATGATAACCCCCCCCCCGAAAAAAAAAAAAAAAAAAAAAAAACCTCTGGTTTCACAAAGCTCACTTCAAAATTTACAAAAATTCTCTAGGAGTCAGCAGTTACATTTGCGAACAAAAAAATCGTCGCATATCTATGATTATAGGTAAAATATGGTATTTTTGAAAAAAAAAAAATAAAAACCGCGGATTTAATAATACTCACATAGACCCTCGCACGTTAGATCGTTACAAAACGGAAAGCCTATAAATTACAGAGCGATAACATTTAGTTTCTACTCTTTCTTCTTTCTTAGGATATAATTATGATGTATAGTTATAAGTTTTCCCTCCTAGATATCAAACTGTTCAATTAAGTTTGCTTTAGATTTATTCTGTCTGGACTGAAATCATAAATTGAATTTAACGCTCGTTTTATTCTTGTCTTGGTTACAAGAGCACTCTAGGGTCAAATTTATGGGTTCCTAAACGCAGTCGATTTTATTCTTTGTCACTAAGAGTAAAATAATCCTGGTTGAGGTAAACACAGGCACATGTTTTCTCAGTAAACTTTAACGATATACTAGTCGCAAAGGTGAAAGTCCTCTTGTTTTATCACAATGTATATCGTTTTGACGTTATTTTCCATCCAGAATAAACTGACATTTCCTGGACAGCTGAACGAATATTTGAACATCTTCAGGTTTTATAGCTTTGCGCCTTATAACTGCCAAATCAGATGTCAAAATATTTGTTTAAAAAATTTTAACTTTTTTTGCGATACATCCGTCTTTTTGTACATATTCGTCATCGTTAAAAAATAATGCGAAGTAGCAATTCTATATCAATGTGATAAAAGAGAAAAAAAAAATATATATATATATATAATAAAATTTTTGATTGCCTAAAATGATATTCTTCGCCATTATTATTATTATTATTATTATTATTATTATTATTATTATTATTATTATTATTATTATTATTATTATTATTATATAATAATAATAATAATAATAATAATGATAATGATAGAAATAGAAACACGATACATAAGGAGCTTAAAGAGAGAGAGAGAGAGAGAGAGAGAGAGAGAGAGAGAGAGAGAGAGAGAGAGAGAGAGATAAAGAGAGGGTAAAAGAGAGAGAGATAAAGAGAGGGTAAGAGAGAGATAAAAAGAGGGTAAGAGAGAGAGAGAGAGAGAGAGAGAGAGAGAGAGAGAGAGAGAGAGAGAGAGAGAGAGAGAGAGAGAGAGAGAGAGAGAGAGAGAGAAAGAGAGAGACAGAGAGAGAGGGAGAAACAGAGACAGAGTGAGAGACATACAGACAGATAGAATGCCGGAGGGGGAGGCATCTTACAGACATAAACAAACAGAGAGAGTAAGAAAAAAAGAAAGACACAGACAGAATTTAGGAGTATTTTAAGGGAGAGAGAGAGAGAGGCACAGAATGAGAAGGGAGAAATACAGACAGGATGCAAACCGTTTTAGGTACATTGACAAACGGATCAGGGAGGGAGAAAGAGAGAGAGAAAGAGAGAGAGAGACAGACAGAGAGAGACAGAGAGAGGGAGAGAGAGAGAGAGAGAGAGAGAGAGAGAGAGAGAGAGAGAGAGAGAGAGAGAGAGAGAGAGAGGGAGAGAGAGAGAGGCAGATAGCAACCAGCAGAATAAAAATAGTAACAAGAGACGGAGATTAAAGATTATCAAAGATGTAGACAGAAAGATGAAGTAATAGAACTTTCTTTCAGACAGAGTGAAAAACACATTTCTTTTGATATTGCTGTTAAACAATTCCCTGTTTCGATAGCACTTGAAATTCACCTC
>JAWDGP010005361.1:77500-95000 GCA_033675545.1 Elysia crispata | reverse complement strand
GTATAATATATATCATCTTTAGTTTTCTATGGTTACTTTTAGACCTATTGCGAAAAAAATTAACCACTAAAACCTGTTAAAGTTCCTCCTCACATTCTAACAATCGTGTTTGTTATGTTTGTTACGACATTAGGTCCTTGGGGCTTTTCCCGAAATTGGATATTTCGTTGTCGTCAATAACCAAAAACTAAACAAAGCTGTCAGAGTTAATGGATTTGGCAAAATCTTTGCACGGAACACAAGAATCTTACCATCGAACAGGTCTTGACCTAGTCACAATCATGTTAAACCTGGGCAAAAGTACGGACAGAGCACAATTACTGTGTCCTTTACAGAGACCTCTGTAATGAAGAATGAGTGTAGTGCCTTACACTATTAACCCTGCCCTGTCTGACGAGGTTTGTTGTGAGTGAAAGAAAGGGCTTGAGGTTCTGCTCTGGCAGTCACGCTGTATTAAAGGCGCTTTTAGTAAGAGAAAAAAATAACAATGACAAAACAAAGCGAAGCAAGAGCTAAATAGCCAGACATAAATATATTAATTCAATCAATCGAGAACTCAATCATTTTATCATTTAGTGAAGAAATTATTCACGAAAATGAGTTTGATATTCCATCTTCATTTAATAAATATATCAAATTCATAGAAATCAATCATACACACAATCGATTGTCCAATTATCCATTCTATCCATCAACTTTCCATTCACTCACTCAATCATTCAGATCTCAGTCAATCGTTGAATCCTTCACATAGGCAATCAACTTTTAAGATATCTAATCAATCAACTATTGCCTTATAGAATCATGTAATAATTCAATCATTCAATTCGTCATTCGCTTAATTAATCAAAAACTTATTCCGTATCAATTACTTAATTAATTTATTATTTGCCGAAACGAAGAAACAGCATATCTTATACTCTCCGAATCTATTTACAGATTCTATATTTAGGTACCTGGAATAACCCCGTAGAGGTGAACTTCCTTGCGGGAATTTACAGTTCTCCATGCATTATAAAAAGCGTTTAAAATTATATATAAATAGTTTGCCATTTTCTTCTATATAAAACTAGATACTCAGATTTCTTATCTCGCTTTATGAAACTAGTATTTCAATTAAGCTTGACTAAACACATAAACACACTTACAAATAAATAAACAAATAAATATAAAAAAGATAACTATGTTTAGCTAGACCCAATGACCTGCTAAACTTAAAGAATAAATACGTTCTTTTCACATTTTCTAAAACATTGTAATTTTTTTTCCTAGGGGTATTTTTTAATTATTGAATGCACTTTTAGTCAGTTTTTCTTGAGACCTCGGGAAAAAATCGATATGATCTTTTACAACATGGAAAAATTCACTGGTTTGTTTGGTGTTTTTTTATATTACAACAGTAACTGTAAATTTTTTTTTCTATTAAACTGGTATTTTTAAAAGTAAATGTAAACATTATGGTTACAGCGCTCTCAAAAAAAAAAAAAAAAAAACCACCATCAACAAAATTCCTTTAATTTCTTCCTTTTTTTCCATTATTTATCTTTTATCCTTTATTCCCCAAAATGGTTTCTCTCACGAAAAAAATTGCACTGGTAAGAAAGTAAAAAAAAAACAAAAAAAAACGCACAAATCACAGGAAATCTCAACAGTCTTTTACCGTGAGGCAAGTTTTAGAGAAGTTTCTACACAAAATTACCTGCGAGATGTCGATTAAGGGAAAAGAAAGGTGATTGTATGAAGGAATGTCAGAAAGTACAGCCCAGGCATGTTTTAGGGACATTATTCTTTCCGTTTTGTGCTCGCCCATGTCTTTTAACTTTTGCTTGCCCACGTCATACTTCTTCTCCTCCTCTTGTTTATTCTGGTTGTTCATAGATTATTCATCAGTTTCTTCTTCTTCTTCTTCTTCTTCTTCTTCTTCTTCTTCTTCTTCTTCTTCTTCTTCTTCTTCTTCTTCTTCTTCTTCTTCTTCTTCTTCTTGTTCTTGTTCTTCTTCTTCTTCTTCTTCTTGTTCTTGTTCTTGTTCTTGTTCTTGTTCTTGTTCTTCTTGTTCTTGTTCTTGTTCTTCTTCTTGTTCTTGTTCTTGTTCTTCTTGTTCTTGTTCTTGTTCTTGTTCTTCTTCTTCTTCTTCTTCTTCTTCTTCTTCTTCTTTTTTTGTTTTATTGTTGTTGTTGTTGTTGTTGTTGTTGTTGTTGTTGTTGTTGTTATTGTTGTTGTTGTTGTTGTTGTTGTTGTTCTTCTCCTTCTTCTTCTTCTTCTTTCTTTCTTTCTTTCTTTTCATGAAAGTGACCAGCACCTCAGTCCTCGAACATTTACGTCAGGTTGACCAGGACACGAACCAGAGTCGTCATTATACAGATCCGCCCAGGCGGACGAGTCTGTGGACCTCCAGGCGAACGGGCTTTAACTACCTAGGTATAATATTGAGCCGCTTTGATGTGGCGTCAAATTCATTTTATTACTTCCACAAAGTAAACTCTGACACAGGACTCTTATGTCTTAGTCCCCTCATGTGATTAGAGGATAACCAATACAACACTAGCGTGTGAGTTTTTATTGTTTTTTTTTTTTTTTCAAAACAATCCATCAAGAAAGCCATAAAACAAGATACCTATGTGTTTTTTCCTCATAAGATCACCAGATTACCAATACAACATAAATGTTTTGCCTAATCTTAAAATCATTTTTATTACATCCACAAAGTGAATCAAAACACAAGATTCCTTAGACTTTGTTTCCTCATGTGATCAAAAGATAACCAATACAACATAGATGAGTGAGCTTTTTTGTGTGGTTCAAAATAACTTTTCAAGATCCATCTAGATACTTATAACACAAGATTCTTATGACTTTGTTCCTCATGTGATCAAAAGATAACCAATACAACATAGATATGTGAGCTTTTTTGTGTGGTATCAAAATAATCTTGTTAGCTCCATAAAAAAAAACATAACACAATATTCTTATGTCTTTGATTCCCTCATTTGACAAAAAGCTACTGAAATATCATAGGTGTATAAAACATTTAGTATAGCGTCGAAGCACTTATAACAGCCGTAAAGGAAACCATAATGTATGTAAATTCGTATGTCTTTGTTCTCTCGTTTGATTGAAAGTTACAGTAACTGATGCATCATAGATACAAAATCTATTTTTGTGAAACGCCACAACCGTTTCATTTCTTCCATAAAGTTAACCATATGCATATACTTATGTCTTTAACCTCCCCTTCCATGAAAAAAGATAAGGAATACAACAAAGATGTTTGAGCATTTTTTATAATTTTTTTCTACTTAATTACACTCATAACGCAAACCGCAACCCACGATATTTATGTCTCTGTTCCGTTGTTTGATAAAGAGCTGCTGAATACTATATACATGAGCCAGACGGTTCAATATACTGTCCCCTAGGACTCTGTGAAAATTGAAACCAAATCAGCTCCTTTCTTCAATAAGTATTTGATGACAATGATAATGAGGAAAATAAATCAAAGGAGAAAATAATTATATCCTTTCCTATTTTTTTTTAAAAAGGAGAAAAAATCGCATACCTTACTTAGTTCAATTTTTACTTTCCTTCAGGATTTTTTTGTACTTTGCAAACGGTGTTGATGTGTTATATAAATCTTTAAAAAGCGGTAATGCTTTGAATCTAGTCACAAAGTATTAACTGCTTAAAACAACTATCTTGGAGAAACTGAATGGTAAGCCTTGATTTTATTTTTGTTTCTTTCTTGTCTTTTTTCCCTCCAAGAGAGGCATCAAGTAAAACACCTCTATATGAAGTACTATTCATATCTGAATAAGTTGAAATCTTACTTTGTCATCCCCTCCATATCTAAAAGGCTTTATTGTCATATCAGGTATTGCACTATCAAAAAAAAAACAAAAAAACAAAGGATTGGCATGCGGTCTCACATTGTGATCGTGCTCCTGTCTCACCGAGACTAACAGGATTTGTAAACATGGCAGGAAGTTTGCTGCAAACGAAAATCTTAAAAAAAAACATCTTAAAAAAATGCAAAACCTAAAAGAAACAAAAAACAAAAAAAAATTAAATCGTTAAAAAAAAACAAAACGGAAAACCTAAAAAAAGACACCGACCCCCTTTGCCCGAAGGAAAAAAAAACAACAAAACATAGAAATCGTTAAAGAATGGCAAACCTTGGGAAAAAAATATTAAAAAAAAAACCTATGAAAGACACAGAAAACCTAAAGAAAAAAAATTATAAAGAAAAAAAGAAAAAAAAATCTAAACAAACAGGGACCGCTGTGAGGTGTCTCTTCTGTCCACCGTAGACTAAAATCACCATAATTTTGCCGTCTTACCACTTGTGTTAACTCCTCGTAAGGCGGCCCGCTCTCGCAAGCGACTTAACATCTTCATTCAACTGCACGATCCTAGCAATGATTAGGTCTCTCTCTCTCTCTCTACCCCCCCCCCCCCCTCCCCTTTACCCACCCAAGATGTCTGAGTCGATGTCACCAACGTCTGTGTCTCACTTAATGTAATTTAGACGGGAAGTTCTCGGAGAGAGTGAGAGAGAGAGAGAGGGAGAGACAAAGAGAAAGGGGAGGAGGAGAGATAGAGAGAGAGAAAAGGGAGGGAGATAGAAAGAGAAAGGGGTGGGCGAGAAATAGAGAGAGAGAAAGAGAGAGACAGAGAGACAAAGACAGACAGACAGACAGGGGAAGGGAAGTACAGAGAGAGAGAGAGAGAGAGAGAGAGAGAGAGAGAGAGAGAGAGAGAGAGACAGACAGACAGACAGACAGACAGACAGACAGACAGACAGAGACAGATAGAGAGACAGAGAGACAGAGAGAAAGACAGAGAGACAGAGGGAGACAGACAGACAGACAGACAGACAGACCGAGAGATAGACAGACACTTGATTATTACATCTTTTTCACCTCCAAATCACACCGATTTACATTTTACTGCAAATCACACCCAAACTTTGTGGTTAAATTAGCACTTCACGTCATTATCTGTATATCTTTGTTTCTAAACCTCTTGTTTGGAAAAGCATAGATAACTTGCTAACGATACGCTAAAATGTCCACTTTACAATTCATATTTTCTTCTTTTTTGCCATCTGCTCCTTGTATTTCCAAACTCGCTAGTTATATATATATATATATCATTGCTATCAGAAAATTCGCACGTCTTTTTGTCAGAAGAACATGAAGCAATAATACACTTGGAAAGAACAGAGCGATAAGGACAAAAAAAAATAGAGATTCCTTGAGATTCCCCGCACTGAAAGCTAAAAGAAATAGGAAAAACTAATTTATTGAGTGCGTAACGGTCGCCATATGGAGAACCTAAACCGCATGTGACAAATTTTGCCTGATAGAATTCTATCCAAATAGAACTATGGGCCATATTTGACCTTTTTTGTTGGCATTCTAGCTACATTTCTGATGTGATAGGATGTTGCGGATAAAAAGGATAATAATTATGATCATAAAATATGACTATCATTAATACCTCGTTAGCGATAACATATTAATGGGTTGCTAACTAAAGCAATTCCTCCTGGAGTTACTGGGAAGCGGGGGTGGGGGGGGGGGGGGGACACCCCTCATTAAGGTTCTACTGATGATCACTCAGCAAACTTTATCTTAGAAACAGGCGCATCAGGTTCTAGTTGGATTCTTTCTATCACAACATGCCTCACACGCCCTTTAAAGAAGGTGGGGAAAAAAAGCAAAATAAAGTTTTCACCCTCTTCTTTAATTTTATTTTTATTTTCTTCATAAAAAGGGGTGGGGGGATATATGGTATGAGAGGGAGGAAGAGGTAAGTGGGGTTTAATCCTCGTATTTTATCACCTTTTTACTAAATTTAGCACCCTCGAAATGACAATGAGGTTTACAGAGGGACTTATTTCTCGAAGTTACCAAGGCGGTCGACTGTTTCTACTTCTAAACAGATGTGGATAAAACGTGTTTTGCTACACAACTTTCGAGGGTTTTTTTCGCTCCATATGGAGAGTGGTAAAACAATCTTTTTTTTCATTCAGTCAGAGAGGAAATTCCAGTCACATCATTAAATCGCCGGATATTACTCATTTAAAAAAACAAAACAACTTGTTTTTCAAATTTTATGACCGAATTTGTTTGAAGTAAATTCATTTCTGTTTTCTTCTTTTTCTTTTACATTCGTTTAAAACTACACCCAACTTTATATCTCCTCCTCCTGCCCTCTCAGTTCAGTACTTTTATAAATGTGGAAGTGGATCACAATAAGATCGTTTTAGCCAGGTAAGTAGAATACTCTAGGATTCTCACCTAAGACCTGACCTCAAAAGTTCTGAAAGAAAAACCAGATGGCTCTGTCGACAGGTCAAAACAGACGATAATGACGTTGATGAGTTTTTCTTGAGTATTCCGGGTCGGATGCTGGCGCAGGTTCCCCTTGATTTAATCGCATGCTTGAAGCCTTTAGGCATGTTAGACGATCCATTAGGGTGGGCTGATGTTCACTTTTTTTTTCTTTAATATCTCTCTCTCTCTCTCTCTCTCTCTGTCTGTCTGTCTGTCTGTCTGTCTCTCTCTGTCTCTCTCTGTCTCTCTCTCTCTCTCTCTCTCTCTCTCTCTCTCTCTCTCTCTCTCTCTCTTTGTCTATTTCTCTCTTACTTTTCATTCTCTTTCACTCTCTATATTTCTTTCTCTCTACATATGTCTATCTATCTTTCTTTGTCTCTGTCTCTGTCTACTGTCTGTCTTTCACTTTCTATCATTCTCTTACTTAAGTGTTTCTCTATCTGTCTGTTTCTCTCTCTCTCTTTTTATCACTCTCTTTCTTACGTGCTTCTTTGTCTGTATGTCCGTCTGTCTCTCTCTGTCTCTGTCTCTATCTCTCTGTCTGTCTGTCTGTCTGTCTGTCTCTCTCTCTCTCGTTTTGCCTCTCTCTCTCTCATGATTATAGGGGTTATTACAAAAATTCATTTCTTTTTAATTTTTTTTCATTAGTGCACTCTTGCCCCAAAAGTCCTTACATTCGCTCACGAATAAAGCAATGACGTATGTAGATAGGGGAGAAAGTACGAGAGGAAAAAAAAAGCGAGGGGCAGGGGGGGGGGGGGGGGGGCATGAAGGAATTTAAAGTACAAGTTTATAACATTAACAACCTTAATCTTTCCCCCTTGTGCGACCTAGACTTAGCGCTCGCTCTTCGTTTGGACAAATGAAGATTCTCCGGGTTACGCTAAAGGTATTTTTTAGGACCTGTCAAAACAAATGACGCTAGGTAGATGTTGGCTAAAGGTGTTAGTGCATAACTTAACGCAATGTTAACATTTAGAAATAGAGGTGAATACTGATAAAACGAAATTCTAAGGACTCAAGAAAAACATTTTTCGATATATCGAGTATACTTTATATTTAAAAAAAAAAAGTAACTTGGGAGCTCCATACAAGTTAGCTGTAATAAACCCATTTGTTTTGGTTAAAACTCTTTTAACTCGACAGTGTTTTATAATAATGTACAATTAAGGACAATACCATACACATCTCACCATTTCATTTTAGTCTCAATTACATCGCAGTCAACATTAATTGCAATATTTCTATTCCTCAGGAATTCCATTGAAGCTAAATGCGACTCTTCTAAAAAATGCAGTAACAAGATAATGTATCCTTAACACCTTTCTTCCGTTGAATGAAAAAAAAATCATGTGATCTTACAACATTGTGAGAGCTTTTTACCTAAAGAAAAAATAATAAACGAACATTTTTTTTTTTGTAATTGACAAACTGCAGTTTTCACGCTGTCAGTTGGTTGCGAGCCTTCATGTTGATGAGAAAGAAAACCAAAAAATTTCGCATCGATACATCTAGAATGCAAAATTACAGGTTTTTTTTTTAAAGAAAAAAATATGATTATCAGAAATGTAGTTTCATCCTTAAAACCCTGGATACGTTTTCGTTACTTTACAGATGTTTGGACTGGGGTATCAAAATATTACATTCTATCTTCCTGCGAGAACTGATAATCATTCCGAAGTTCTTGTAATAAATTTTTGTTGCTTTTTCCATCAAGGCCGTGAAGGAATTCTTGCTTCAGGGAAGAAGTAGGGACGGGGAATTTTTGTACACGTTAGAATAGATTTGCGTAAAAAGAATCTGCCTTGCTAGGTATAGCCTGCATTTACTTCACAAAGTGCCTCCATTTACGCCTTTGCCATTTGATAGCTATTTCTTTTTGTTACCACAGAGTTTGGTTTCAAAACTAAAGGGCTGTTTCGGAGATAGTCAGAAGAAGTAATAAAAAAGAATAGTAGGCTCAGCTTTGTTAATTTCAAATTTAATTTTTTTTTGGTTTTCATTTAATCATTTACAATCCCACTAAATAAAAGAAAGTGCGCAGATATAAAATCCCACAAAGCAGTGCACTCTTAGGCACTTTTTTTGTAAGAATGCATAGCCTTTATCTAAGCTTTCAAAAAATATGTAATAAGATTAAGAAAGTAAACAAACAGATGATTTACCTTATTCGTCTTTCTTGTTTTTTTTTTTGTTTTTATTATTTTCCCATTAGACATTAATATTGTTTGAAATTCCGCATAGGAAACAGCTTGCTCAGCAACTAAAGTTCTCAGTGCGAAAACTTCATGTCACGTGACAAGGTGCAGGGCTGGTAAGGTTCAGCACCATGGCAACTAGAGAGAGGAAAGGGGGGGGGGGGGGGGAGGGGGGTCCTTCTAGTTTAGTAGAAAAAATGTTTTGATAAAACGTGTAGTTTGAATGTTTCATGATCAAATACATTGTGTGGTCGGAGATACTTAAGAAAGAGAGAAGAAAGAAAAACAGATAGAGAGAGACAATTGGCAAGAGAGAAAAAGAGAAACAGGAAGCCAGATCCTTACCCCCGTCAGGCGCATGCACGAAATAGACCCGCATGATCTTCATCTTAGTCCGCGTATAGCAGCAAAGATCAAATCAACTTCTTCTCAACTTTTTCTCAACTTTTTCTCCTCGTCGCCTGTCGGAATCTTGGAGCATTCATCCCAAAGGGGTTAAACTCGTGTTAAAATGAACTTACTGTGAATCGATATAAATCATTAATTTTATTTTCCACGCATTTCGTTTATCTTTTTTTATTCGAATTTCGAGCTAAGTTTGTCCGTCCCACGTCGGGTAAATGATTCCATCATGGCGACTACTCTTTGCTGTCAGACTTGGCTCTAAGGTACAGCTGCCTCCTGGAGTAATATTAGGGTATCAGCTCAGCAGCTGCTGTACTCTGTGAATGGGGATTCAGGTTTTGCAAAACCTCTCATTGGAACTCTGATCTGTATTGATTTTG
Source organism: Elysia crispata (assembly GCA_033675545.1). Taxonomy (NCBI): domain Eukaryota; kingdom Metazoa; phylum Mollusca; class Gastropoda; family Plakobranchidae; genus Elysia; species Elysia crispata. The sequence continues at coordinate 85,682 of JAWDGP010005361.1, read as the reverse complement.
AAAATTAAATATATTAGTATGAGATAGATGTGTCAGCATTTAATAACACCCGCCAATATGAAATAATTCCTTGAATTTGCAATTTCCAAACACTAAAAAAATATGTCACTCTTAATGTAACGTATATACATTGCTGATCAATTCTTTTATATTACTTCCTATTTTTTTCGTTCAAAACTTATTCTTTTTTCATACACTACGGAGTTGAATATTACTGTGACTGTATAGATTATATCAAACAACGCTAAGTTGATGGAGCATGACCCGCTAAGTGTTTTTTTTTATATAAGAACCTTCTACTGAGTCAGCGGCTTCTTGTAAATTTGCGGATTGTACAAGTCAAATTAAGTTCCTCTCCATCCCAATCAGGAATTGAACGTCGGACCTTCTGTTTGTCAGTCCAGCGCCATGTCAACTGAGCTATTTAAAACCTCTATAAGTTTTTCGAAAACCTTCCCTAAATTTCTTAAAAAAGAAGCTTATACATAAAATGATGCAAAGGTAAGACTTCTAAACATCAAAAAGGTAAAAAAAAAAAAAAAGATACCAAGCAAGATCCAAAAATCTGATAAACACATCAGTTTGTTTTCGACCTGTCCAGGTGTATTTTGAACGGTGTTTATAGGGAAAACAGATATTGTTTTCGGTAATTGCATTTTCTCCCTCATTTCATTGATGGGCGTAATAAAAGTCATCGCGAAGTTCATCGTTATTCTTCAGGCTTAGTACCCGTATCTCTTCATTATAAAAACACTTACTTGCATTTCTTTCTTTCTCTACCTCTCTCTCTCTCTCTCTCTCTCTCTCTCTCGATATATATATATATATATATATATATATATATATATATATATTATCTTTATCTCTGTCTCTTTCTCTATCTTTCACCTGTCCCCACTTCCTCTCTCTCTCTCTCTCTCTCTCTCTCTCTCTCTCTCTCTCTCTCTCTCTCTCTCTCTCTCTCTCTCTCTCTCCATTTTCCACCTCCTCTCTCTTTTCCGTTTCTTCTCTTTACCTGAACTTCTTTTTTTCTGGTTAAATCTTATTACTGTGTTTTTCATTTTCACTATCTCCGTTCTTTTCCTATATGTCTTTATTTGTATCTTTTTATTATTACAAATCTTAACGAATTTCCGTTTATTTTAATTTTATCGCTACTTCACGCACTTCTCTTTTAATACTTTTCTTACTTCTCCCCTGTCATCATTTTCTTTGCTCTTCGCTTCCGAGCTCTTTCTTCCTTTCTACTCTTCTCCAATCTGTTCTCGTTTGAATGTATAGAGGAGAGTTTTCTTTCCTGCTTTATGCCTCCTCCTCCTCCTCAACCCTGTAGGCGGAACTTACGGCATCAGACCAACTTAGCGATGTCAGTCATCTACATAAACATGAAATCAATGAGCGGAATCAATATTAAAGCTATTAGAAGATTTAGCATATATTTCGACACCTCAGATTTCATTTGTTCTATGTCCAGTTTCACTAAAATTAGAGATAGCGTCAATGTCCATGCTCTAAAAGCATTATCTACATGCCCTTTTAAATTTAGAACCAACAGTCAAGCAAAATGGGTCAAGTTCTCTAACATCTGTTCTATGTCCCAACATAACGGGTACAAGGTGAACGAAAGTTTAAAAGCCATTTTCTCAAAACTTCGTCATGTGGACATAGGACAAATGAAAACTTGTCGATTTGTCTAAATATTTTTATAATGGTCAAAATGCCAACTAATTAAAATCCATGAAGCTATGAGCCACCAAGAAACGTTAACAAAGGTTAATTAACATCAAGCCCGATGCTAGCTTAGGAGAAAAAAACCCAGTTTACAAGCAATGCAGCTTCTTGTTAAAAGAGTAAATTACACGAACAGTTGAGAGAATTATCATGTCTACACTATAAATATAGCCAACGTGGCGGGTTTTTTTTCCTCAGTAACGTGTTCGATTTATCTCATCTCACATATAACAACAAGGATCAAATCTTTACCACCGTCAGGCACAAGCTAGGGATGAACTCTCCAGATCTTTATCCCAGTCTACACACAGCAGCACTGACCTCCGTCAGGCACAAGCTAGAGATGAAGTCTCCAGATCTTTTTCCCAGTCTACACACAACAGCACTGACCTCCGTCAGGCACAAGCTAGAGATGAAGTCTCCAGATCTTTTTCCCAGACTACACACAACAGCACTGACCCCCGTCAGGCACAAGCTAGGGATGAACTCTCCAGATCTTTATCCCAGTCTACACACAACAGCACTGACCCCCGTCAGGCACAAGCTAGGGATGAACTCTCCAGATCTTTATCCCAGTCTACACACAACAGCACAGACCCCCGTCAGGCACAAGCTAGGGATGAACTGCCAAGATCTTTATCCCAGTCTACACACAACAGCACAGACCCCCGTCAGGCACAAGCTAGGGATGAACTCTCCAGATCTTTATCCCAGTCTACACACAACAGCACGGACCCCCGTCAGGCACAAACTAGGGATGAAGTCTCCAGATCTTTTTTCCCAGTCTACACACAACAGCACAGACCCCATCAGGCACAAGCTAGGGATGAAGTGCCCAGATCTTTATCCCAGTCTACACACAACAGCACAGACCCCGTCAGGCACAATTTAGTGATAAACTGCCCAGATCTTTATCCCAGTCTACACACAACAGCGTGATCAAATCTTTACCCCCGTTAAGCACAAGCTAGTAATGAAATCACCTAATCTATACCTATCTACTTTTAACATTAAGGATTAACGAGTAATGTATGTCCTATATCATTTGTATTTATTGGTATTCCCATATATAAAAGAGACAAACAAACAAGGAACAAAATTTTCAGTAACTTTTGTTATTTATAACACGGTATTTTATTCGCACCCAACGGAATCACAAACTAAGGCTTGTTTTTGGCAATTATTTCACAACAAGGCTTTAGCCATTTTCTACCTTCTTTTTCTTCTTCACATCTTGGATACCATTTCTCTTACGTATTAATAGCTGTAGAGCTATTTCATGACTTAAAAGAGCTAAAAAAATAGGAGAAAAGAAGACCCTGCAGGAATATACATGTTCCAGATTCCCACATGTGCGGTTTATTTAGTGAGAAGTCGAGAGATTTATCTGGTAAAAAATTGCTTCTCTCATCGTTTAGTTCCGGGTAAATTAGTCTTGGTTAATCGTGAAAGTAGTAAACGTGCCCAGAAATGTTGACTTTAAGAATGTATACTTGTTCGGTCATGCACTAGAAAATCTTTATGATCAAATAATAGGATTAAGTGAATATAACACAGTTGAAAGTGTTTAAAAATTGGGAGGGAAAAAAAGTCCAAAACCTTGAAGAAAAAAACGAGCAATTAGCAATATTAGTGAAGGAATAGAGGAGTCAAGGGAAGGGTGAAAGACAAGGGTACCGTAAACATTAGGAGACAAAAGAGAGAGAGACAGAGAGAGAGAGAGAGAGAGAGAGAGAGAGAGAGAGACAGAGACAGAGACAGAGACAGAGACAGACAGACAGACAGACAGACAGAGACAGACAAACAGACAGACAGACAGACAGACAGAGTATATAGAAATAAAGAAAGCAGTCAAACAACGGTAAAGGCTGAGACAGACGAAGCAAGATCTAAGGATTTCAAGATGCAAGTGACTGAAAATAATGAAATAAGTAGTATAGAAAAAGCAACCACAAACCTAGATCTAGTTCAAGACCGAAAGTGCCTGGACTTGTCTCGGCAAGGCGATGGGTGCCGCATCGAGGCGCAGGTTCGATCCCTGTTCATTCCATCTGTTGTAATGTTTTCACGTCTTTCGTCTTATTTGTCGATTTCGAGCTAGATCTAGGTTTGTGGTTGATAAGGCAGACAGAGAGAGAGAGAGAGAGAGAGAGAGAGAGAGAGAGAGAGAGAGAGAGAGAGAGAGAGTAAAAGAGATAGAAGTAGGCAAAGACAGAGAGAGAGTTATGAAAAGACAGAGAGAGGCAGAGAGAGAGGTAAATGGAGAGAAAGAGATAGAGGTAAATAGAGGGAAGATAAAGATAAAGAATTATTAAAAGACAAAAAGAGAGGGGGAACATTTAGCGTGAGAGAGAGGAAGAGAAGGAGAGAACTTCAAAGAAAAAGAGAGAGAGAAAGACAGAACGACCGTCTTCTGAAGCAAGCGAATTTGTATAAAGAGAGAGTAAAAAATGTTTGTAGATTAAGCACCAGAAGAAAAAGAATATGATTATAACGAGAGAAAAAGTGATAGTTTACTATTTATCAACGATTCAAATAATCATTTCATAGAGTACGAAGGGTTTACGATGCATAGCAAATAAAATAACAAAGTATATCGGAAAACCCGAAGATGAAAGCTTACATTTTCACAAAAAGGAAATAAAAAAATAACCGTTTTCCACGTACGTATTTTTAACCACAATGTTTCGATTTGAGGTTAAATTTGAGATGGAGAATTTTACATTTTTTTTTTAAATTGCGAAAATGTTTGAAATGTCCAAATCTTGTTTTGCTTACTCTCCTGGCCTGTCACAGGAATCTTTCTCAGATTGTTTTCGATACGATATATCGCTGTGGGCCGATACGATATATCGGTGTGGGCAAGTCGTGGAACGGAGCATATTCTGCTGAGCGTCAAATGATGGTGAGGGTGCGGGAGGGATTATCTCCTTCTCTCTTTCTTTTTTACTCACTCTCATCCGCTCAACGCCTCTCTCTCTCTCTCTCTCTCTCTCTCTCTCTCTCTCTCTCTCATCCTCTCACCCTCTCTCTTTCGCTTGCCGTCCCTCTCTCTTTCTGTCTTTCTATTTCTTTCTGCCCCTCTTTCTTTCTTTTTCTCTCTCTCACTCTCTCTCTCTCTTTCCGTATTTCTATTTTCTTGCAGAAGATCTATCAATGTGCGTATATCCCTGTGTCTTCGTCTTTTTTTCTCCCTCCCTCTATCGCTCTATCCCTCCCACAGCTAGCCTTCCAAATTAAATCTATACATCTAACTCATTTTTCTGCATTGCTTTCTGTTCATCTTGTGAACCTCCCTTTCTCCCTTTTTTCACTTTCTCCCCCTCCTTTCTGCTCCAATATCTACCTTATATCTAACTCAATTCTCTGTATGATTCTCTCTGTACTGTCCTACCTCTCTTTTTCATTATCTAATTATTTTTCTATTGATCTCTCCGTTTCGACTTTCCGCATCATTTTCAATTCTCATTTTTTCCATTCACATTAGCTTTTGCTATGCTGTATATTTTGTTTTCCACTGTTTGCGCTGAAACCATTGCAATATTCTGCCTGCAGCTCGTTACTCGATTAACCATTAATTTCTCTCAGTTCTTGTCATCTTTTTTACATTATCTCTTTCTTTACTTTTCCCCTCATTCGTCTCTGTCTCTTTCTCTTCTCAATCTCTCTTTTTTACATTATCTCTTTCTTTACTTTTCCCCTCATTCGTCTCTGTCTCTTTCTCTTCTCAATCTCTCTTTTTTACATTATCTCTTTCCTCATATATCTCTCTTTTTCTCTCTCTCTCTCTCCCTCTCCCTCCCTCTCTCTCCTTTCCCATCCCCCCCCCTCTCTCTCTCTCTCTCCGTCTCTCTGTATCTTTCCCTCCGTCCTTCTCTGATAATCAATTTTAGATTTCAAACCAGATTTAGAATGCACCGAGGCCGGGTGTGTAGCACATTGGAAGATGGATGACAGATTAAAAGCACATTATTTCTACATCACAAGGAGCGGTGTTGGCTGTGTTGTAAGAGCGTCCGCCCTGATATCAGAAGGGGCCGTCCTCTTTGTGGGGTCGGTTCCCACTCTTTTCTTAATTGAACGTAGAGCCTTAATACCTCCGGTTCTGCCCTGCCCCACGAGGGCTTTTGTTCCATATGCTTAAAAGCCTGAGATGCCTGTGTTCTGGGCCGGCTTTAGCCAAACAAAATAAAAAGTGAGGAAGAACTTTGAAAAACTTCGAAGACTCAACGTCGAAGCGAAAACTTCTGGCCAAGAAGTAGGAAACTTAACCATATCTGAAAGGCTTCCTTATTTTGGTTCGAAACCCGTTTATCTGATAGTTATTAAAATAATATTTGCGTTTCTTGGGTGTTAGTATTGTAGTGAGTGGACTAAGAAAAAAATTCCATGGATCAGTGTGTTAAATTGTTTCTTTGCACTTCGATTCATGAAATATCTGATATCGATATAGTCCATCCACTAAAAGTTTTTTTTTTTTTCCCAGGGTTAAGTTAACACAGAAAGGAACCAAATATTATAAGACAGACAGACAGGCAAACAGACAATCAAATTTCTATTTCATTCCCAATAAACATCTCAACCCTCATGAACTTGACTCAAATCTGCGAGACTCTTTCTTCACATTAATCTTGTTTTCAGTTGCTTTAATTTTATTTCTTTTTTTGTTTATTTATTTTCATTTGTTCAGACTTTATGAGCGGAAAAAAATAGAATATAATTTTATTTTATTCGGTTTAAGTTTTCGTACAAATTAATGACGAGTGAGGCTTGTTTTCCAACTTCTCCTCATCTTTTTTTTTTCCGGAGAAGCCTTGAGTTTACAGACTGTGTGAAGATCTTGTAACCACTAAACCTACCGCGTCGACTCTGTTTTCCGAAGGGCATAAAGAGGTTGGGTAAATTAGGTTTATATAAGTTTGCCGGAAGGTCTGATTTTAATTTGCATTCAGCCCACTCAGGAAAAAAAATATATTTTTCTTCTTCTTCTTCTTCTTCTTCTTCTTCTTCTTCTTCTTCTTCTTCTTCTTCTTCTTCTTCTTCTTCTTCTTCTTCTTCTTCTTCTTCTTCTTCTTCTTCTTCTTCTTCTTCTTCTTCTTCTTCTCCTTGTTCTTGTTCTTGTTCTTGTTCTTGTTCTTGTTCTTATTCTTGTTCTTGTTCTTGTTCTTCTTGTTCTTCTTGTTCTTCTTGTTCTTGTTCTTGTTCTTGTTCTTGTTCTTGTTGTTGTTGTTGTTGTTCTTCTTCTTCTTCTTCTTCTTCTTCTCCTATCTCTCGCTTTCTTCTTCCTCTCCACTACTCCCCTATCTTTCTCTCCCTATTCTCCCTCTTCTCTGATTTCCCGTCTCCTCCCTCTTTCCGTCTCTCTTTCCCTCTTCCTTATGTTTTTCCTTCTTTGACCTCTCCTTCACTCTTCACTTTCATTCTCTCCGTCTCACTCTTTCTCCCCCCCCCCTCTTTCTCTCTTTGTCTCTCTCTCTCTTTCTCTCTTCCTGGTCTGCCATTTTCTTTTTTAATTATTTTTTTCCTCTCCCTATCTCTTTCTTCAAGTCGTATTCCTCTCTCTATCGATCTCTCTCATTGTCTCTGTCTGTCTGTCTGCCTGTCTGTCTCTCTGTCTCTCTGTCTCTGTCTCACTCTCTCTCTCTCTCTCTCTCTCTCTCTCTCTCTCTCTCTCTCTCTCTCTCTCTCTCTCTCTCTCTCTCTTTTGCTCTGCTGTGTCAATCTTCTGCCTCCGTAATTAGTTTGAAAAAAAAATCTGCAAAGTCCGTAACCCAGTGCTTTTAGCAAAATTTCCAATTACTTGATTCAATCCAACCATCCGATCTTTTTTTAAATCTTACTTAAGGCATAACTGTAGCGTTTGAGGGGAAAAAATAATTAAAAAAAGACAAACTTTCAGTCATTATATTTTTTAATTTATTTTTACTTATTTTAATTTAATTAACTTCTTTTTTTTTAAGCTTCCCTTCGATCATAAAGAAACCAAAAGGTCTACACTCAACGTTTGTCCTCTAGAAATATTCATTTAACCTTTGAACCCAAACCAGCTTTATGTCTGAGCCAGTGGTCTTGTGTCAAATTCGTTATCTGTATTTATCAATGTTTTGTTCGTTTTTTTACTATGAAAGCCAAGCAGTCTCACTTCAAATGCCCTCCTTTGTTCAAAGGGCAGTTTACTCAAAAGGTTATTCGAAGCTCTAATGGTCACTGTTGAGGCATATACTAGTCTTAGTGCGAAAATATGTAGCGCTTAATTATCGCTGTGGTTTAATAAGGAATTTCCACGGAGAACAAAATGTTTCTAACCTATGAGAATAGTTCTGCTGAACCTTGATTGAGTCTGCCAGTTGGGAATATTTTAGATCACTGCTAGTCCACCCTCGTGGATAAGGCAACCTGGATTTGTTCACCTCAAACATGGTTTTTACACCAATCACATCTTGAGAGTCAG
>JAWDGP010005361.1:60000-72500 GCA_033675545.1 Elysia crispata | reverse complement strand
CTAATGGGACTTCATAATAAAAAAAAAAGTATAGCTACTTTGAGAATTAATTTTCTTGATTATTTTAATTATCAATTAAAAAAACAGACATTATAATTATACCAAGGACAATTTAGATTATTTAACTTTTATTTGCAATAGAAAATGTAAGCCAAATAAATAAATTTAAGATTAGTTACATTACTCAACCCAAAATCCTACTTTTTAAAACACTTGGGCAAAAACTGTTACAGAAGTCACGTGTGTAAACCAACGGTCATGTGATCTATTACAAACCGATCGTTAGAAAGGAGATGAAAAAGAAACTTAATGGAAGTATAAAGCGCTTTGACTCTAAATAGCTATGCTAGTTTTACTAGATCGAACTTGCTGGAAAATGTCGATAACGTATCTTCAGATAACTTAACGTCACCTAAGTTTGTCTCGTCTAGTTGGGTTTGTTAGATTTACCGATCCCGATTTTTCACAAATAATGAAATAAACCGTTCGGACTAAAATGAAAATTTCCGGTCTTATTAACTTCTATCATTGGACAAAGTAATGATTGGGAAATTTTCAGTTATTTTTTGTGTTCTTTTCGTCTTTACGACACTTTCTGAAGTTATTCACAGTATTTTCCATGAAAGTTTCCATCAATAATTCTAAAGACCTTAAAGATAGCTCAAACCAAATGCGAGATTGGATTGAAATAAGTGACCTATCAGATCCTTAGTTTACAACGTTAATTGTTCAAATAATTGGTTTATTATTTGATTCAATGATTAGTTCATTGATTTTGTGAAATAGTTGGAGGTTTATTAGAGCAAAGATGGATGGTTGCATGATCGTTAGACTAATGTCTATATATGTTTCTGACCACTTGAAAATTGAGATCATGAATGTAGAATATAAAATCAATTAAAACAAGATTTTGATCAACTATTTGATAAGTCTCTCTATCTGATTCTTTACCTTTCTATCTATTTATCTATCCACCTATCTATCTATCTATCTATCTATCTATCTATCTATCTATCTATCTATCTATCTATCTATCTATCTATCTATCTATCTATCTATCTATCTATCTATCTATTTATATATCTATCTATCTATCTAACAAGATTTCTATCTTTCAATACTTATGTTTGTGAAATATCAAAATAAAGACAGTGCTCGAAAATTATGGAGCATGATATTTTAACGTTAAAATATGTTTGCATTTATGTATTTATCTATCTGTATATCTGTCTGTATCTCTATCTGTCGCTCTATGGATGTATCTATCTATCTATCTAGCTATCTATCTATGTATATATATATATATATATATATATATATATATATATATATATATATATATATATATATATATATATATATTTATATATATGCTTTACTCTGTCTTTTCCAATTCTTTTTTTAAACTATTATAATTCATGAAACCCTAAAAACTACTAGTGAAGACTAATTCTAGTATTCAAAAAACTTTATATCTAGATTATGTGTAGTAAAAAATTCAAAACCATAAAACTTAATCGTAAAATGGAACTAAAAACCTCAAGAACCAGCAAAGTTGACGCTATCCTTATCCCGTAAAATTCCAAGTGTTACATAAAGAAAGATATGAGTACAATAGTAATAAACATGACAAATTCGAGCCCCGTTTTGGAAAAAGCTAAAGTACCCATACTAGTTACCTGTAGTGAAATCGATAGGACGGCTTGTCCTGTGTCCTGTACATCTTGTCATGTCCACCATTCTGTCTTTAAGGGATAAATGTCGCTATATGGTCTTTCATATGGTTTGTATGAATGTCTGTGTATGTTTCTCTATCTGTCTTACTGTGCTTCTCTACCTAACTCTCACCGTGTATGTGAGGGTATCTCTTTTTACCTTCTATGAAACTTTTATTTGGTTCTATATTTGTGTCTTTGTTACTGTACTGTATTATCTACCTATCTCTTTATCTCTCTACCTGTCTGTCTATCTATCTATCTAACTCTCTGCTTGTCTGTCTATCAATCTATCTATCTAATTGTCTGTCTATCTTTCTATCTCCCTAACTGCCTGTCTATCTTTCTATCTCTCTACCTGAGTGTCTATCTACCTATCTCTCTACCTGACTGTCTATATATCTATCTCTCTACCTGACTATCTATCTATGTATCTCTCTACCTGTCTGTCTATCTATCTGTCTATCTACCGGATTGTCTATCCATCTATCACTCTGCTTGTCTGTCTTTATATGTATCTCTCTACTTGTCTTTCTATCTATCTATCTCTCTACCTGTTTGTCTATCTATCTATCTAACTGAATGTCTATCTTTCTATCTATATAACAGTACTATCTATCTACGTCTATCTCTAATTTCCGTTTATCTCTCTACCTCGATCTATCTCTATCTCTGTCTGTCTGTCTGTCTCTTTCAACCCTCCACGTTGCCTGTATTTTCTTGATGTGCCTGATACCTTGAATCTATAAAGAAGTGCACAGGTATTCCTAATGGACGATCGATTTTGTTTCCTTATAGTTATAGATAAAGTATTTTAACAATGGCTGAATTTTTACGTTAGTTCTCGTCCTTTAATGAGAGAAGTAGGTATGACGTAGGTTATGGCAATTAATATATGAAACCGTAAGGACAGGGTCAATTCATATTTTTTAGCCGCCTAAGACGGTAAACAGAGTAGTAGGTTTACAACATGGCTTAAAATAAGAGCTATGCTGTCCTAAGTCGTTTTCTTTTGTTTACACACTTAGGTCAGTCTTGCCCTATACGACATTTTTTTAAGTACTAGGTACGTAACTTTGTTCTCAGGAAGTGACATGGAAATTCCATTCCTATTGTTGTTATTTATTGTGAATACTTATAACATCATCTTCAGTCCACAATGGATCGTCATATCAGGGCTAATTGTGTTTCCATTTCTTAAAATAATGTGCAATTGTTAGTTGTTCTATAGCCGTGTTTTGAAACTTTGGTGGGCCTTAGATTTTAAAAAAAAATTTCTAATGATGTGAGCCAGATATCGCGAAAAGATTTCTTTCTTTGAAACTCTACGATCTAAATTTAGATGTAGGTGTAGAAGGGTGTTTCCCAGATCTAATTATAGAAGGGGGGTTAAGTATCACGAAAAAATTTCTTTCTGTCTATACTTAGATCTAGTTATCTCATATCCTGCATTTCATGTACAACTGCTTAACGCAGAAATACAACATGCCTGCAGAAACAAGCCAGAATTAATGACGAAAGAAAATTTGTCAGCATTCATTTTCTAGAAGATTGTATTGTTGGAGTGTAGGATCCGGAGTTTTTAAATTAATAGTCATGTAGATAAGGGCATTGAAAACTAAGATTTGGAGATCAGAAAGTAACTAAATCTAAAAGTTAAAAGCTCAAATTCTATTTTTTATCATATTAGTTTTGGATATTTTCAATATCAAAAGGCATCCGTCCTCAACAAAATAGATTTTTTTTGGTCCGAATTTGTTGGCCGTCCATGCAGAAATAATGTCTCGTGACAATTAATAAAAGCACTTTTTATTTAGTTTTGATGAAAATGTATTAAAAGAGAAAGGGGCAAACTATTTTTGGTGTGATGATTTTGTTTGTTTCTCCCTGAATGTTTAAAACTTTACTTCGTGAATTTTTCCAATGAGTTTCAGATCTTCGCCATTTCAATCCCTAAAAAGTTAATTAAAATAAAAAAAAAATTGGTAAACAACAACACAACAACAACACGCACACAAAAAACCCCCATTATATTACGTTATATACCTACATGTCCAAGTCATCGCCAACCAAGTGCCGCCAAAATACCTAATTATTTTTTCAGTTTTCGTTTTCAGGCTTTACTGGACCAGATAGAAGAAAATTGTATCGTCCTTAAAAATCTGGGCCCCAAGAGGAAAAAATGACATCATAACGCAATCGTTGTCTTAGGTTTCGTAAGTGAGTGAGCTGTTCTACAACAACATGACTCCTTTTACATGTCTACCCAGAGCAAAGCTCTTTCAAAAATCAAAAGATCACTAAGATTTGCTCTGCTCAGGGGAAAAGCTATAAACACCCTCAGTGCTTTTATTTTCGTATTATATTTTTATTCTGCAACTTCAAAAACACTGGTTATGTTTGACAGAATCTTATCTTTGAAATTCCTACTCTAGTCTTTCATCCTTCGGAAACTATCACTTTTGTCCACAGAAACGATTTTGGAAGTTCTCTTTGGAAGGTGGAGTTTTCGTGAGTTGTCGAAAAGCTCCGCAGAAACGAATGCTTGTGAGGACCAGCTTTTCCATCAATCTCTCCGGTTTTACGCAGCAGACCTTAAACACCATATCGATTAAAATAAGGGGAAAGCAGAGACAGAAAGATTGCGTAAAAATCCGATACCCAAGAAAAAAAGACAGTCCAGGAAGGTAATATTACACTAGAGTGCATAAATAGACAGAGAAGGAGGGAGGGAATATATATAGAGATATAAAGGAAGAGAGAGAGGGAGAGAGGTACAGAGAGAGGGAGAGAGACTTGAAGGGAGGGAGCAAGAGAGGGAGAGAGAGTTGAAGGGAGAGACCGAGAGAGGGAGAGAGTTGAAGGGAGAGCAAGAGGGAGAGAGAGAGTTGAGGGCAAAGACAGGTTGAAAAAAAATGAATTGAGGTTGGAAAATGAGGAGGGGGAAAGGCGAGGTCGAACAATGATGTAAATCAGTGTGGAATTTTTTTTTTTAGTCTAGAAACATTTTGTCATAAAAATTTAAGCTTGTTTCATGGTTTGTTTATTCTAGCGTTAAATAAAAAAAAAACACATAAAAAGAAACCAACTGAAACACCTCTAAATTATAAAGGAAAGTTTAGAGCAACTTAAGTTGAAAAAAAATTCAAAACAGTGTTGATAATAATGCGAGGCCAAATCAGAACCACAGAAACCATTTACGCCAGAAGCTTAAAAATAACCCTTTAAATTTTTTTACAAATTAAAAAAAAAATGCATAATGGTACAATCATGCAGTTCTGAAATATTTTCATTAAAGGAGAAACGTAAAGAATAGAATAAAGCATTAAAGAAAACGGTTACCTGCAAAACATTTATTAGCCTTGCAAAAATTTATAGCATTATTATTGCAATTATACAAAACTGGGTATAAATCACCAAGCGATGAAACAAGTTATACATCAAACGATAGGTAGTTTCGAAAAGGGAAATGACAGGATCACATTTAAAAAAGAACATAATTGTGATTACAAAAATATAACTTGTGAGTATCAAAATGAAATTGGGAAATTCATAAGTGTGGAAAGATTAGAACCGTTAAAAAACGTAGTTGCAGTTACACGAAGAATGCTAGTAAACCACGAAACGATGTAACGAGTTACACATAATCAGGTGGATGCTGGTGCTTAAGCAGAGTGATGTTTGTGAACCTCGGAACGGTATCACAACTAAATCCATATGAAAATTGTTTATTAAAGAAACTAATTCCTAGCGGGTTGGGAAGTTCCGTATCCATGGGTAAGAATCTATACAGCCATTAACACTCCTACTGAGAATGAGTACCTGGCTCTAGGTGGTAAAAGACTTCATGTCAGCAATGCTTAACACATTCTCCTCTGTCGATATAGAAAGACGTATAAGATGGTAATAGATTGTCGAGAAATCCTTCTAACTCTCTTTAAGAATATTACTGGAGATAAGATATTGGTTTTATGTCAGAATGAATGTTGCACACGTCCTATCAAGACATTGGAGTGGCTTTAGTGATAATTTTTGTTGTTTCTGTTAGTTTGTGCATTGGTGAATGTTGATTAAAGATCAAGCGCTTAGTCAAGCCTCTGGTGAAAACTTGTGTGAAGATGTTTTAGGACAAAGAAAAAAGAACAGTTTGAAGTTTTCTCTGTCCACCACAGCACGCCAAACAAAGCGCACAAAAATACCCAAAGCTGGTGTTTCAAAACAGATCTACAATTATGAGATTAAACAAACCCAACTAGAGAGAGAGAGAGAGAGAGAGAGAGAGAGAGAGAGAGAGAGAGAGAGAGAGAGAGAGAGAGAGAGAGACAGAAAGAGACAGAGAGAGAGGGAGACAGAGACAAAGACGGAATGAATATTTTAATGCATGACGAGTGACTTTAAATCGCTCACGGCATTTCACTTTTTGACACTTTTTCACATATTTTATCTTCTAGATGATAGAAGTATTCTTATGTATATTGGCAAACTTCAGAATTGGATTTGGTTAGTTTGATAAATATAGGACCAAAAAAAAGGTGTTAGGAATGGGATGAGTTTTTTTCCTTTTTTCAATTTTATATAAGCCTTTCTTTTTAAAAAAGTATGGTTGTCTGGAATGGGTTGATAAAGTTATGGTAAAAGATAAATAAAGAGGGAGGGAGAAAAACCAAGACGGAATAAAAAGGAGGTTCAGGAGAAGAAAGGAAGAAAGAGGAAGAGAGAGAAAAGAGGAGAACAGGAGAAAGAAAAAAATTAGACGATACCAGTGTACTTGCTCCTATATAAAACATAATCAAACTTATTTTAAACGAAGATGAAGATGCATCTTTGTGTAGATCTAGATTAGAATTTTTTGGGGAAAAAAGATTGCGATAGAATTTGCTTTCGTCCTTTTGGCAATATTTTGCAGATGTAAACTGCGTAAAGTCGAGATTTTTACCGTAGCTTAAATGATCTGTTTATGATGGAAAAATAGAAGTTCTTTTGTCGGACACCTTATGTATTTCTTTACTAATAAATAGAAATGTATACATTCTAGCTTATACTAAATTTTAAAAAAATGCTGAGTACAATGCAATCTCAATCGAATATTGATTTGAAATGAGTATATGACATTGAATGAGTTTTCTTTGTCTGAATGAAATCAATTTGTTTTTTTTTTCCAATTCCAATTTCCTCTCTTTTTCATGAAGCGCTGCCTCTTTACATTTTGAATGCAATTTTGACCGAAAGGATTTTTCTCGATTTTGTTTTTGTTTTTTTTTGTTTTTTTGTTTTTTTGTTTTTTTTTATTTTGTTATCCTACATTTCGTTGTCTATGAGTAGTTAGCTAAAGAAAATAGGGTTTAAAAATGACCGAGTACAATACAATCATATTATAGATTGATTTATATCTAATATTTGGTTGAAAGCATGATTGTAAACAAAACAAGGGCTATAACTGTGTTTTATCTTAGATCCTGCTTGGAGTTTCCCTTATTACTGTTCTGAATAAAAATATATTTTTTTTTTGCAAAGTTCGTGTGCTCCAATTATTAATCCAGATTGCTAAAATGATGTGTAAAAGATTGCGCAAAAAACAAGTAAGCAAACAATATATTTGAAAGTCAATAATTTCGAGAAAACTTGCACTGTAGAATCATCACGTACATGATTATTCAGAATGGTAATCATTACTTTCTTTCTTGTCTGGCTAGTTTTATTTCTTTCTTGTGTGGCTTGTGTAAATGGAAACTTGAAAATTGCATGTGAGGCAGTAAGCTGTTTTGTTAACTGCTTCATATAGCCAGTCCTAACAACACAGTCATGTGACTTTTCCTAAATGTATCAGTCGCTCTAACTCAATCTATTGTTGACAAAAGTGATCTGGGCTTTCTTTCTTTTGTCCAGGCTGAATCAAGATACGTTTGTTGAACTTCTATTTTGTCTGACTAACGTCCACCCCTTGCCCCTCTTCCCCCGCCTTGTTTTTCCGTTCTCTATTTAATATTATCAAACATTATGACATGAATTAAAAAGATGTCTTTTCCATAGACGATTTTGATAAAAGGAGACATTTTCCATTTCATTCACTGATGTCAACAGTGAAAACCGTATAGGCATTTCAATATAACGTTTGTTCCTTTTTCCTAAATTTCCCCTAAATCATTAAATCATTATTTTCTCTTTTTATCTAGGCTTACCTTTCTTAAATTACCATTTTCTCCCTCCCCGCCTCGAATTCGCATCATTGTTAAAATCTCCATCCCAAGTAATCCCAAAGAAAAGACACTTCTTGGTAAACTTCCGGAAACTTGATCTTCTATCTATCAAACGTAGACTTCAATATCAATATTGATTGTTTATTCCATCATTTGAAAACTCCAGGTGTGATTGTATTTTTTTTTTTTTTTTATCAGCTAAAAATTAATTGTTTTTTTTTTCCTAAATGCCAAAAGTTGGTGACAATGAATATCAGTAATAGTTTTTTTTCTGTGTTGTTTTCATTTTTTTGCATTGGAATTTTCTGCTTATTTGTTTTTTTAGAAATAATAATCTTACAGTTTCTTTTAGTCTCCACAATTGGTTGAATCGTCTGTTATAGCTTTTGATTGAAATTGTAAATTTGAGGTGGTAATAAGATAGCCTTCAGTCTTGTGTCTACAGTTTCTCAAATCAACCATGACAATTTGTCTACAAAAACAACACACACTGAAAGTTTAATGCTGGTATGACGCCAAATATAGATGGCATAATAAAAGAAATATAACAGGAAAAAACAACAATAATGAATTTTTATATAACGAGTATATTTCATAAATGTTTGTGCAAGCAGAGAAAGATTTAATATTTCCACTGGAAACCAGACATACCAGAGCTTTAAGTCATTACTCTAGGCCTAAAATATTTATGTTTTTAATACTATTGTTTTGTTATTTGTGTTTCATTCCTTTTTGTCCAGTTTACATCAAACAATAATTGAAAAAAGTTAAAATGTTTTCAACATTACATAAAAAGATATCTTAATAAAACGTAAACATTATAATTTAATGCAGACAAGACTGAGTGAAAAATTTCACATTGTTTTCATGACAGTTGTGATAATATAAAATTAATGTTGTCTATAAAGCACTTTTTGGTGTAACGTAAATTTGGAAACTTGTGATTACAAAAAAAAAACACTTCAAAATCTTAGAACCACATTGGTAGAAACATAACTATGGAAAGATGGATAATCATAGAAAATGGCGTAATTATTACACAAATGACGCTTGTACACTACCAAGCGATGTAACGTAATACACATACAAAGGTGGGTGTTTGCGATTATACAAAATGATCTTTGTTTATCGGAGTAATCGGTATCAACAAAGCTGGCTGAAATGATTCGAGTATTAAGTGGTTTTCTAAATAATCTATTTAAATAAATAAGTATCGAATAGTTGTTTTATCAAATAATTTTGACATATTGAAGTTCATAGTATATTTCAGGCTATAGTGTTTTAACTTCTTCAATTCTTCTTTCATTTTCCATCTTATTTTTAAGAAATCCATGTTTAATCTAAACCTTAACGTCATACTCTTCAAAACGACTATTTCATATATCATATTATAAATACCTTAAGAAGCAATATTGAAAGGTTCTCATAAGTATGTTAGACATTCGATTACCTTTAATAATTAATTCATTCGTTTTGTATTTATATACATGACATATTGAAAAAAAAAGTGTACCGCCTATAAAAATCACGATGGTTATTATGCTAACAGCAGTATACAAATATTGTGTAAATTTAAAGACACGTTGTGAGGATTCAAGCCCTTGTAAAAAAACGTTTAAAACTAACCTAGAATATATTTGCAAAATACTCAATAAGCTGTTTTCACATAGTTCTAATCTATACCAAAACTGCTATGTATTGAATAGGTTTTAATTATACATGCAACATTTTACTCCTAGAATTCCCTTGTTTTGTAAGCTGTGATTTTGATTTTCTAAAAAAAAAAGAAAGAAAACCCGCATCAACAATGTTCATTACATTTTTTTCTTTTTACTGCTTGATATGGCCTCTGTGTATTCCTGCAATCAATTTCTACTACTGCTATAATCATTATCTCTGTCGTATATATTTAACTGTTGTCCATTGTGGTAACTTAAGAATCATCTGATGTCCACTGTACGACCCAACTGTGTCAACCTAGCCACCAAGAGAAATCTGGTCGAGAGGGAAATCTTAGACTGACCTCGATAGTTGAGCTCGACCCTCATTACAATTTCACTACTTCACTCTACGAATTTTCATCTCAGAGAATGAGACTGACTTATTTTTTGTAAAACTAAACCAATCGAGTCCTTTGTGACCAACAGCTTGCCACTTCCCATTCAGATTGGAAGTGTGACAAGAATCATACCACCAGGCCCCTGTGTAGGTCTTCGCGCAACTTCCCTTAGAGTATTCATCATTGTCTCTGTCATATGTACTAAACTGTTGTCCATTGTGTCGAGTTAAAGAATCTCCCGCTGTCCCAGTGTACGACCCAAGAGAGATGCGGTAGTTGTCACTCTCGCCAGCAAGAGAAAACCGGTCGTAGACGGCAAACTTGGACTGACCCTGATATCTGAGCTCCACCCTCAGCTCATACTCTCCACTGCTCGTGATGATGTGGATATTCTCGTTCCCGAGCCAAAAGTCTGTGTCCAGATTGCCGAAGCCGCGTTTGTATGTATCCCAGTCTCGATAAAAATCAACGTCCCCTGTGGATCGTCTCTGGATAATTATCCACCCGCCGCCATCGGTTTCCGTGTCACAGAGGATTGGGGTATCCACACCTAGGATTTCACTATTATAAATCACGGGATAAGGGGTTTTGAACGGACGGTTAAGGATTGGTGTGTTCTTCTCGCATCTGCCTGGCATGAACAGTTTAACTAAGACAGACTCAATGTTGTCAATAAGTGAAGAGTTTAGTTCAGATGTCATAGTCTCCAATGAAGCTAAGCTTTTCACGACGCTTTCATTAGTGCTGGATTCAAGTCGTTGCATTCTGAGGTCCACGTCATCTTTCAAAATGATAAAATTGTTTTCAATCTTGCTGGTCAGATTTCTGCCGCGTGTTAACAAATCGTCGACATCTGTGGTGACGTTATCAAAGAGGACCTGGTATCTGTCCATGATATTGTTTTTGAGTTTGGTGTTGTTTGTGTTGAATGATGTTACAAGTGTAGCTGTTCTGTTTAGCGTTTCTTCCGTTCTTTCCGAGGCGTTTAGAAGTTTCGAGAAAAATACATCTACTCGACTCTGAATTGCTGTGAGGACTTTTTGTTGAATGGCGTCACTATCTATAGCGGACAGTTTAGACTCAAGCTGACATAGTTTATCATTTATTTTCTGAAAGTTTGTAGAAACTTTATCTTCTAAGGTTTTTTTAAGATTATATATTTTATCCTGAAATTCTGTTTTGATAGTCCCAGTTTTATCCTCCCAAGATCTCTCGAGTGAGTTCAGTTTGTCTTCAAGCCTTTCAGAGGTTTTCTCCATCACTGCGAGTTTAACATCCAGACCTTGTATCAAAGAAAGAAGTCTCACTAATAGCGACGATGTCAGACTTGTCTCATAGGTATTTTCGAGTTTTTTATCTTGTGGCTGTAACAAACGGGATGAAGTTACCAGCTCTTTACCATCATTGTCCACCTCTTGAACCTGACAGATATATTCAGCTGAGCAGTCGGCTTGTTTCAACAGTTCTACCTTGAGAGTTGCCTGTCCATCTTTGAGAAGTCCAGAGATCCTCCTCCCATCAGAAACCTGATCAAGCTTGGACTGTGTAGGAGACACCGACGCCAGGACTGTAAGATCTCTGGGATTGCTGTTACTGTTGCTGATCCTTCCTGGTCCTGATGTTTGTGTTTTAAAGAGAGTCATATTCCTGATGGTGCGAGAGTTGTCACCATTGAAGCTGAGACTGCTGGCTTCACAGCGCAAAACACCACAAGGAACACTAAAAGTCGGTGACTTCCATTTAGGGCGAGACAGCGTAAAGTCAACGTCTGGAGCGAGAGAGAGAGAGAGAGAGAGAGAGAGAGAGAGAGAGAGAGAGAGAGAGAGAGAGAGAGAGAGAGAGAAAGATTTCATTTGATAAGAGTAAAAAATGTACATATTTAAATAAGAATTCATGTACTTTTTTTCTCTTACTCTTTACCTTTTCTATTCTCTTACTTTACATAGATAAAGCCTCTGCATTTCCTTAAATCTACTGATCACCATCGCACGGTTATCTCAATCATTAAATACAATGACCATGAGCACAAAATATGATCGTTTGCCCTTAGTCAAAAAATATTCATGCACACAATTTTTTCCAATATTTTGTTGCGATTAAAATTTTCTAACTCAGTATAACAACTTCATTCAAATAAAGAAACGATTTCCCTTTAAATTCTCGATTTGAATGCATAGAGACGATTTGTTTTTCAACCGCTATTTTTTATTCAAAGGTGACGTAATTGTTAAATAAGAGTACTACTACTACTACTACTACTACTACTACTACTACTACTACTACTACTACTACTACTACTACTACTACTACTACTACTACTACTACTACTACTACTACTACTACTACTACTACTACTACTACTACTACTACTACTACTACTACTACTACTACTACTACTACTACTACTACTACTACTACTACTACTACTACTACTACTACTACTACTACTACTACTACTACTACTACTACTACTACTACTACTACTACTACTACTACTACTACTACTACTACTACTACTACTACTACTAC
>JAWDGP010005361.1:35000-55000 GCA_033675545.1 Elysia crispata | reverse complement strand
AACCTTGGTACATTTTCTTTTTATCCTGTGTTCTCTGTATTACCCAGTAAATCTCCTTACTTCTTCTTAATTAACACTGTAGTGAGATTTACTGGGTTTTGTAACGAACAGAATTGTTCTTCCACTCATCGTTTTCTTTTTTTAAATTATATAATCTTAGAAAACCTATATAGCTTAAAACCATGCGATTGTAAGTTTCTATTTATTAATGGGGAAAGTAAAGAATAAATATACTATATCAGCCTATTGGGTAAAACGAAAATCTTAATTATTAGTATTCAAAGTTATTCTTCAGATTTTCAATCAGAACTAGATTAATAAAATATTACAGGTAATTCACAGATAGAAAAGGTGTATTTTTTTTTCTCCATTCTCATTTGTTTCTGATATAACACGGTGAAAAATAGCCAAATTTGAAAAAATGAGATAATTAGACTCTACCCATTTCGTTATCTTTTTTATGAACATTCGAATTTGAGCTCCATTCAACTCGTATGGTACTTTTGAGTAAGGACTAAATTAAGGTTCATGCATCTTTAATTGGTAAAGATGGGGTAAAATCAATTTTATTGACTCTCAACATTTAAGATTGCATGTTGTGTCAAGACCCAAGCTGTTCTTTGTTTTTAAAAAGGTAAGGGGACTGAGAACAAATCTGCTCTAGAGAAACGCTATGTAAAGGAAGTTAAACTTAATAGGACAATTACACTGATAAATACTTCTTTCTATTGTCCTTGGGTTGCTTAGAACCAACACTGACGTCACACTTTTTTACATCTAATGAAACATTAAAGTTACATAATTTTCTCTGTAACTCGGAAACTATATCAATTACAGATTGCACCTTTATATTATTAAACGTCCCTAAGTGTCTAACAGATTTTTAAATGCAGGAAAAACGTGTCTTTCTTTCTAGATTTCCTTATTAGCTGTCCCAGCAGACTGTTTGATATGGGTTCCGTTTTCCTCTTCTTCTGCGAGACACACATACGCCATCTTGACTCGCCGGGTGGAGGTTTGGTCGACCAATAGGAGAGTGCGATTAACACGGGGCATGCGCAGTAGCTTCAGAAATCCTTCCGCTATCTGTGACGGTCTGAGATTAGGGAAACAGGGAAACAATACAGTTACAGTCTATTGACGGATTAATTTGCTGGCGTTTTTAATGTTTGGGTTACCTTGTCAGTTTAGGATATTCTCAGACAACAAAACAAATTATCAAAATCACTACTCAATGAAAGGTCAAAATTTGCCAGAGAAAATATCTATCAATATCTATCAAATATCAAGTTAGGAATTTGTCAAAAAATATCACAATCATTACCAATGGCAAGCCAATAATTTGCCAAAAAGGTTATTTTTATCAATACACAAGGCCAGCTTAGATTATTTTTAACAATATACAAAGTGGGTACAAAAAGTGAGAGTCATTAACTTTATCTCTACTCAATGCTTCCATAGAATTTGCCAGGAATATCAGCTTAATAACTGCAACATGAAATGTATGGAAATTGCCAAAATATTTTCTAAATCGCTACACAACGGCACGTTTAGAATTCGCAGAAATAATATTATATTCATTACACAGTGATAGATTTGCATTTCCATAAAATACTGCCTTAATCGCTACACAATGACAGATTAAGAATTCTCCAGAAATATTTTTTTCATACTTCTTAATCATTCAAGTCCATGACGTACTTGCAAGCCCTGGAGATGACCATATCTCTGAGATGGCCAGCATGAAGGGCAGTGTCGTCGCTGATGCTCCTTAGGAGGTCAGTGTCCGTCGCAGCTGGAAATATACAAGCAAACTCGATCGCGGTCAAGTTGCTGTCCGGTTGGTCCTGAAAGGAGAAGGAAAATATTTTGAAGAATGATCGATATCGTCAGAATAAAGTTTCTGAGTAGAGCAAAATTTGACGCAAGAATGCGCCAACCAGGTGAATCAATAGCTAATTTTGTGGCAGCACTAAGACACCTGCGTGAACACTGTGAATTTGGTGGAACTCTCAATGATAGACTCTGTGAAAAATTTGTGACTGGTCTAAATAACAGTGGTATCCAGAGGAAACTTAACCTGGAGCGAGACCTTACTATAGACAAAGCCATAAACCTAGCAGCTTCAATGGAGAGATCGCATGAGGCTGAAAAAGCTATGGGTCCACCTGCTCTTAATGCAGTAGACCACAGAAGTAGACATAACCAGAGCAACTACAAGAACCAAAGACAGACCAAGACTAATGCTCACGGCAACAATATCAAGTGTCATCGGTGTAACGGCCCGCATGCACAACACCAGTGCAAATTCAAGACTGCATCCTGCTACAAATGTGGCAAACAGGGCCATATCGCTAAAGCCTATCTGTCGAAAACGTCAGCTCCCAGTTCCAGTCCACAACGAGGGAGTAGCCGCAGGCAGAATCAGTCCCGCCATCAGCGCCAACACTTCATTGATACTCCAGTCCAGGCCCCGAGTAGTGATGCGCTACCGGAGTTCAACCTCTTCTTCATTTCTTCGTCAAATCCGACACCAATCAACGTCCAGATGACTGTCAACCGCAAGAACATCGAGTTTCAGCTTGACACGGGGGCTGCGCTCACCGTCATGACTGAGAAAGATCTCCATACAGCTACAGACGGTACTGTGCCCTTGCAACCGTGCCAGAAGCAGCTTCAAACCTACACCGGAGAGAGCGTCCCAGTCGCTGGGGAGTGCGACATCAGCGTTGGCTATAGAGGTCAGCAAAAACAACTTCCTTTGATAGTTGTAAACGGCGGGGGGCCTCATTTGTCAGGAAGAAATTGGTTGGAGCATATTAAACTAGATTGGCAGGACAGTTTCACAATTCATGGAAAATCTAACCCTGAACAGACAAAGGTAGAACTAAGAAGTCTAATTGAAGACAATAGTTCTGCGTTTGGGAACAATGGATTTCTTAATGATAGAACAGTAAAGATCAGTGTTAAGGATACTAACCCAAAATACTGTAAGGCAAGAGTTCCACCCTATGCCATGAGGGAAAAGATAGAAAATGAGCTGGGCAGGCTAGAGTCAAATGACATTATCAAGAAGGTAGAACACTCAGATTGGGCTACACGCTTTGTACCAGTACTAAAGAAAGATGGTTCTGTAAGAATCTGTGGGGATTATAAGATCACTGTTAATAAGAAAATTGAGCAGAACAGGTACCCAATCCCCAACATTGAAGACAGTTCATTAAAACTAGCTGGGGGAGAGAAGTTTACAGAACTAGATTTCTCACATGCATACACACAATTGGGACTTCACCCTGATTCCAAAAAATATACAACTATCAACACCCACAAGGGTTTGTATCAGTATGAGAGATTGTGTTTTGGAATATCATCCAGTCCAGGAATTTTTCAAGCTGTAATGGACAGCATTTTTCTGACGTCCCCAATGTGTGTGTTTACTTTGACAATTTGTACATCACTGGGAAAGATGACACTGAGCATCTGCAAACACTTCAAGGGGTGTTGAAGGTGATCGGTGATAAGGGTCTGAAAGTGAATAAAAACAAATGTCAGTTTATGCTTGAAGAGATAAACTTTCTGGGTTATAAGCTGAACAAACAGGGTGTCAGACCACAGGATAAAAAAACAAAGGCAATCAAAGACGCCCCCAGTCCTGAGAATCCTCTGCAATTGAAAGCATTTTTGGGTATGATTAATTATTACTCAAAATTCATGGGAAATTTGTCAAACATACTTTCCCCATTGTACAAACTGCTGTAAAAGGATGTTCCTTGGCAGTGGGACAGAGATCAAGAATCTGCGTTCAGTGCAGCAAAAAGGGCTTTGTCATCCGATACCTTGCTTGTCCACTTTGACCCAGGTAAAAAACACGTATTGACATGTGATGCTTCGCCTGATGGCGTTGGAGCAGTTTTGTCACAAATTGATGAATGTGGAGAGCGCCCTGTAGCATTTTCCAGTAGGTCATTAAACAGAGCTGAAAGAAACTATTCCCAGATAGACAGGGAAGGGTTAGGCATCATATTTGGTGTTAAGAAATTCCATAAGTTCATCTTTGGCAAGAAAGTTACCATAATTACTGACCACAAACCCCTCCTTGGGTTATTTGGGGAACACAAAGCTATCCCAGGGCATTGTTCACCAAGAGTCCAGAGATGGGCTATCACTCTAGCTGCCTATGACTATGAGCTAAAACACAAGGCGGGTGTTGAAAATAGTGCAGACGGTCTAAGTCGTCTACCGCTTCACACTGAGATCTCTAACTACATACCAGAAGATATTGAAATGATTATTAATGTGATGGAAAACTCATTTGTCAATGTGAATGATGTTAAAAGAGAAACTTTGACAGATGAATGCTTAATGAAGGTTTATGAGTTCTGACTGAATGGATGGCCTGATGAGTGTGTGCAAGAGGAACTGAGACCATTTAAGAACAAGAAATTAGAGCTAAGCTTGGAAGATGGTTGTATCCTATGGGGAACAAGAGTTGTAATTCCAAAGACCCTCCAAAACAAGGTTCTTAGCATGTTCAATGACACGCACATTGGTGCCTCTAAAATGAAGAGTCTTGCTCGATTGTGGTACTGGTGGCCCAATATGGATGCAGACATTGAGAAATTTGTTAAGCTGTGTTCAACATGCGCCCAGCATGCAAAACAACCTGCAAAATCACCCTTGCAAAACTGGGATTGGCCACTTGAGCCATGGAAACGCATCCATATTGACTTTGCCGGACCATTTTTGAACAAGATGTTCTTGATTGTGATTGACGCACATTCTAAATGGATAGATGTTAAAACAATGACCACAATCACAGCTTCAGATACAATTATAGAACTTAAAGAAATCTTTAGCACACATGAGCTACCTGACCAAATAGTATCGGACAATGGTCCAACCTTCACATCTCTAGAGTTCAAAACATTTTTTTCTGCAAATAGAATAGAACATATTACCACTTCGCCGTACCACCCAGCTGGGAACGGTCTAGCAGAGAGGGCAGTTGGTATTTTTAAAACTGCAATGATCAAACTTGGTTCAAAATGTTCACTCCATGAGAGAGTCAACAGGTTCCTTGCAAGATATCGTAGCACACCACATGTTACCACTGGTGTAGAACCTTGTGAACTGTTATGTGGTAGAAAGATTAAAACACACCTTGATCTTGTCCATCCAACTTTGCAGATTTCTGTATCCCAGCATCAATGTAAACAAAAGCTAAACTATGATAGAACCTCAAGTGAGCGAGAGTTTGGCATTCATGATAGTGTGTGTGTGTGTGAGGAATTATGGGAAGGGTGAAAGATGGATACCAGGTCAAATTGTTGAAAGTACAGGACCAGTGTCCTACAAAGTAAGAGCAAATGATGGGCTACTTATACGTAGACACGCTGACCAGGTCAGGGTCACATGTGCACAAGAGTGTGAATCAGACACACCTTAAAGTTCTGACACTAGTGACATACCACTACCAGACTCTAAATCAGTGGTTCTCGATTTGGGCAAGCCTGAAAGCCCCGCTTCTATTAGACCTCAACCTCTGACAAATCAATGTGAAAGTCAGCCAAACCAAGGCTTAGGCTCACCAAACCCACGGCCACTGAGAAGATCAAATAGGATAACCAAGGCTCCAGATAGATTAGTTCTTTAAAGTTGAATGAGATTTCATTCTGTTATATATTGTGTATTTGTCGCAGATCTTTAAGGTTGAATGAGATTTTAATTTGTTATGTTATTGTGTATTTTCACAGTCACCTGGCCCCTACAAAAATTAATAAATGCATGCAGCATCAAACTCTTATAAGTCACGTAATAATATCACAAACTTTAAATGAGTCCATAACAGATTGTCAATTATAGGATCATTCATTGATTGATGCAAATAAGTTGCATCTAGTAAATTAATTGATCATGATTATTTATTCATTTGGCCATGCAGTACTATTTGTTTTGTAATTGCATATTGTCAATGTCATTAACTAAGGGTGAAGAGATGCAATAAAGTAATAGATCTAACCCTTGTTAAAGTAATCACTAAAATATCGACCAACTGTACATTTATACACTGCCACCAAAATGTTACTGTAATTAAAGAGTGATGTCACTTGTGAAAACAATAATAAACAGTCTTCCTGTTCAACCACAATGGCTGCCTTGCATTGATAAATGTAGTCTGTTGTCATAATCACAACCCATTACAGGAATCATTAACCATTCTTTATATCAATCATTCATTTAACTAGTCCTTCATCCAACAAGAGCACGAAGTTGTTAAGGAAGAGGTTAATCAACAATGCTACGAATCAGCCAACGAAATAACCAGTTCATTCATACACAAATCGAGGACTCTGACAACAAGTCGACCAAGCGGTCAACAGACCCAAATCCAAACCAACAAACTAAACAATCTATAAAATGAAAGTAAAACCAATTGACTTTTAAAGCAATGAACACACTTTATGATCTAAGTGAATCAATAAATCATTGAACGATAAACTGACCACATAATTAAAACATTAAATAATTCACTTTCCAACAAGAGCATGAAGTTGTTAAGGAAGAAGTTAATCAACAATGCTACGAATCAGCCAGTTAAATAGCGAAATAACCAGTTCATTCATACACAAATCGAGGACTCTGACAACAAGTCGACCAAGCGGTCAACAGACCCAAACCCAAACCAACAATCTAAACAATCTACAAAATGAAAGTAAAACCAATTGACTTTTAAAGCAATGAACACACTTTATGATCTAAGTGAATCAATAAATCATTGAACGATAAACTGACCACATAATTAAAACATTAAATAATTCACTTTCCAACAAGAGCATGAAGTTGTTAAGGAAGAAGTTAATCAACAATGCTACGAATCAGCCAGTTAAATAGCGAAATAACCAGTTCATTCATACACAAATCGAGGACTCTGACAACAAGTCGACCAAGCGGTCAACAGACCCAAACCCAAACCAACAATCTAAACAATCTACAAAATGAAAGTAAAACCAATTGACTTTTAAAGCAATGAACACACTTTATGATCTAAGTGAATCAATAAATCATTGAACGATAAACTGACCACATAATTAAAACATTAAATAATTCACTTTCCAACAAGAGCATGAAGTTGTTAAGGAAGAAGTTAATCAACAATGCTACGAATCAGCCAGTTAAATAGCGAAATAACCAGTTCATTCATACACAAATCGAGGACTCTGACAACAAGTCGACCAAGCGGTCAACAGACCCAAACCCAAACCAACAATCTAAACAATCTACAAAATGAAAGTAAAACCAATTGACTTTTAAAGCAATGAACACACTTTATGATCTAAGTGAATCAATAAATCATTGAACGATAAACTGACCACATAATTAAAACATTAAATAATTCACTTTCCAACAAGAGCATGAAGTTGTTAAGGAAGAAGTTAATCAACAATGCTACGAATCAGCCAGTTAAATAGCGAAATAACCAGTTCATTCATACACAAATCGAGGACTCTGACAACAAGTCGACCAAGCGGTCAACAGACCCAAACCCAAACCAACAATCTAAACAATCTACAAAATGAAAGTAAAACCAATTGACTTTTAAAGCAATGAACACACTTTATGATCTAAGTGAATCAATAAATCATTGAACGATAAACTGACCACATAATTAAAACATTAAATAATTCACTTTCCAACAAGAGCATGAAGTTGTTAAGGAAGAAGTTAATCAACAATGCTACGAATCAGCCAGTTAAATAGCGAAATAACCAGTTCATTCATACACAAATCGAGGACTCTGACAACAAGTCGACCAAGCGGTCAACAGACCCAAACCCAAACCAACAAACTAAACAATCTACAAAATGAAAGTAAAACCAATTGACTTTTAAAGCAATGAACACACTTTATGATCTAAGTGAATCAATAAGTCATTGAACGATAAACTGACCACACAATTAAAACGTTAAATAATTCACTTTTCAATTAATCAGGTTACGATACCGTCAATTAGAAATCCAGTCCACACAACAATTTCAGAGTATACAGCAGAAAACGACTCAACCAAAAAAAAAAATCAGTCAATCAATAAAATACCAAGCATCCAATCTTTGCTATATGAAGCAATAAAGCTGTAGCCAATAATGCATTAAAAAATTAGACCAAACAAGCAATTGATAAATCAATCAAACAATATCGGATTAATGGTCCGATCTCATTACTCTGTTTTTATATCAAAAGACAAGAAAAATTTTAATCTTACAATGACTTTGCAGAGTACAATCTATAACCTATCAATTTATCACATTACAACGCTTTAGTTTCAGTGGTGGTTTTGATGACAATAACTAACCCCCCCAAAATAGTTAAAACAACATAAAATTATAAACTCATTTGTGTTTCTTAAGACATAATGTATTGCATAGTCCTTAATTGGTGAAAATAAACTGACAAGATCGACAAAATTTTTCACAGGATTCGGTTCCAAGTAATATATGTCATATGTAGAAAAATCTATTACCCAGAATTTACTACTGACCGCCATGTTTGTGATAAAAGCTCTAACTGCGTGTTTGGTGCTGCTGTAGATGGGTAGACCATAAGATCCAACGATACCTATAGATTTGCAATACGTATTTATAAGTATAATTTAAAAAGACACTCATAATTATTTAGAAAATAGTAGTTCTTCACTCTTTGAAGCTACTTACAAATCTTTCATTATTTTAAGCAATAAAAAAGCAGTGTATAAAAAGGCAGAAGGACAAGTAAGAGAAAATAAATACCTATAGATTTGTTAGGAGTATTTGTAAGTCTATTATAAAAAGACCCCTATATTTATGCAAAATATAGTCCTTCACTCTTTAAAGCTATTTATAAATCTTGTATTATCTTAAGCAAACAAAAAGCGCGGTATAAAAAGGCAGAAATACAAGCGAGAAGTAATTTAAGAAATCCTTTATCTTAATTCAATTTTCAAAAAGATTATTCCAAGGAGCCGGATGTAGTAGAAAAAAAAGCAGTAAAAATCACTATATAGCTTAATTGTTAAACCATTTACTCTTTTCTCCATTCCTTTTTACAAATACTCTTGACGCCTTGACAAACATGAACAATTATAACAAATCCGATAAAATAATGACAATAAAATAAGCTTACGAAAAGTAGTGACTACCATGGCACATCCTAGCAAGGTTTAACAATGTAACAGATTTAAAGAAAGAAAGATTTACAATAATACAGAGATCAGAACGAATATTATTAGCAATCGTTCCAATAACAGACAATGTTGATAACTTAAGATTTTTAAAAAAGTGTTAACAACCACACCAAGATTAAAAAAAAAATTGTTGACAACCATATCAAGGTTTTTTTAAAAAGAGTTGACAACCACATGGAGGCTATAGCAGATAATAAAACATCGATATGCCAGCAAGTATTCACATTTACACTTAATCTGAAAAAGTGTTGATAAAATTGCTTACACTATAGACAAAAATACATAAATTTGAACAAGTTATGATGCCATCTTAACATATAATGACATTCATTACTTATTCTAACATGTATTGACAATCTATCAATACCGTTACAAGTGTGTCGACTTAGATCTGACGAAGTGTTGACAATTTTACTCATCTCAGAAACATCTCTTCGGAATGCAAGCAAATACTGACAATAATCAAAATTAAACAAAAGAGGATGAAATCTTAACACGCATTGATATTTATATCTAAATCTAAACAAATTCTGACAAACATTCTAAAATATGAACAAGTATTCAGAAATATACCTTTCTTTTTCAATATGCAAAAAAAATGTCCGCCGTTAACCATTTTTTCCACCAAGATTTGACTGTGCTTGGGTTTCTATTTTTAAAAATGTTCTTTCACGGTATGTAAATGCTTTATACACTAATTCTGGAGTAATTGTGCGTCAGATCATATTTTTTTCCTCCGGAGTTTTAAGTTTTTCAGGTTTCGAAAGAGATCTTCTGGTTACGGCTTAAGGATAAAATTATGCAATTTTAAGCACAAAAAATGTATTTTATAGGTTTTACAGGTCAAATACACTAATAGCGAGTCCAAATACCACATAGAGACTCCTAATGCCACATAGGGAAAAAGGTGACACATAGTTTATCCAAATGTTAAACGGGATTTTACAATGGGTAAAAATAATTCCTAGATCAAATACAAAAATGGGGAATTCAAATGCAACAACATAAGGAAAGCAAATTACACATAAGTAAAGCAAATGCACCATTTCAAGTTGCAAGTGAACCGCGCCGTTACGTCACGAAACTATTTGACGAAGTTTATCAACACGACAGCGGATTTTGTTTAGATCTACGAAATTCCTTAGACCTAACCTATAGGAATGTTTTGATCAAGAGTGTCTTTGTTTGTTTGTAAAAATGCCAGTTTATTCTAAAGTTTCTGTTGCGGACAAAGAAAGACTCTATCAAGCTCACGTGCGTGGAGATGACTACGTGCGCTTGGCAGAAATACTAGGAATAAACCGAACGACAGCTTACCACATAATAAGAAGAGGTAATCAACGTGAGGGTGTTGTCGCATTGCCGCGTGGCGGAAAAAGAACGGAAAAGGTAACAGCTGAAACGCAGAGAACAGTTCTTGATATCGTTCATGAGCACCCAGACTTTACTTTAGTCGCAATTAATCGTGAACTGCGTGCCCGCTTACCAGGTGAACTTCATGTATCAACGTCCACTATCAGTAACATCCTTCAAGGCCAACTTATAACAATGAAGAAGTTAGAGGATGCACCTGCAGAAAGAAACTCTGATGCAATGAAAGAGCAACGTTTTGAGTACTGTCAGTGGCTCATGGGGAACATTCAACGCTTCGATTTGATTTTCGTCGATGAAGCTGGTATCAATTTATGGCTGAAACGGACCAGAGGCAGGGCTAGGCGAGGTGAAAGAGCTGTCCGAGTTGTACAGGGTCGTCGTGGTCACAACTTGACCATGACATTCGCCGTGAGTGCCTGAGCAGGTTTAATTCATCACGATTTATTTCAAGGTGGTATGACAGCTGAGCGGTTCAATGGCTTTCTGAACTATGTGTCCGAAATCTATCAAACAGAAATGGAAGTTTGTTTCGTTTTTGACAACGCCCGCGCCCATATGCAGGCTCGAAATTTGGAACTCCCAGAGGGTTTCAACATCAAGTATTTGCCTCCATATTTCCCTTTCCTGAACATTTGTGAGAACGCATTCAGCATCTGGAAACAAGCTTTGAAAACAAGACTAGCAGAGGTGCGAGAACAAACACTTGACCAACCTTTTGACGAACGAATGGCCACTCTAACACAGCTTGCAGTTCAAGAGACTATAATTGTGGTGACTGAAGGGAAAATGGACGCGGTGCTTTCGGCACATGCAGTCTTATATGCCTTTGTGCTTTGGAAGAGAAGAGATGTGTTGATGTAAATTGATCATTAGATCTTGCAAAAATTAATCACAAAATAAAATAATATTTGAGCTTTTCTCACAATAAACTTTTGCCTATTTGTGATGTCTATGTGGCATTTGAATTCACTACGTTGTGCATTTGAACTTTTAGTTTTTGCATTTGGATTCTTTAAGCTACGAGTTGCGTAATTTTGACGTCACGTTTGTATTTGATGTCTCTTTGCGTTATTTGAATTGCCAATGTGGCATTTGGATTCTTTAGTTGTGTATTTGAGCTGCAAAACCTATAATAATTCAGTGCGATATTATAATTTATATTATGAAAATGTTTCCAATTCTTTTATGAAGTTCCTTTTTCCTCAGATTTTGGAATTTACTTCTCCTCCTGATTGAAAATATATAAAAGATGTTTTTTAATTATATTTTTTTTTCAAAACTTTTTTTTTTTTGGCAAATAAACCATGCCGGAAACGTTCACTTATGAACTGCAGTAAAAATGGTAGTTTCGAACTAATGAGACTTCATAATAAAAATTAAATTAAATTTTTTTGATTATTTTAATTATCAAATTTTAAACAAAGAACAGGTATTATAATTTCATCAAGGACTTTTTAAATTATTTAACGTTTCGTTGCAGCAGAAAAATCTAAGCCAAATCAATAAACTTAAGATTAGTTACATTTCTGAACCAAAAAATCCTACTTTTTAAAACGATTGGTCAAAAACTGTTACGGAAGTCACATATGTAAACCAACGGTCATGTGATTTATTACAAAGCGATCGTTAGAAAGAAGATGAAAGAGAAACTTAATGGAAATACAAAGCGCTCTGACTCTAAATAGCTACGCTAGTTCGAACTTGCTGAAAGATGTCGATAACGTATCTTCAGATAACTTAACGTCGCCTAAGTTTGTCTCAGTAGCTTGATTTGTATAGACATCAGTGTATGTTTCTCTATCTGTCTTATTGTGTCTCTCTACCTTACTCTCACCGTGTATGTGACGGTATCATAATTAAATCCATATGAAAATTGTTTATTAAAGAAACTAATCCCAAGCGGGTTGGTAAGTTCCGTATCCATGGGTAAGAATCTATACAGCCATTAACACTCCTACTGTGATGAGTTCCTGGCTATAGGCGGTAAAAGACTTCATGTCAGCAATGCTTAAAACATTCTCCTCTGTCTATATAGAAAGACGTATTAGCTGGTAATAGCTTGTCGAGAAATCCTTCTTACTCTGTTTAAGAACATTGCTAGAGATAAGATATTGGTTTTATATCAGAATGAATGTTTCACACGTCCTATCAAGATATTGGAGTGGCTTTAGTGATAACTTTTGTTGTTTCTTTTAGTTTGTGCATTGGTGAATGATGATCGAAGATCAAGCGCTTAGTCAAGCCTCTGGTGAAAACTTGTGTGAAGATGTTTTAGGACAAGGAAAAAAGAACAGTTTGAAGTTTTCTCTGTCCACCACAGCACGTCAAACAAAGCGCACAAAAATACCCAAAGCTGGTGTTTCAAAACAGATCTACAATGATGAGATTAAATCAACCTAACTAAATAGAGAGAGAGACAGAGACAGAGAGAGAGAAAGAGAGAAAGAGAGAGGGAGAGAGGATAGAGAGAGAAAGAGACACAGACAGAGACAGAGACCGAGAGCAAGAGAGAATGACAGTAAGAGACAGTGGAAGACAGACAGACAAACGGATGGAAACGCACAGGCAGACAGATAAAGAGAATGACTGTCTATAGACACAGAGATATGCAGACAGAGAACTATATATTCAAAGGACTCGGAAAGAAAAAGGAGAAAGAGAGTTTCGAGCAATTTTTATCAACAAAGCTGGCTGAAATAATTATTTAGCGAATTTTTAGTCTAAAAAATCTTTGACATTCCTTTTTATTGAAAAACATTTTAGACCATAGTAAAGTTGTAAAATATATTCAAGACTAGGTTTCATATTGTTTTTCATTTCATTGTTTCACCTCTTTATTCATTTAACTTCTTGTTTAATCTAAATGTCCACTAAGCGAAGCGACTATTTAATATTTCATACGAAAACTTATGTAGAATTTAGATAAAAAAAAATGTCCTATAAACAATTTCTTTTTAACAATGACTTCTGTCATTTTTATCTCTTTTTCAATTTGTGACATACAGGAAAGAAAAAAAAATTGAACTGTCTAAAAATACCACCACGGTCATGCTAATACCAGTACTAGAAAAAAAGTGCCAATTTAGGTGAATGAGTAGCTAGGAATTCTCGCAAGGCAAGTGATTGCTACTTACAACGTTTAAATGATCTTAAAACATATCTGAAAAGTACTAAATGAGCCGATTTTCATTATTTATAATCTTTATCGAGAAAAATATGTAACGAATGAGAAACTATTAAAAATGTTTCCCCATTGACAAACAAATTTTATTTTCCCAAAAAATGGTAAAAAATGCTTTACAGAAATTAAATACGTTGTTACTGCTTGACTCTACGGATTTTCATCTCTGAGAATGACACTGGGTCATCGTGTGAAAATCTGCCCCATCTCGGTCCTATGCTATCACGAACTTGCCACTTCCCATTCCGATTCGAACTGTGACATTGTGTTAGTAAATGGGCAGCTATGAATTCCCGCAAGACAATGCACCTCAACACACTTTTTGTGGGAGTTGAATGCCTTATTATAAGCGTTTTAATCAAGCTTAAAGCTGTTTCCCTAATTTTTTAATCTATATCAGTTCCAATAAGTTATTCTTGTGAAGGTTTTCTTATAATCAGGTCTCAATGTACACGCCACTTTTACTACATCACGTCTGGTGTTAGTGGATTAATGTTACTCCTTTAAATTTCGAAAGCCATCTTATTCGGAGACGCCGGCTAATTAGATAGGATTCAATTCTATCAATAGATGATTGTATTTAGGGCCGAACCTCAGATCTCATGTTTATCAGTACAACGCTTTATCGAATGAACTATCTGGTGACCGATTTTTCCACTATCCCCACTCCTCGCCGCCATTCGTTCTATCTCTCTTTCGCTCTCCCTCTCTCTCTCTCTCTCTCTGCCTCTCTCTCTGGCTCTCTCTCTCACTCTTTCTCTCCCCCTCTCTCTTTCTCTCAACTCTCGACGGTCCTTGTTTTTTGAAGTTTTAAAATCTAATTACTACAAAAAGGGGCAACTAGTAAAATTGGGAGTGGAGAATTTGCTATTTTTTAATCCCGTATATTTTCATGCATGATGAGTGACTTTAAATTGCTCACTGCATCATTTCTTGACACTTTTTCACATATTTTAGCTTCACAGTGATCTTATAGAAGTATTCTTATGTATATTGGCAAACTTCGGAATTGGATTTGGTTAGTTTGATAATTATTGGACCATAAAAGGAGTGTTGGGATTTAAAATAAGCCTTTCTTTTAAAAATTTTATGGTTGTCTGGGATGGGTTGCTAAAGTTATGGTAAGGAATAAAGAAAGAGGGAGGGAGAAAGATCAAGACGGAATGGAAAGGAAGTTGGGGAGAAGAAAGGAAGAAAGAGGAAGAGAGAAAAAATGGGAGAACAGGCGAAAGAAAAAAAATAGACGATACCAGTGTACTTGCTCTTGTATAAAATTTATAATCAAACTAGTATTAAACGAAGATATAGATGCATCTATGTGTAGATTTAAATTAGAACTTTTTGGGGAAAAAAGATTGCGATAGAATTTGCTTTCGTGTGTTCGACAGTGTTTTGCAACGGTAAACTGCGTAAAGTCGAGATCTTTACCGTAGCCTAAAAGATCTGTTTATGATGGTAAAATAGAAGTTCTTTTGCCGGACACCTTAGGTATATTTTTACTAATAAATAGAGATGTATACATACTAGATTATACTTAACTGCATAATATAGATTCAAGTTCGTCATCAATTCCACATTTAAAGTAAAAATAAATGTGTTTTCATTTTCTGAATAAAATTAATTTGGATTTGCCAGATCCAATCGCCTTTCTTTGAAATATTAATGAAGTCCATATTCTCTACATTTTGATGCTTATATTTGTTATATATGAGTATTAAGCTAAAGAAAATAAAGTTTCAAAATGACTGAGAACAGTAAAATTATAAATAAATATGATATTGAATGAGTTTTCATTGTCTGAATGAAATCAGTTTGTATTTTCCAGTTCAGATTGCCTCTCTTTTTCAAGAAGCCCTGTCTCTTTACATTTCGAATGCAATTTTGACCGAAAGGATTTTTCTCGATTTTTTTTTTGTTTTGTTTTGTTTTGTTGTAATTTTGATTTTCTTATCCTACACCTGTCTATGAGTAATCAGCTAAATAAAATAGGTTTTGAAAATAACTGAGTACAATACAGTCATATTCTAGGTTGATTATAATTAATATTTGGTTGCCAGCATGATTGTAAACAAAACAAGGGCTATAACTGTAATTATATCTTAGATCCTGCGTTTAGTTTCCCTTATTACTGTTCTAATTTAAAAGATGATTTTCTTTTTTGCGAAGTTCGTGTGCTGCAATTATTTTAGCCAGGTTGCTAGAAAGACGGAAAATAAAAATTGTTAAAAAAACAAGTGAGTAAACAATACCTTTGTAAGTCAATACTTTTGAAAAATACTGTGATGTAGAAACATAACGTATATGATGATTTAGAATGGTCATCATTACAGCGGGATGATAAAAAAGAAAGCTTTATTTCTTTCCTGTGTGGCTAGTTTTCTTTCTTTCTTGTGTGGCTAGTTTTCTTTCTTGTGTGGCTAGTTTTCTTTCTTTCTTGTGTGGCTAGCTTTCTTTCTTTCTTGTGTGGCTAGTTTTCTTTCCTGTGTGGCCAGTTTTCTTTTTTTCTTGTGTGGCTAGTTTTCTTTCTTTCTTGTGTGGCTAGTTTTCTTTCCTGAGTGGCCAGTTTTCTTTCTTTCTTGTGTGGCTAGTTTTCTTTCTTGTGTGGCTAGTTTTCTTTCTTTCTTGTGTGGCTAGTTTTATCTCTTTCTTGTGTGGCTAGTTTTAATGAAACCTTGAAAATTATGCACGTGAGGCAGTGAGCTGTTTTGTTTGTTTTTAACTGCTTGATATAGCCAGTCCTAACAACACAGTCATGGGACTTTTTCTAAATTTATCAAAGAAAACATACTCGCAGTGGCAAGAGCGGTCGCTCTAACTCAATCACCGCTACGGCTATTGTTGAGAAAAGTGATATGGATTTTCTTTTTTTTTTTGTCGATACTGAATCAAGATGCGTTTCTTGAGCTTCTATTTTGTCTGACTAACATTCACCCCACGCCTCCTCGCCCCCCGCCTTCTTTTTTTCGTTCTCTATTTAATATTATCAAATATTATAACATGAGTTAAAAAGATATTGTCTTTTCCATACATGATTTTGATTATAAAGGAGACAACTTTTTCCATTTCAGTCACTGATATCAAGAGTCAAAGCCGTTTAGGCATTTCAATTTAATGTTTGTTTCTTTTTTCACAATTTTTCCCCTGAATCATTAAATGATTATTTCCTCTTTATCTTGGCTTGCCTTTCTTAAATTACCATTTTCTCCGTCCCCGCCTCAAATTCGCATCATTGTTCAAATCTCCATCCCGAATCATCCCAAAGAAAAGACATATCTCGGATAACTTCAAGAAACTTGATCTTCTAGCTATCAAACGCAGAGTTTAATATCAATACTGATTGTTTATTGTATCATTTGAAAAGTTCAGGTGTGATTGTGTTTTGTTTTTTTATAAGCTAAAAATTAGTTTTATTTTTTCCTAGATGCCAAAATTTGGTGACAATTAAAATCAATAATATTTTTTTCTGTGTAATTTTCAGATGTTTTGCATTGAAATTTTCTGCGTTAATTTTTAGTTGAGAAATAAAAATCTTACAGTTTCTTTTAATCTCCACAACAGGTTGAATCGTCTGTTATAGCTTTTGATAGAAATTTTTAAAGTTACAGATTTGAGGCGGTTGTAAGATAGAGGTCAGTCTGGTGTCTACAGTTTCTCAAATCAACCGTGACAATTTGTCTACAACCACAACTGACACAGAAAGATTAATGCTGGTATGACGCTAAATATAGATGGCATAATAAAAGAAATATAACAGGAAAAAACAACGACAATGAATAATTACATAACGAGTATATTTCATAAATGTTTGTGCAAGCAGATAAAGATTTAATATAACCACGGGAAACCAGATGTACCAGAGCTTTAAGTCATTACTCTAGGCCTAAAACATTTAGTTTTTAATACTATACTGTTTTGTAATTTTTTGTTTCATTTCTTTTTTTTTTCAGTTTATATAAAACAATCATAAAAAAGGTAAAATGTTTTCAACATAATATAAAAAGATATCTTAATAAAGCATAAAATTATAATTTAATGCAGACAAGACTGAGTGAAAAATTTCACATTGTTTTCATGACAGTTGTGATAGTATAAAATTAATATTGTCTGTAAACCACCTTTTGGTGTAACGTAAGTTGGAAACTTGTGATTACAAAAAATGCACTTCAAAATCTTATAACCACATTGGTAGAAACATAACTATGGGAAGATTGATAATCATCGAAAATGGCGTAATGATTACACAAATGACGCTTGTACTCTACCAAGCGATGTAACGAATTACACATACAGAGGTGGGTGTTTGCGATTATACAAAATGATCTTTGTTTATCGGAGTAATCGGTATTAACAAAACTGGCTGAAATGATTCGAGTATTCGGCGATTTTGTAAATAATCTATTTGAATAAATACGTATCGAATAATTGTTTTGTCAAATAGTTTTGACACATTGAAGTTCATAGTATATTTCAGGCTATAATGTGTTGATTTCTTTCATTCCGCTTTCATTTTCCATCTTATTTTTGTAGGAATCCATGTTTAATCTAAATCTTAACGTCATACTCTGCAAAACGCCTTCGGTTTCAGTGTCACAGAGGATTTGGATATCCACACCTAGGATTTCATTTTTAAAACACATGAGAATAGGCGTTTTGATTGGATGGTAAAGGATAGGTGTGAATTTCTCGCAGTTCTTTGGCCTGAGCAATTACTTAAAAATCAATATTGAAACGTTCTCATAAGTATTTCAGTACATTGAATTTCCTTTAATAATAAATCCGTTCGTTTTGTTATTATATACATGACAGATTTAAAAAAAAAAAATGCACCGCCTATAACAATCCCGATGGTTATTATGCTAACATCAGAATACAAATATTGTGTAAATTTAATGACACGTTTTGTGAGGATTCAAGCCCTTGTAATAAGCGTTTAGAACTTTCTTAAAATATATTTGCAAAATACTGAATAATCTTTTTTCACATATTTCTAATCGATACCAAGTCTGCTATGTTATGAAAAAGGAACTATTAAAAGCTAGACTTCAGCTATAGTTAGATTTTTTTTAGCCCCATCGTCAAAAAAGTTAAACATTCAACAAAAATGGTAGTTTCTAGGTTTGCATTATAGATGTAACGTTTTACTCCTAGAATTCCAATCTTTTGTGAGCTGCGATTTCTATTTTCTCAAGGAAGAAAAACAAAATCCGCATCAACAATATTCATTACATTTTACTGCTTAATCAGGCCCCTGTGTATTCCTGCACTCAATTTCTACTACTGCTATAATCATTATCTCTGTCGTATTTACTAAACTGTTGTGCACTGTGGTAACTTAAAAATCTCCTGCTGTCCACTGTACGACCCGACTGTGATGCGGTAGTCGTCATAGCCACCAAGAGAAATCTGGTCGAGAGGGAAATCTTAGACTGACCTCGATAGCTGTGCTCGACCCTCATTACAATTTCACTACTTGACTCTACGAATTTTCATTTCAGAGAATGAGACTGACTTGCTTCTTGTAAATTTATACCAATCGAGTCCTTTGTGACCAACAGCTTGCCACTTCCCATTCAGATTGGAAGTGTGACAAGAATCATACCACCAGGCCCCTGTGAAGGTCTTCGCGCAATTCCCACCAGATCTATTATCATTATCTCTGTCATATGTACTAAACTGGTCTCCATTGTGTCGAGTTAAAGAATCTCCAGCTGTCCCACTGTATTTCCCAAGAGTGATGCGGTAGTTGTCACTCTCGCCAGCAAGAGAAAACCGGTCGTAAACGGCAAACTTGGACTGACCCTGATATCTGAGCTCCACCCTCAGCTCATACTCTCCACTGCTCGTGATGATGTGGACATTCTCGTTCCCGAGCCAAAAGTCTGTGTCCAGATTGCCGAAGCCGCGTTTGTATGTATCCCAGTCTCGATAAAAGTCAACGTCCCCTGTGGATCGTCTCTGGATAATTATCCATCCGCCGCCATCGGTTTCCGTGTCACAGAGGATTGGGGTATCCACACCTAGTATTTCACTATTATAAATCACGGGATAAGGGGATTTAAACGGACGGTTAAGTATTGGTGTGTTCTTCTCGCAACTCTGTGGCATGAACAGTTTAACTATGACAGACTCAATATTATCAACAAGTGTAGAGTTTAGTTCAGATGTCATAGTCTCCATGGAAGCTAAGCTTTCCACGACGCTTTCATTAGTGCTGGATTCAAGTCGTTG
>JAWDGP010005361.1:25000-27500 GCA_033675545.1 Elysia crispata | reverse complement strand
TCTTCTTCTCCGAGACACACATACGCTATCTTGACTCGCCGGGTGGAGGTTTGGTCGACCAATAGGTGGATGCCATTAATACAGGGCATGCGCAGTAGCTTTAAAAATCCTTCCGCTATCTGTGACGGTCTGAAGTTAGGGAAACAGGGAAACAATACAGTTAAAGTCTATTGACGGATTCATTTGCTGGCGTTTTTAATGTTTGGGTTACACTGTCAGTTTTGGACATTCTCAGACAAACACATTATCAAAATCACGACACAATATCAGATTAGGATATTCTCAGACCAAAAAAAGATCAAAATTACTACACAATGATAGGTCAAGATTTGCTAGAGAAAATATCTATCAAATATCAAGTTAGGAACTTGTCCAAAAAATATCACAATAACCACTAATAGCAAGCCAGTAATTTGCCAAAAAGGTTATTTTTATCACTACACAAGGCCAGCTTAGGGTATTTTTAACAATATGCAAAGTAAGTTTACGAGAAGTGAGAGTGGTTAGCTTTATCACTACTCAATGCTTCCTCAGAACTTGTCAGGAGTATCATCTTAATCACAACAACATGAAATGTTTGGAAATTGCCAAAATATTATCTAAATCGCTACAGAACGGCACGTTTAGAATTCGCAGAAATAATATTCAATTCATTACACAGTGACTGATTTGCAATTTGCGAAAAATACTGCCTTAATCGCCACACAATGACAGATTAAGAAATCTCCAGAAATATTTTCTTCATACTTGTTAACCACTCAAGTCAATGACTTACTTGCAAGCCCTGGAGATGAACATATCTCTGAGATGGCCAGCATGAAGGCAGTGTCGTCGCTGATGCTCCTTAGGAGGTCAGTGTCCGTCGCAGCTGGAAATATACAAGCAAACTCGATCGCGGTCAAGTTGCTGTCTGGTTGGTCCTGAGAAGAGAAGGAAAAAAGTTTGAAGAATGACCGATATCGTCAGAATAATTTTTAATTCGAGAGTTTTACAAAAATAAACTATTACAATGAAAAGATGAATTTGATGGTTTTAATTTTTTTACAGAGGGAATTATTAACCATTCTTTATATCAATCATTCATTTAACTAGTTCTTCATTTTACAAGTGAATGAACTGGTTGAGGAAGAAGGTAATCAACAATGCTACGAACCAGGCAGTCAAATAGCAAAATAACCAGTTCATTCATAAAAAAACCAAGGATTCTGACAACCAATCCACCAAGATGTCAACAAACCCAAACGAAAATCAACAAACTAAACAATCTACAAAACGAAAGTAAAACCAACTGACTTTTTAAAGCAATCAACACACCTAATGATCTAAGTGAATCAATAAGTCATTGAGCGATAAACTGACCACAGCACTAATAAATTAATTAATTCACTTATCAGTTAATCAGGTTACGAATTTGTCAATTAGCAATCCTGTCCACCGAGAAATTAAAGAGCATACAGCAAAATACGACTCAGCCCCAAAAAAAATCAGTCAATTAATCAAAGTACCAAACATCCAATCTTTACTATATCAATCAATAAACCTGTAGCCAATAATGCAGTAAAAAATTAGACCAAACAAGGTATTGATAAATCAATCAAATGATATCAAATTAATTGTCCCATCTCATTACTTTGTTCTTATATCAAAAGAAAAAAAATTACAATGACTTTGCAGAGTGCAAACTTTTATCTATCAGTTTATCACAAGACAACACTTTGGTTTCCGCGGTGCTTTTGATAGCAATAATTAACACCCAAAAATAGTTAAAATAATATATAAGCTCATTTGTGTTTCTTAAGACATAATATATTGCCTAGTCCTTAATTGGCGAAAATAAAATGACAAGATCTACAAAATTTTTCACAGGATTCGGTTCCAAGTAATATATGTCATATGTAGAAAATTCCATAACCCAGAATTTACTACTGACCGCCATTTTTGTGGTAAAAGCTCTGACTGCGTGTTTGGTGCTGCTGTAGATGGGTAGACCATAAGATCCAACGATACCTATAGATTTGCAATACATATTATAAGTATAATTTTAAAAAGACACTTATAATTATGGAAAAAATAGTAGTTCTTCACTCTTTGAAGCTACTTACAAATCTTTCATTATCTTAAGCAAACAAAAAGCAGTGTATAAAAAGGCAGAAGTACAAGTAAGAGATAATCAATACCTATAGATTTGTCATGAGTATTTATAAGTGTAATATAAAAAGACACCTATCTTTATGTAAAAATAGTAGTCCTTCACTCTTTGAAGCTACTAATAAATCTTTTATTATCTTAAGCAAAGAAAAAGCAATGTATAAAAACGCAGTAGTACAAGTAAGAGGTAATCAATACCTATAGATTTATCATGAGTATTTATAAGTCTAATAAAAACACATCTATATTTATGTAAAATAGTAGTTCTTCACTCTTCAAAGCTATTTACAAATCTTGTATTATTTTAAGCAAACAAAAAGGGGTGTATAAATAGGCAGAAATACAAGCGAGA
>JAWDGP010005361.1:0-20000 GCA_033675545.1 Elysia crispata | reverse complement strand
ATGATTTGTAATGAAGTAATTGCTGTTTATTGCTGTAATAGTAAAGATCAAGTGGCTAAAGAGAGATAAGAAATGGTCAGCTGACCCTGGCCTGCTTTTATCTAGACTTGTCCAGTGGTCAAGGATAATTCATAATGCTGGTTGGTTTTTCTTCTTGCGTGTCATTCTGTGTATTAATATTGCTATTCTGGCGAGGTCTCTCTCTCTCTCTCTCTCTTTCTCTCTCACACACACACACTCTTCTTTCCTCTGATATTTGTCGTTGTGTCTTTCTGTGTTACTTTCTCTCTCTGACGTTTGTCGGTCTGTCTTTCTGTCTACCAGTTTCTCTCTCTAAATGAATGTCTTTGTGTCTATCTCTCTATTTCTCCCTGACTCTCTCTCTCTGACGTTTGTCGGTCTGTCTTTCTGTCTACCTGTTTCTATTTCTTAATGAATGTCTTTGTGTCTATCTCTATTTTTCCCGAACTCTCTCTCTCTCTCTCTCTCTCTCTCTCTCTCTCTCTCTCTCTCTCTCTCTCTCTCTCTCTCTCTCTTCGCCTCAGTATTTTTGTGTGAGGCAGTACTGATTCAAACATCCAGAGGTTTATTTTATTAACCTTTTAATTCATCTTTTTTTTAATTCAGACAATGTGGCTCCTGTCAGGTAGGAAGGCGTAGTAAGGTTTGCTAAGCTATAAAATCTTAACTGCTATCTCGGGCTTTGTGCTGTGATTTTCTTGTATTGTCAACAGTTTGGTGCATTTATCTAGACATAAAAAAAAAAGAATACTCTCATCCTGTTTACTATGGGAGGTAAACCAAGAAAGAAAATCGACTAATTCTGTACATTTTCAATCGGTTTTTACACAACTAAATGCTTATTAGATAAAGAAAGCTGTGAATGTTTGTATTAAGTGCATAACAGTGCACTGCCTTGCGGGAATTCTTAGCCTCGCATTTATTTAAACCTACATCAAAATGGATGTTTAAAAATATCTAGAAATGTATTAAGATTTTATAAAATTAAAAAAAAACTATTCCTACTGTCTCGCTTTGTATGGCTATAAATAATCAAAGTCAAAACTGTTTTAAAACCCCTTTTTATATCTATTATGATCTTTACTTTTTCTTTGGTCTCTTTGTTTTTTCTTCCCTTACGACTTCTGAGGAATCTTATTCTTCCGTCAAACCTACGATAAGAATTTTTATATAGAGATATACAGAGAGGGAAAGAGATTCGACAAAAATAGCCAGAAAAAGAAAATGAAAAGGCTAAAAAAGAAGGGAATA
Organism: Elysia crispata; assembly: GCA_033675545.1. Taxonomy (NCBI): domain Eukaryota; kingdom Metazoa; phylum Mollusca; class Gastropoda; family Plakobranchidae; genus Elysia; species Elysia crispata. The sequence continues at coordinate 18,728 of JAWDGP010005361.1, read as the reverse complement.
ATGGAACAAAAAGAAAGAGAGATAGAGAAAAAAGAGAGAATGTGTGTGTATGTTAGAGAGAGATAAAGAAAGAGACTGGGAGCAAGGGCGAGAGAGAGGGAGGGAGGGAGAGAGAGAGGGAGAGAGAGAGAGAGAGAGAGAGAGAGAGAGAGAGAGAGAGAGAGAGAGAGAGAGAGAGAGAGAGAGAGAGAGAGAGAGAGAGAGAGAGATTGGGACGTGAACAATATACGTTTCTTTCACAATAAATATTAACACAAACATGTTAAAAAAAAAAAAAAAAACGCCAACAAAAAGCTTTAATTGGTCCGGCATAAATCTTTATTTCTTTTTCATCCTCAACTCCATAGCATGTGTCCATCGTATCGCATGTGACTTTCCGTGGAGGTCTACAGTTGAGATTCTGACCTTGAGCTTGACCTTGTTTCCGTATCGGCTCTGATACGTTCTCCTGTGTTTGAGAGAATTTTCAGTCAAAGGATTGTTCTGAGCCGAAGGAAGATCTTTCTTCTGTGTCAGGCTTTTTTTCCGTTACAATTTTCATTCCATACTTTGACTGCATATTAATCTACCTCCATAATTTTTTTTTTTAATATTTTTTTCCTCGTTTAATTTATGGGGAGAAGGTCCAGTTGGAAGACACATCAACTGCTAAATAATATCGTTTAGACGAAATATACTTAACCATAGGAATTACACATGACTTAATTAAAGATCTTAGACTATCGTAATATAAAAACTTTCCATTTCTCTATGATTTTACACCAAGTTGCTGAGACAAAAAGAAAGTAAAGTAAAACTTTATTTCAATTCGAACTTACCTGCTGTGTAAAAAATAGATTTGAACAGTAAAATAACGATTTTCCCATTTTTATGGAAAATAATTGTATCCTTCACAACAAATATTCTGGTTGAGCACTTTCTTGGTATTGCTTTTTTTTCATCATTTTTTTTTTATTTCTCCCCCACCCCTTTTTTCCTCTTTCCTCTATACTTTTTTCTCTTTTTTTTTTATCTCTCTTTGTTTTGTTTTTTTTTTTTTTCTTTTTGTCTCTTTCTTTTCCTCTCTCAGTCTCTGCTTTTGAGTTTTTATGCTTTCTCTTTCTGTTTTTTTAAGGCTTCTCGCTCTATCAACCTTACTTTTTAACCTCCTCTTACCATCTCCCTTTTTAAAATCTACCTATCTGTTATCTATAGTGTTTTTCTGTATTCTTATTTGTTAAGCACGCCATACCAATGTATCTTTTTTCTTTTCATTCCTATCTATTTCTCTTTCTGCACCATTCCTTCAGTAGGTCTGTAAGACTTTCTCTGTTGTCATCCATCCCCTCTTTAATTTAGCCCTGCCTATATTTGAAATATCTGTTGAATTACAGGTGTTAACTTACGTTACAGTTTCTTGACATTTACCTTTCCTTGGGTAAGTTATAACAATGAGATCATCAGTATAATATGATTTAATAATACAAAAAATGGGTTAGGTCTAGTAAGTGTTAATTAGAGCAGAACTTCAACAGTTTTCAACAAACATTATTTCTCTATTAAGAGAAGAAATAAAACAATAGCATGAGCATTAATGTTACATAAAGCAGCAGCGGTGATAGCATTATTTCTCTTTAACGTATTCAAGCTTTCCATAAGATTAAGGTAAGTTTTTCTTCATTGAGTAGCTCCGATTTATCTCTCATTATTAATTTGGAAGAATGACACTAAACAGGCAAAAGATTAATGTTCATCCATATAAAAAAATGTTGTACTTGTAATTGCATGCGTATGTTCTATCGAACAATATACGGCATCCAGCATCATTTTCTTCAAATCACGTTTTTAAATATAACAGCATTGAAGTAAGCCACAAGTTTTTTATCGCCTTTCAAAGTTTTATTGTAAACTAGAACAATAAAATGTCCATTAAAAACAATCAAAACAGAAAGGAAATTCCATTGTATAATGATTTACATCGTTAGTTTAAATATCACTACAAAGTTGTCGTGAAGTTGGCCCTCAACTCGGTTCATCAAACATTCATCAAAACCGTCTAGTGTACAGCTGCTTTGTGCATTATTAATAAAAAAAAAAAAAGGAAAAGAAAAAAAAGACAGGAAAAAGAGTAAAGGAAGAACGCATCCGCACATGATCCTGTGGAAAGGGGGGGGGGGGTGTTACTCTTGGGTGTCTGACAGGGAAAAATGTTTCTCAAACATTTATTACGCGATTACTTTCCTTGGATGTTACAGAGATATGGGTAAGCTGTAAACTCAAATCAAAATTCTGCTTACAGAGAGACTGAAAATCAACCAGTTGAGAGGTGGGCTGCAGAAATATCACTGAATCAAAAACTAGAAGCTGCTTACAGCTCAAAATACAGGGCTTTTAAATACCATGAATAAATGCTAGTATAAGATGTGATCTTAACTTAGGAAAAAAACCTATATTAAATCTAACAAAGTTGTCTGATCTTCAAATGTCTATCTTTCATTCCACCCCCCCCAATTAAAAAAAAAAATACTTTCAAGATGAGGTGGGTTTGAGGCAGGACAGTATAGGTGTTTCTTGGTCAAGAGTGGGGGAGAAGGATAAACTTTTAACCTTTGATATTAATGAAAGACAAAGAAATGCATCATACAACTGTTTTTCTGTGGAAAAAAGTAACAGTGTGCTTTGTATTTGTCGTCTATCCTAAATAGAAGATGAAAACTAATTTTGATGCATTTTAAAGATCAATACTATACAAAACCAAAAAGCAATAAATCCATTTTTCATTGTATTATCATTATCCTTTTTCTCATTATGGTATTCTCATAAGAGAGATGCACAATATCTTTAAAAACTCAAGATCAATTTACTTTTTTTTTACATCTAGGCAAAGATAAAACAGTTACTTTTGAATGCTATAGTCAATAAAAATTAATTGTTATTTTAAATTTTTCATCATTGTGATTTATTTCAATAAATTCTTTAGGTTGAAATTAACTCTTCAAAATTAAAATAATTCATCAAAGGACGTATGCTACATACGCTTTATATTTTCTTTTTTTAATCGTACCAGATTAGGAAATGTTTTTCATACAGCTACAGTAAAATTTGTGTGTATCAACAAAGACTAAGGCAAAGAGAAAATAGCTCTGATTTCTAAAAATTAAATATCTCACTCGCAATAAAGAAAGCTTGCTATAAACATCACCCAAAGCAAAAGTCTATGAGAAGATTATTGTAGTGTTAAAAATAATATAACTATGTAAGCCAGTTTTTTTATTTTATTCTCCCCACTTTCTATCCTATAGAAAAGTCTCATGTGAATATAAACCTTGTAGATTATATCAAAAGGAAGATGTACAGATATGGCTAGGTTTTGTAAACATTTTACAATCAGAAACCAGAGCAAATAGTTAGTATTGAATAATTTCGACAACAATTTCTTCATAAATATGTTTCTCTCTAAACATATTTAAAAAATATTGTTAAGCTGAGTAGAATTCAGAACAAAAATTGAAAAAAAAAAACTTACATGTCACTCATGTTTCCTATTCCTGTTTTGTTTAAGACTTGCCCAAGAATCGAAACTATGGCGTCACTTTTATCTCTTTTATGTCGATCTACACCATATTTATTGGATATAGGGAATAAACAATGGTTCTAAAATTTCTAGATCAGAGCAGACAAAGAGGTGTTACATGTGCAAGCAAAAAAGCAAAGGACTCTCAAGCAGCCTTTTTCACACGTGCTAGAAAAAAAGCAAGTTTATTAAGTTATACAATTCTGCAAACATTAGCTCATACCTGCAGTAAACAAACACTATTCGTCTCCTGTAAAAAAAAAATACAGCGCAGTTAGTCAAACGATGATAGTTACATAACCAGTCTTCTTTACTTTACAAATACTGGCCAAATCTCGCAGTAAGTTAACATACTCAGTGGTTGGTTCTGCTAAGTTCATCATAATATCATGTTTTACATTCCAAACTACACAAGACTCAGAGCATAAAAGTGTGGAGTAAGGAGAGAAGATTCGAGTTGACTATCGATAGGTCGGAAACAAGAGGGAAAGTTGTATAGAATGGTATAAAAAGAGGTTATACATAATTCTTTCTAAGAGCTTTTTTCCAAACTATTGTTTTGCCATCACTGTCTTCCTTTAGGCCAGAAAAGTGAGTTGCCTCTTTTAAGATTCGAACCCCTGGTAACAGAAAAATTATCGTGTAGGAGACGCATGTGTTACCTCTACAGTCAAATAAAGAGCGGAAAAAGATCTGAAACTCTCAAAGCCATCAAATCATAATATATCACTCAGAAACAACCTAAGCACATGCAAAATTTGTAGGTTCATTTGTAGGAAAAAAGGATTTAAAGATCTACCAAAACCCTACAAGAGTATAAATATTCTAATCAAAAAATATGTATAAAATCTAGAGAGACAGCTGCTGTAGCAACGCGCCAACACAACTTAGAAAAAATAAAGGCCTCAAAAATTATGTTATGTACAAAATCATCTAAAGTACCCAAAAAGTGAATGTATTTCGTTGTGCTAATGTAAAAAAGGGCTTACAGTTTTAAAATATATAAATAGGCCCTATGTGCTGAAAACAAATCATAATACATCACACAACTAGTGGTAAATGTACAGAGATCGATTTGTTTTCAAAGGACATTGCAATGGATGTGATAGTTAATATCATAACCACTACTCTAGTAATTTGAGAAAAAATTATAACAGACATTGCGGCTGATTAATGGAGTGGCTGCAAGCTATCATCTTGCTAACATTCACTTTTTGAAAAGCGCTACCACGATTTATCATCTTGCTACCAGCCACTGTTTAACTTACACTACTATGACTTATCATCCTGCTAACAGCCACTGTTTAACTTACACTACTATGATTTATCATCCTGCTAACAGCCACTGTTTAACTTACACTACTATGATTTATCATCCTGCTAACAACCACTGTTCAACCTACACTTCTACGATTTATCATCCTGCTAATAGTCACTGTTCAATTCATATTTCGACTAAAGCAGTCCTTTCCTTTGGAAAAGGATACAAAATTGTTTTTTTTTTCTCCTTAATTCTATCTATTGACAACTTTCTTAAACATTAAAAAGCAGTTAACTGCAAGAAAATGATACTGCTGTTTAAAAAAAATCAGGATGAATTTCAAACATTTTATGTTCATTCTTAACTCTAGCACCAAATCAGACTCTAAAATTACTACTTTTAACCTTCCTTTTTGCCCCGTTCCTTATTACTTTCGCACTACCTATTTTTTTTTTTTTCATATCCATTAACATAATGCTCAAACACAGAACTATTAGTATTTTTTGGGGAACTTTCGAGTTGTTTTTCTCTTACTTCACTCCCTCTTTTCTCTGTCTGTCTGTCTGTCTGTCTGTCTGTCTGTCTGTCTGTCTGTCTGTCTGTCTGTCTGTCTGTCTGTCTGTCTGTCTCTCTCTCTCTCTCTCTCTCTCTCTCTCTCTCTCTCTCTCTCTCTCTCTCTCTCTCCAATAATCGAAATCGTGTTATTGATTCATCATCAAAGGGTTAACTTGTTACAATCTGTCTGACATGATTCTAGTCGAGTAATTGTCAAAAAAAAGTGTACGAGGTATATATATATATATATATATATATATATATATATATATATATATATATATATATATATATATGTGCAAAAAAAAAACAACAAAAAACAACCCAAAACCTACAGTGAGTTATTTTTCCGCATTCCAAGTCATTGAGCACACGTCTAAAGTTTACTGTGTCTATTGTTTATAACTATAGCTAGCACGGTTGCTTTGTCAAAAACCAAAAAAAAAAAAAAAAAAAAAAATCAACAAAAATACAGTTTAATTCTCGGTCGTCCTTCGCTTAAAACCTAAAGTAATGAAATATTTTAGTCGCATTGTCTCTTGCAGAAAACGTTATTGGGTAAAATATTTCTCAAAGGCTTTCGAATACTACAATACTTTTTCCCCCTATACTATCTATAATTATCTTACCGCAGTGTCTCATCTTCGATCTTTCTCCCTTACTTAGCATTTATGTTTTACTCCCTGAAACGTCTGTCCTTTGTTTAAACCCTGCTCCAACAGCTTGTTAAACTATCTAGCTGCGAATTACTATGTATTTATTTACGTACTGAATATTATTATTGTCGGCCTATTTTTTTTATTTATTTTCTTTTTTTCTTTTTTGCAAAGCTGCTTATCCGCTCGTATTTGTGGTCATTTATTTTGCTAGTCGTTTACATGTGATTAATATTACCAAGCTCTTCTCGGACTTTGTAAAACCCGCAGTAAGAGCATCACAACAGTCCTTTTGTCTTAGCTAGTTTTGCCAGTGCCAGCGCCTCACTGACCCTCTCAGTTAGCGCCGTCTGTCTGGGGCGGTTTCTTCTTAGACCTAAAACCTTTAAATTGAGCTTGAATCTTCAGCGCCGCCTTCTCGACCTCGGGGTCTTCGAGGTCAATGTCAATCTCCTCCTCCTCTTGAACTTTACCCTTCTCACCTTTGACCTCTCCAGCTGCCTGCTCCCCCTCCGCTGCTGCTGCCTCGGCGGGCGGTTGCTGCTCCTCACCTTCCTGCTGCTGACTGTCCCCTTGACCCTCGACGACTTTAGGCTGGGTTTCCTCCTCGGAGGCCTTGACCTCCTCCTGACCTTCACCCTCGACCTTTGATCCTTCATCCGCAGCGGAGGTTTCCTCAGCGGGTGCGCCGTCGACCGTGTCGGTTTCCCCGCCGGGTTTCTTATCCTGCAATTCTTTCCGCGCCTTCAAGCCCTTGAAGCCGGCCTGGATCTTCAACGCGGCCTTTTCCACTTCCGGGTCTTCGAGGTCAATGTCCACCTCTTCCTCCTGCTCCTTCGCCTCGCCTTCCTCTGCGGCTGGCTTCTCCCCCTCCTCCTGCGCTTGCGTCGCCGACGGAGCCTCTGTGCTGGAAGACTCTTGCGCCCCTTCTTGCTTCTTCTCCCCCATGTCTCGGCGGGTCTGGAAACCCCTAAAGCTCGCCTGAATCTTCAGAGCTGCCTTTTCTGTGGCGGGGTCTTCCAGGTCAATGTCCACTTCTTCCTCCTTGGGGACCGTGGTGTCTGCCGCGGGCGGAGTTTCTTCTTCTGTTTTCTGATCGGAAACAAAAGAAGAGATTGATAATGGTGGGTTAGAAAGAACACGCACGTTTACTTCTGACTGTGTGTGACTGATGCTATCAACTACATTGATGATAGTTTATGCTTTATTATTGCTGATGCTGTTATTATTTTCAACAGCAGCAGCAGGCATAATAGTGATGGTAGCAGCGGCAGCATCATCATCACCATTATCATCATCTTTTATTTATCTAAGTAACAGCTGTTCTTCTTGCGTCAGTACTACACCAAAAGAGCTAAAATCCGAATAGCGGGGCTTGCAAGGTTAGACACTTATGATATTCATCCCAAGAGTGTATTCCCACCGTCAGGTAAGTGCAGGTCCCGATTGGTCCAAAATTCCATACATTGTAAGTTAGAGAGATATGTAAACAATAAGTCCGATACATTAAATCTAGAGTCATTTTCCCAACGTGTTCTCTTATTTTATTAGCAATTTTGTTCTTTTTATTAAGAATGAGTATTCCAAAATGTTGAATGGGAATCTAAAAGGGTAGGGATCAAAAGACAGTTTATTCTCTGCACACATATTCAATTTTAATGCGACAGACTTTGAAAACAAAACAAAAAAAACAATACAAAAAGCAACAAAAAAAAAAAAAAACGTACAGAGACAGTATAAATACATGAAATCTTCACGCCTGAACACAGTGCATTTTGTTAACGTGTTAGCTTTTGCAAACAGAACTTATTTGTGTTTTGAACGCCAGCCAAAGCAAGTGGTAGAAGCGTGTGGTACTTCAAACAAAAACCCAACGGCAGTTTAAATTTTATACTTTTTTCTAGTTGTCATCTATGATATTTTTAAAGGATATATGGATTAGTTCTGTATATGCATGTCATTACTTATGGCTATGAGGATTTAGGTGGAAAAAACGAGAAACAAACTTTAAGGATTCTAAGAAAAGTTTAAGGAGATTTCAAAACTTTATCTTCGAAAAAAAAATCCCCACAGTTTCTTGAAATCAAAACAACTGGAAGAAAATGGCACCCCGTTTATTTTGAAAACGAGATTACATTTAGGGCTAATTGAACCATGGCAGCCTTACAAAATCATAAAAAAAATATTTAGTTCATGAATATGAGCTCTAGACATGATTCAAAATCGTATTCAAAATTTCTAATTAAACTTGGAAAGAGAGTATTTTAGAAGTATCCCATTATTTATTCAATCACCATTCTTCTGCGTTCACCTGTTTCAAGCCTTTCCTTGTCTTTAACCCTTTAAATCCCGCCTGAATTTTTACAGCCGCCTTTTCCACATCCGGGTCGTTGAGGTCAATGTCAACTTCTTCCACTTCCGGTGCCTTTTCAGGCTGAGCTGGCGCCGCTTTCTGTGCTTCTCTCTCGGCCTTGACGTCATTTTGAAGGTTGCAGATTTGGTTTTCAATTTGTTTTTTTTTTTAGATTTTTGTTTTTCGTTGAAGAGTTTTAGTCGATGGTGGTGATGGTGAGGGTCATTGACATGGTCGAGGAAGTTTTATGGAGAAGATGGTGTTGAGAAAGAATATTAGAACAAGCATTTCACGCAAACATCTGTTACACAGATAATCCAACAATCACGCCTGAAAACATCAAGCTATTGCAATGTTGAGAAATGCTTTGGGATTTAGTAAAAAAAGCACAGGAAAAAAAAATTAATAACACGATAATTGACGATTAAAATGCGTTGGAGTGAGTTAAAATACTGTTTCAATAAACTAATATATACTTGCATTAGTTATTTCTTTTCATTTCTGATTTTTTAAAGTAAACTTTTTGTACTTATTATGTCGATGCATTTACAAATGATCAGTTGTTAAATTACATAGCATTAATACAGGTCAAACAACAAGAATTTTTTTTTCGATGTATTTCTCATTAATTCATTGTAAAAAAATTGAGCATTGTAAATAAAAAAGAAAAGACATAAACATCAACACAGGGCTAAGACTGCTTTAGACAATTCAAAGCGGTATGAATATTGCTACAAAATCATCCACAAGGCATTCATTTACAGTGAACCTTCCAATAAATCATATTTTGGTAGAGAAAATATTTAAAACGTATGTGGAAATGGCGTATGCTTAATTGAAGGGATTCTCATGTGTCCTAACTAAAGAAAAAAAGATCTAAACAGCGTTTTTTGCAAATTTGATGAAGTAAACAAGTTCAATATAATCATTTTTTTTTTTTTTTTTTTTTTGTTTTGTTTTGTTTTTTTGTTGTTTTGTTTGTTTGTTATTTGTTTTTGTTTTTTTTTTTTTTTTTTTTTTTTTGGAAAGGGGGGGGGGGTTCTCCTAACAACCATGCAAAACAACCATATTATGACCAAAAGGTAAGAGAGTGTAACGGCTAGGTCGTGATTTTTGGAAAAGGTAGATTACACGGTGGGTTGAGCAGGGGTGGGAAAAAAAAAAGGGGGGGGGGGGGGATGACACTTATAAAAAGCAAGCTGTGCTATTGACAAAACATCCTAGAAAAAAGGTTTACAAAAGAATTGATTGAATATTTGAAAGAAACGAAGACATGAATGAAAAAAAAAATTTAAAACATTAGATGGGTTAAGAATATGTTGGGTGTCTTTTTCCCCTAGCATTGCGATGTTCTGTTGAAAAGAAGTTTCAGGATAAAAAAAAGCCTGGTGTGGCACTCTAGCCGGTAAAAAGCTAAGCACTCAAGTAGTGAAAAGAAAAGAGTTTTAAAAAATCTTGGGGCTGTCAAGTATGAGAAATCTGTCTAAGAGAAACTAAAGCATTTCCCTTTACCTTATCTGATAACAAATTTTGCTTTAGGTCATAAAAAAGTTTAGTTTGCGGTAAGATCATAGAAACAAAGTTAACTTTGCTGTCAGTTCATAGAAAAAAAAAGTTAAGCTTGTTGTTAGGTCATAAAAACTTAGCTTAATCTAACGCATTATCATATAATAAAAGTTAACTTTGCTGTTAATTCATAAAAACTAAGTTTTATCTCCGATTAGATCATAGAAACAAAGTTAACTTTGCTGTTTGATCATAGAAACAAAGTTAACTTTGCTGTTAGATCATAGAAACAAAGACCATAGAAAGTAAGAAACGAGGTTCCAAGGATTGTCCAAGGGGAGAAAACAAGAAGTTCTTGAACATTACAGATGTACCTTTCCATTCCTGGTTACCGATGTTATAACATGAAAAATCAAACCAACCCTAGTTGCTAAGTGCTATAGCACAAAATCATAATAAAATAAAATTGGTATTGCTCATCCTTGATATTTGACATTATGATTTTAAATAGAATTCTCACATATAGGAATGAATGCGTTGAGAAACAGGGGGATTTGAGGCTTGGAAGGATAGGACGATGAAAAAACTCAACTAGATTTGTGAAATCCCAACCTTTTTAGAGATCTTTCTCAACGCTTAAACCGTGACACATTACACTGACAAGATCGAGCTATGCATGAAAGTCTATCCGGTATCTCTGGGCGTAAACCTGTGTAGTTTTTCTGTTATTTTTTTAATTATTAAAATAAACTCAGTCTACCGTGTCAGACTTATGCTTTATTTTTAGAAGGTTCATTTCTCCTGGGTTTCCCGAAGAATCGTGTCCTGCGGGGGCGTGGATTCTATTCGCCTATCCTTTTAGTATAAACGCACTGTCTTGTAGTTCGTATTTGATGACATCATATATTTATATGGTGTAGATAAATGGGCAGGCTATTAATACCCGTAAGACAGTTTCACGAAAACAGACTTTACGTGCTCACCTATTTATCGCTTGTTTGTACATATCTGATCTTATAGGAGGTAAGAAAAAAATCTTTAAACAGGTTGGATCAATCCAGAATTGAGATGGCTTCTAGAAAAAGTTTTCGGTGTTTCGGACAATGGAAAGTTCATACAGAATTCATGTATATCCACATTCTTGCTGCATGCGACATAACTAAGCTTCATTGGGTCATAGCATAAAATTATACAGAAATTCTATGGCTTCTAGTATAGAACTTGGGTGGTTTGAACAATAAATATTGCATACATTGCATGCCCTTCTTCATTCCTGCTCCATGCGAAGTATCTAAGCTTTCTAGTAGGATACCAGGAAACCATATAGAAATTAGAGGGTTCCTAGAGGTTTCGGGTGGTTTTTATCATACACGGTACACAGAGCTTAATCTACATTCTTCCTGCATGCGACATATTTAAGCTTCGTCATCAGATGGCAGGACCTTTTCAAGTGCATTCAATACTAAATTAAACAGGCATTTCTGTCTAGATTTGGAGACAAAGGTAAAGAAAAGTTGGCCAAAGAAGGAAAATCTACTTGAAGTTTTCTTACACGGATATCCTTTCCGAGTAAGGAGAAAACGAAAGTTAAGTAAGCATCCAAGCAAAGTGTTTTTCAAAATCAAATAAAGAATAAGCGTTTCTCACTCTAAGCATTTATTGTCTTTCAATTCCAGAAACCAAATAAGGCTTATCATTACATAGAATCTAGTGCATAATACTTAAATTTGAGATGGTTCGAACAAAAACTCCTAGTAGTCTTTGTAGATTCTAAGCCAAAAGGATTCATATGATAAGCTATTGTTTTACATGATGCACTTTGCATTTACAAATATTTTTACAAAAGCCAGATATTAAGTTCATTTTTTCAGATCTCAACAAATTGAAATCTTCAAAGAAAATAGCAATTTCAGTATCGACTTTCAGATTAAAAAAAAAGAAAGGCAAGCTAGCAATTCCGATTGTAAACAATCTCTTAAAGTTAATTGTACGCGAATAACTATACACTAAACACAATGACACAAAGAGGACATTTGAATGTAACCTTAAGAACCCACTTTTTTCGTGATCTACGTAGCTCTAGAGTAGCATCTTAATTAATGCTTTTTAAAATGAAAATCAAGAGCTGCGCAAGTTGCACAAGGTAATGCATTTTTGTTTGGCCTTAAAGTTTTCTTTTTGGTATTTGTCTGGAAAGAAACCAGCATATTTTATCTCACAACTAAACTTTGGTAGTATCAAGAAGTATTTCTAAAAATTAACACTAAAACTACTCTGCATCGCTGGTTTTCGGTTATTTCTAAACTCCAGAAATTTAGGACGTAAGGGTTATATTTCAATATAGATATTCATAAGAAGGTTACAGATTGATACCTTATGAGTTTGTTGAAGTCGGTATAGGGATTTTCAAGCAAAAAAGCCTAATACACACAGACGCATGGTACTTTCGCTTTCGTTTTCTTCTCAGCGGGGAAAGTATGTGCTACCGTGTAAGAAAAAAATTTTGCGTACAAGTGCGAGGACATTTAGGGGTGACTTGTGCAGAAGGCGCCACCTTTTTCTCGTGAAGTTTCTTTCGTGACTTGATGCCTTTAAAGCCCGCCTGAATTTTTAAAGCGGCGGCCTTGAGCTCTGGATCACCAAGGTCAATAGCTGCAATGTCTTCCTGGTCTTGCTCCTCCTGGGTTTTTGTTGAAGGAGGAGGGGGAGAAGGAGGAGGGGGCTCCTGAAGGTCACCGCTAGGGGATTTGCTTGGCATGGGGTGTTTGGGAAATTCGGAGCTTAGGGTCATCTGGAAAGATTTTGGAGCAAAGTATGGTAATCTCGAGCATGAAAGGTTCTTTGATTTTATTTCTTTTTTTCATCGCTCGAAATCTTAAGGCAACCAATTTCATCTGTGGCATGTCGTCGCTGTCCTGAAACTTCATGTTAAACTTTATGAATGAAGACTTTCGAGTTTGAAATTTAGTACAAGTGCATTTATTCTGAAAGATATCTGCTTAAAATGTTGCCATCGTCTTGTTCAAGCAATAGGGTGTACAATACTAAAAAGAGTTAAATAAGATAGGAAAGTAAAATAGTTAGTTCAGGATAGTAGATTAAAAAAAAATTTTGGCTGTTGGTTTAGTGGTACAGATTAATTGTGCACTTTCATTCTATTTGAATGCGTTGAATTTTCAGAAATATATATTTCAGAAAGATTTAAACATTGGAAGAAAAAATTAAATTAAAATAAAAAAAAAAACGGTGCAGTGTCAGAAGGGGTGGGGGTGGGGGTGGGGGGGAGGAACAAACTTATAAATGAAGGGAGAAGGGAGATAATAATAACGCAATGCAATGGACATCTCGAGCCTTTGGCAATGACAAATGATTATCAGAGGTAAATTGAATTAATGAGAAGAAGAAAAAACCAGAGGGAGCTTTAAATCCACATAATATTTGTACTTTCAATCAAAACAACATTATAAAAAAGAGAGATAAAAAACAAAAAGAAAAGAACCGAAAACCTTAAGAAAACTAAAAAGTCAATGCTTTGAGCATTCAGCCTTTCATTATTTTACTTCGTTATTGGACTTAATTAACATTTCTATTTCAGGAATGTATTTCATTTTCTTACTTTTTTAGAAATGATAATTAGAAAAATTACAAAACTCAACTGTACCTTCCTGTTTAGCACGCATCAAATCAGCTTCATTTTCGAATCTTAGACATTTCGAGTAGGAGGGTTTGGATATAAATTTCATTAAACCCAAACCTTGTGAGGTGATGCGAATTTACTCTAAATAGAAAGTCACCAGTAAACACTCATTCTTTGTCGGGTAATATGTCTAGAGAATTCCAAACGTTTACTAAAGTCAGAAACCGGAGGTTCCCGCAGAACTGGCTACAGTAAAATACCTCAGAAAATTAGGACAACTATTGTTTAAGTTAACAAACGGAGTAGGGGGAAAATGCAAGTAAAGATAGGTGAAAATAAAATTGGAAAGTGAATTCCTTGGAAATGATTGTTAAAAAAGAAACAGATTAAAAGGAAATAAAAACTATTTGTTATTGAAAAAGTAAAAAAAAAAATATCTAAAAATAAAGATGAAAACGAAAAGATCACGAATCCACACAGTATTTCGGTTACGATTTGCAAACGCCCTCAGTTGCATGTTCAAGGTCGATACCTTTTGGGCTAAGACCTCTTGGCGCGCTTGGTGACCTCTGAACCCGGCTTGGATTCTCAAGGCCGCTTGAGCCACATCCGGGTCAGCTAAGTTAATATCGACTTCCTCCTCCTGTTTCTTTAGCTGTTTGTCTGATTTGGCTGAGGCAGGGCGGCTCGGCTACAGTGCAATAATTATTGGATGCAAAGAATTAGGAAGGTGTACAAGAACTTCCACGCGTGTGGGATTATAACAGGTGAAGAATGCTAGGACCTTTTTGAACCATAATTTTTTTTTTTTAATTGATAGTTGGCACTGTTTCAATCCTGCGATAATATGGAACTAAACTGAGACTTTGCTTCATTTTTTCTTAATTAAATTGCACATTGATTTATTTTAAGTAAGAAATAAGAGATCAGATATATTTTAGTTAATAATAAGGTTTTTTGGAGTGATTAGTGAGGGATATTCTTGTTCTGACGGCTCTTTCTGACATTTCTTTTGTTCTTTTTGGTGGCAAAGCTGATTTTTTGTAATACTCTAAGGCTGTAAAAGCTGATAGTTTTATTTGGTGTTTCTCGCCTTGATGATGACAAAAGCTTTTGATCGAGCCATTAAATATGTAAAGGGACATCGACAATGAATGTTGAGGCCCAATAGTGAGCTTTATTTATGTTCAGTTTGGATGATGGGCAGCATTATACCAATCAGAAATCGTTTTTACAACGCTAGTATGATCATATCAGGATGTTTCAGTTACAAGCATTCAAGTTACAAGACCTATGTGTACATGAAAGCTCACGTAGGTTAGTCTTAATGAATACAAAAGCAATATGAAGTGTGACTTGTATGAACTGCACATTTTAGTATACAAAATGCGTTACTATTATTAGGTTTAGGCGAATTATCATTCCTGTGCATTAAGTAAGGTTAATTAAAGGGAAAAAGGGGGTTGGGGGGAGAAGGTAAAAGAAGTGAAGGGAAGAGACTGAGTAAGAGATAGATAGATAGAGAGAGAGAGAGAGAGAGAGAGAGAGAGAGAGAGAGAGAGAGAGAGAGAGAGAGAGAGAGAGAGAGAGAGAGAGAGGACAGAGATTCGGAACATTTTTGAAATACGAAACTTTGCAGCTACGCTTACTTTCTTCATTTGAGTGTTCATTAATTAGTTTCCAGCCGGTAAAATTTTTTTTCTACAAAAAGACTATAAATAAATGAATAAATAACACAATTTTAAAAAGTTAAATATCAATTAAAAAAATAACTTGAAAGATGATTTTCCATGAAAAGTCAAAAAAATCGATGATTAAGTTATCAGTAAAACAATTCGAAAGAGAACTTAATATTTTACGCCTACCTTTTTTTTAACCTGTTTTCAAGGATTGAGTAAAATTGTGCATGTTAACAAGAAAGCTGTTTAATGCGAAACAAACAGCGAAAAAAAATCAATCAATAGTTATCAGTTTGAAATTACACACTTCTCGTCACTGAATCCCACCTCCCCTCTGTACAAACATACACAAGCTCACACAGTTACACATACTTAACCGGCATTGACAGAGATCGATATAAAGACGAGGGAAAACAAACATACCATGAAAGCACACCCAAATACACACGTACTCACACACTCACAGACAGATTGTACAGAACCACCAACCTTTTCTGCCTGGTCCTCGTTGGAACCCGAGACATCTTTCCTGGCCTTGAACCCTTTGAACCCGGCCTGAATTTTAATGGCCGCCTTTTCTACTTCCGGGTCATTGAGGTCAATGTCTACCTCCTGTTCCTCCTCGGCCGGCCCTTTCTCTTGCTCTGGGGCGTCGTCGTCTCCCCTAGTGAAGACAGGAGGGTGAAAATGTTCGGTTATTCGGGAACTCTGTGTAGGTGTGGTTTTCTTTTTCTTTTTCTACAAACTTAACACTGAAGAATACCGGTGATGCGAGTTTGAACACCTCTGGAGGATATTATGATGAATCAAGATTGGTTACATACTTACGGAGAAAAAATTCGTGACGAATTGTGGGTTATTTTAAATGTGTCTAAGCAAAGAGAATTTTTCGGGGAGTGAGAAGAGGGAAGAGGGCAAGAAAGAGATGTGGAGAAATAGACAGAAGATAGATAGATAGAGAGGAGCAAGTAGTGAAAGAGCACAAGGCAGACAGGCAGAGGTCAGAAAAATGGAAGATAAGAGACAAAGACGGACAGGCGGATTGATACACAAACATAGAAATATAGAAAGAAAATAGACGAACAGACAGAAAACAGGAGAGGGGAGAGAGAGAGAGAGAGACACACACACACACACATACACACACAAAGAGACATTGGGATAAATAGAGGTAGTTTAATTTAAATATACAGTGAAGACCCAATACTGATCATAGAACTCAAAAGCTACCATAATTCAAAAACATTTTGTTACCTCAACTATTTAGAAGTACAGTTTACAGAGCAAAATAATAAAAAAAAACGGGAGAAAAATACTTTATTGCGAAGAAAGAAAGGTACAAAAATACTAATGATGTTGATAAGCTGATAGAAGGATTTCTCTTTTACCCATCCATCCCGACTCCGAAAAAGAAAAGAAAAAAAAGAGTAGAATAACCTGATGTTGATGAATTCAAAATTATCAAAATCCTCATGAAAATGTCCCACTAGCAACAGAAAGTTTGACAAAACAATTCTCTTTGCCCCGAAAAGACATGTGATACACATACTAGTGAGGTACTGAGAGAAAGAGACAGAGGGAGAGTGACAAAGAGTCACACAGACAAACAGGCAGGTCCAGGCAAAGAGATTGAAAGAGAGGAAGAGAAAGATAGAGAAACGGAGAAAAAAACAGTGAGTGAGAGAGAGAGAGAGAGAGAGAGAGAGAGAACGAGAGAAAGAGGAATAGAGAGAGAGAGAGAGAGAGAAAAAGAGAGAGAGAGAGGGGGGGACAAAGAGTCGACACATAGGTCCAGAGAGAGGAAGAGAAAGATAGAGAAGCGGACAAAGAGACAGAGAGAGAGAGAGAGAGAGAGAGAGAAAGATAGAGAAGCGGACAAAGAGACAAAGAGAGAGAGAGAGAGAGAGAGAGAGAGAGAGAGAGAAAGATAGAGAAGCGGACAAAGAGAGAGAGAGAGAGAGAGAGAGAGAGAGAGAGAGAGAGAGAGAGAGAGAGAGAGAGAAAGATAGAGAAGCGGACAAAGAGAGAGAGAGAAAGATAGAGAAGAGAGAGAGAGAGAGAGAGAGAGAGAGAGAGAGACAAAGAGACACACAGATAAACAGAAAGGTTCAGGCAAAGAGATGGAATTAGAAAGAGAGGGAGAAAAAGATAGAGAAAAGGGGACATCGGTGGAGACCAAGTTAGGGAATTAGGAAAATATGAGAAAGAAGGGAGAAGAGGCAAATTGAGAGAGGGAAAATAGACGGAGAGACAAAAAATAACATTTTTATATGTCGACATAACATGATTTGCTTCAAATAACCCAGGAACACGTTTCATCCCATTAATAGAATTAATTCCATATGATTAATCGAAGGGGGAAAATGTATTCTGGAAAGTAAGAGGGGAAAAATACACATGCACGGAAAAAAAATAATTGCACTGACTTCCCAGATTTAGAATTCTCAAGCATAAACTTTTAAACAAAACCTCAACGAAAAAATATTTCGAACGCAAAGCTTTGAGAAAAAAAATTGTAGTTATACGCAATAACTCAAAATTGCGCTTCAATTAAAAATGAAAAAAAAAGATAGTGTCTTTTCTTACAAGAATTTTTTTTTTCATTTTTTTAAAAAACTGTTCAGCAAGAGAGCTAGAGCATCATTTTCTCTAATCAAGATATAGCGAGCAAAAAGTAGAGCCACTTATAACTGTTCAGCAAGAGAGCTAGAGCGTCATTTTCTCCAATCAAGATATAGCGAGCAAAAAGTAGAGCCACTTATAACTGTTCAGCAAGAGAGCTAGAGCGTCATTTTCTCCAATCAAGATATAGCGAGCAAAAAGTAGAGCCACTTATAACTGACAGGTTGGCAAGAAGTTCTAATAAAAAGACACTATCTTGTTTAGAGACGCCGAAGTTTCCGGTGGGTAAACACATTGCCCGACGCATAGAAAAGATCATTTTATAGACCACTCTTCTTCTCCTGTCATTTTGCATTTGCCAGTTGAAACTCTCACGTCATTTATGTTTTAACCTAGTGCCTAAAAGGTGGGTCGCTATTAGTTTGGCGTACTTTTGGCGAATATAGTATAGAGAAATCAGCGACAAACCTAGATCTAGCTCGAGACAGACAAATACGACGAGGGATCTGAAAACAAGAACAGATGGAATGGACAGGGATCGAACCTGCACCTCGTTACGGCATCCATCGCCTTGCCGAGACAAGACCAGGCGCTTAACCACTGAGCTATCCGCATCTACAAAAATTGATGCTTCACGAACAGTGACTTTCATGCTGGCAGCTTGAATAGACTAAGAAGTTGAATCGCTAAGAACGATCAAGTCCGTATTTTTACAGGACATAAACAAACTAGCGTCTAACGGATCTTAGCAAGATGCACATTTGACTGAAAGACGTAATGTAACAAAGAATAGAACTAAAGAAGGGATGGACCGAACTAGATCTAAAGATCTAAGGATGCAAGTGACTAAATAAAGAGCTCTCGACTAATGAGATATTTTAGCGGTTTTATTTTTTTTTCTAATCT
>JAWDGP010005360.1:452500-465000 GCA_033675545.1 Elysia crispata | reverse complement strand
CTGATAAAGACAATTTCCCTTTATACTTGTTCAAGATATGGAATCTATTTCTATTTTATGATTTCTTACCTTTTTTTTAAAGTTTTACAGCTATGCTTTATAATTATGGAGCACAAGTGGCATTTTTATGACTTGTAATCTACATAGAAGGAATCTAGCCAGGTTTAGATTCAATCTCTAAATTGAATAATCAGGCAGGCATACATGTTGAGGGTACTTGAAACTCTAGAAATCCTATAAACTAAGATGTAGATTCAATGTTCTTAAACTACAAAATTATATTTGGATTTTTTTCAATTAAGGAGAACTAATCTTCATTTTCATTATTATATATAAATTGCTTAGACTAAAAATCTTATCTAGATTCCATAGACATAGATTCGGATTCTAGATTCAAAATTTTGAATTCCATATCTATATAAGATTTATCTGGACCTAGATCAACACCATTATTATGGTCTCGGTTGAGCAATCACACTGACGTCACGGTCTGAACTTTCAACCAGATCACCGGCCATCCTGTCTGTTCAGCTGTCTGTTAGGCTGTCTGATTAGGTGTCTGTTTAGCTGTTTGTTTAGCTGTCTCTTTAGGTGTCTGTTTAGGTGTCTGTTTAGGTATCTGTTTAGGTGTTTGTTTAGAGTTTGTTTAGGTGTCTGTTTAGGTGTCTTTTTAGGTGTCTGTTCAGCTGTCTGTTTAAATGTCTGTTTAGCTGTCTGTTTAGTTGTATGTTTAGCTGTCTGTTTAACTGTCTGTTTAGGTGTCTGTTCAGGTGCCTGTTTAGCTGTCTGTTTAGGTCTCTGTTTAGGTGTCTATTTAGGTGTTTGTTCAGCTGCCTGTTTAGGTGTCTGTTTAAGTGTCTGTTTAGGTGTCTAATCATCTGTCTGTTCAGCTGACTGTTAAGCTGTCTGTTCAGCTGCCTGTTTTACTGTCTGTTTAGGTGCTGGTTAGCTGTCTGTTTACCTGTCTGTTTAGGTGTTTGTTTAGGTGTCTAATCATTTGTCTGTTCAGCTGTCTGTTAAGCTGTCTGTTCAGCTGTCTGCTTAGCTGCCTGTTTAGGTGCTGGTTAGCTGTCTGTTTAGCTCTCTGTTTAACCGTCTGTTTAGGTGTCTGTTTAGCTGTCTGTTTATTTGTCTGTTAAGGTGTCTGTTTAGTTGACTGTTTAACTGTCTGTTTAGGTGTCTGTTAGCTGTCTGTTTAGCTGTCTGTTTAGCTGTCTGTTTACCTTTCTGTTCAGTTGTCTGTTTAGGTGTCTGTTTACCTTTCTTTTTAGCTGTCTGTTTACGTGTCTGTTTAGCTACCTCTTTAGCTGTCTGTTTAGATGTCCGTTCAGCTGCCTGTTCAGTTTTCTGTCTAGATGTCTGTTTAGCTGCATGTTTAGGTGTCTGTTAAGGTGTCTGTTTAGCTGTCTGTTTAGCTGTCTTTTTAGCTTCCTGTTAAGGTGTCTGTTTAGCTGTCTTTTTAGCTTTGTGTTTAGGTGTCTGTTTAGCCGTCTCTTTAGGTGTCTGTTTAGGTGTCTGTTTAGGTGTCTGTTTAGGTGTTTGTTTAGAGTTTGTTTAGGTGTCTGTTTAGGTGTCTCTTTAGGTGTCTGTCCAACTGTCTGTTTACCTGTCTGTTTAACTGTCTGTTTAAGTGTCTGTTTAGGTGTCTACTCATCTGTCTTTTCAGCTGACTGTTAAGCTGTCTGTTCAGCTGCCTATTTAGCTGTCTGCTTGGGTGCTGGTTAGCTGTCTGTTTACCTGTCTGTTTAGGTGTTTGTTTAGGTACCTATTTAGCTGTCTGTTTAGCTGTCTGTTTAGCTGTCTGTTTAGCTGTCTGTTTAACTGTATGTTTAGCTGCCTGTTTAGGTGTCTGTTTAAGTGTCTGTTTAGGTGTCTAATTATTTGTCTGTTCAGCTGTATGTTAAGCTGTCTCTTCAGCTGCCTGCTTACCTGCCTGTTTAGGTGCTGGTTAGCTGTCTGTTTAACTCTCTGTTTAACTGTCTGTTTAGGTGTCTGTTTACCTGTCTGTTTATTTGTCTGTTAAGGTGTCTGATAAGCTGTCTGTTTAACTGTCTGTTTAGGTGTCTATTAGCTATCTGTTTAGCTGTCTGTTTAGCTGTCTGTTTATCTTTCTGTTCAGTTGTCTGTTTAGCTGTCTGTTTATCTTTCTGTTCAGTTGTCTGTTTAGCTGTCTGTTTAGGTGTCTGGTAAGCTTTCTGTTTACTTGCCTCTTTAGGTGTCTGTTTAGCTGTTTGTTGAGGGGCCTGTTTAGTTGTCTGTTTAGTTGACTGTTCCGCTGTCTGTTAAGGCGTCTGTATAGCTGTCTGTTTAGCTGTCTGTTTAGCTGTCTGTTTAGCTGTCTGTTTAGGTGTCTGTTTAGCTGTCTGTTTAGCTGTCTGTTTAGCTGTCTGTTTAGCTGTCTTTTTAGGTGTCTATTTAGCTTTCTTTTTAGCTGTCTTTTTACATGTCTGTTCAGCTACCTCTTTAGCCGTCCGTTAAGGTGTCTGTTTAGCTGTCTGTTTAGATGTCATTTCAGCTGCCTCTTCATTTTTCTGTCTAGATGTTTGTTTAGCTGCATGTTTAAGTGTCTGTTAAGGTGTCTGTTTAGCTGTCTGTTTAGCTGTCTTTTCAGCTGCCTGTTAAGGTGCCTGTTTGACTGTCTTTTTAGCTTTGTGTTTAGGTGCCTGTTCAGCTGTCTGTTTAGGTGTCTGTTTCGCTGTCTGTTTAGCTGAAAGTTAAGGTGTCTGTTTAGCTGTCAGTTTAGGTGTCTGTAGAGCTGTCTGTTTACGTGCCTTTTTGACTGTCCGTTTAGGTGTCTGTTCAGCTATCTCATTAGCTGTCTATTCAGATGTCTGTTAAGCTGTCTGTTTAGCTGTCTAATTAGGTGCCTGTTTAGCTGTCTGTTTAGCTGTCTGTTCAGCTGTATGTTTAGCTGCCTGTTCAGTTGTCTGTTTAGCTGCCTTTTTAGGTGTCTGTTTAGCTGTTTGTTTAGCTGTCTGTTTCGGAGTCTGATTAGGTGTCTGACTAGTTGTCTGTTTGGCTGTCTGTTTAGCTGTCTGTTTAGGTGTCTGTTTCGGTGTTTGTTTAGGAGTCTTTTTAGCTGTCTGTTTAGCAGCCTGTTTAGGTGTCTGTTTAAGTGTCTGTTTAGGTGTCTAATCATCTGTCTGTTCAGCTGACTGTTAAGCTGTCTGTTCAGCTGCCTGTTTAGCTGTCTCTTTAGGTGCTGATTAGCTGTCTCTTTACCTGTCTGTTTAGGTGTTTGTTTAGGTACCTATTTAGCTGTCTGTTCTGCTATATGTTTAGGTGCTGGTTAGCTGTCTGTGTAGCTGTCCGTTTAACTGTCTGTTTAGCTGTCTCTTTAGGTGCTGGTTAGCTGTCTGTTTAACTGTCTGTTTAGGTGTCTGTTTAGCTGTCTGTTTAACTGTCTGTTTAGGTGTCTGTTTAGCTGTCTGTTTAACTGTTAATTTGGGTCTCTGTTAAGCTGTCTGTTTAGGTGACTGTTTAGCTGCCTGTTAACCTTTATGTTCAGTTGTTTCTTTAGCTGTCTGTTTAGGTGTCTGTTAAGCTGTCTGTTTACTTGTCTCCTTAGGTTTCTGTTTAGCTGTTTGTTTAGGTGCCTGTTTAGGTGTCTGTTTAGCTGTCTGTTTAGCTGCCTGTTTAGGTGTTTGTTTAAGTGTCTGTTTAGATGTCTAATCATCTGTCTGTTTAGCTGTCTGTTAAGCTGTCTGTTCAGCTGCCTGTTAAGCTGTCTGTTTAGGTGCTGGTTAGGTCTCTGTTTAGTTGTCTGTTTAACTGTCTGTTTAGGTGTCTGTTTAGCTGTCTGTTTAACTGTCTGTTTAGGTGTCTGTTTTGCTGTCTGTTTAACTATCTGTTTAGGTGTCTGTTTAGCTGTCTGTTTAACTGTCTGTTTAGGTGACTGTATAGCTGTCTGTTTAGCTGTTTCTTTAGCTGTCATTTTAGGTGTCTGTTTAGCTGTCTGTTTTGGTGACTGTTCAGCTGTCTGTTTAGGCGTGTGTATAGCTGTCTGTTTAGCTTTCTGATTAGCTGTCTAATTAGCTGTCTGTTTAGCTGTCTTTTTAGCTGTCTGTTGAGGTGTCTGTTTAGCTGTCTCTTTAGCTGTCTCTTTAGCTGTTTTTTTTCGCTGCCTGTTAAGGTGTCTTTTTAGCTTTCTTTTTAGATGTCTGTGTAGGTGTCAGTTTGGCTGTCTGTTTAGGTGTCTGTTTAGCTGTCTGTTTAGCTCAAAGTTAAGGTGTCTGTTTAACTGTCTGTTTAGTTGTCTCTTCAGCTGTCTGTTTAGGTGTCTTTTTAGCTGTCTGTTTAGGTGTCTGTTTAGCTTTCTTTTTAGCTCCCTATTTACTTGTCTGTTGAGTTATCTCTTTAGCCGTCTGTTCAAGTGTCTGTTTAGCTGTCTGTTTAGGTGTCTGTTCAGCTGCCTGTTTATCTGTCTCTTTAGGTTTCTGTTTAGCTGTCTGTTTAGCTGTCTTTTTAGCTGCCTGTTTAGGTTTCTGTTTAAGTGTCTCTTTAGGTGTCTAATCATCTGTCTGTTCAGCTGTCTTTTAAGCTGTCTGTTCAGCTCCCTGTTTAGCTGTCTGTTTAGGTGCTGGCTAGCTGTCTGTTTAGCTGTCTGTTTAGGTGTCTGTTTAGATGTCTCTTTAACTGTCTGTTTAGGTGTCTGTTTATCTGTCTGTTTAACTGACTGTTAAGGTGTCTTTTTAGCTGTCTGTTTAGCTGTCTGTTTACTTTTCTTTTCAGTTGTCTGTTTAGCTGTGTGTTTAGGTTTCTGTTAAGCTGTCTGTTTCCTTGTCTCTTTAGGTGTCTGTTTAGCTGTTTTTTTAGGTGCCTGTTTAGGTGTCTGTTTAGCTATCTGTTTAGGTGACTGTTCAGCTGTCTGTTTAGCTGTGTGTTTAGGTGTCTGTTTAGCTGTCTCTTTAGATGTCTGTTTAGCTGTCATTTGAGCTGTATGTTTAGGTGTCTGTTTAGCTTTTTTTTTACCTGTCTCTTTACGTGTCTGTTCAGCTACCTCTTTAACCGTCCGTTAAGGTGTCTTTTTTAGCTCTCTGTTCAGTTGTCTATCTAGCTGTCTGTTTAGCTGCCTGTTTAAGTGTGGTTAAGGTGTCTGTTTAGCTGTCTGTTTAGCTGACTTTTTAGCTGCCTGTTAAGTTTTCTTTTTAGCTGCCTTTTTAGCTGTCTGTATAGGTGTCTGTTCAGCTGTCTGTTTAGATGTCTGTTTATCTGTCTCTTTAACTGAAAGTTAAGGTGCTTGTTTAGCTGTCTGTTTAGGTGTCTGCTCAGCTGTCCTTTTACGTGTCTATTTAGCTGTCTGTTTAGGTGATCTTTTAGGTGTCTGTTTAGCTGTCTCTTCAACGGTCTGTTCAGATGCCTGTTTACCTTTCTGTTTAGCTGTCTGTTCAGCTCTCTGTTTACCAGCCTGTTCAGTTGTCTGTTTACGTGTCTGTTGAGCTACCTCTTTACCCGTATGTTAAGGTGTCTGTTTAGCTGTCTGTTTAGGTGTCTCTTCAGCTGGCTGTTCAGTTTTCTGTCTAGCTGTCTGTGAAGCTGCCATTTTATGTGTCTGTTAAGGTGTCTGTTTAGCTGTCTGTTTGGCTGTCTTTTTAGCTGCCTGTTAAGGTGTCTGTTTAGATCTCTTTTTAGCTGTCTGTTTTGGTGTCTGTTCAGCTGTCTGTTCAGGTGTCTGTTTAGCTGTCTGTATAGCTGAAAGTTAAGGTGTCTGTTCAGCTCTTTGTTTTTGTGTCTTTTTGCCTGTCTGTTTAGGTGTCTGTGCAGCTGTCTTTTTAGCTGTCCGTTTAAATGTCTGTTCAGCTATCTGTTTAGCTGTCTATTCAGCTGTCTTTTAAGCTGTCTGTTTAGCTGTCTACTTAGGTGCTTGTTTAGCTGTCTGTTTAGATGTCTGTTTCGGTGTTTGTTTAGCTTTCTGTTTAGCTGTCTGTTTAGCTTTCTTTTTCGCTGTCTGTTTAGCTGTCTGTTTAGCTGCCTGTTAGGTGTTTGATCAGCTGTCTGTTCAGCTGGTAGTGGTAGTGGTAGTGGTACTGGTAGTGGTAGTGGTAGTGGTAGTGGTAGTGATAGTAGTAATAGTAGTAGTAGTAGTAGTAGTAGTAGTAGTAGTAGTAGTAGTAGTAGTAGTAGTAGTAGTAGTAGTAGTAGTAGTGGTAGTAGTAGTGGTAGTAGCAGTGGTAGTAGTAGTGGTAGTAGTAGTAGTAGTAGTGGTAGTAGTAGTGGTAGTAGTAGTGGTAGTGGTAGTAGTAGTGGTAGTGGTAGTAGTAGTGGTAGTAGTAGTAGTAGTAGTATTATTAGTAGTAGTAGTAGTAGTAGTAGTAGAGGTAGTAGTTGTAGTAGTTGTAGTAGAGGTAGTTGTAGTAGTAGTGGTAGTTGTAGTAGTAGTGGTAGTAGTAGTAGTAGTAGTAGTAGTGGTAGTAGTAGTAGTAGTGGTACTAGTAGTAGTAGTAGTAGTAGTAGTAGTAGTAGTAGTAGTAGTAGTAGTAGTAGTAGTAGTAGTAGTAGTAGTAGTAGTAGAGGTAGTAGTGGTAGTAGTGGTAGTAGAGGTAGTGGTAGTAGTAGTGGTAGTAGTAGTAGTAGAAGTAGTAGTAGTAGTAGTCGTAGTGGTAGTAGTGGTAGTAGTAGTAGTAGTGGTAGTAGTAGTAGTAGTAGTAGTAGTAGTAGTAGTAGTAGTAGTAGTAGTAGTAGTAGTAGTAGTAGTAGTAGTAGTAGTAGTAGTAGTTGTAGTAGTAGTTGTAGTTTTAGTTGTAGTAGTAGTAGTAGTAGTAGTAGTAGTAGTAGTAGTAGTAGTAGTAGTAGTAGTAGTAGTAGTAGTAGTAGTAGTAGTAGTAGTAGTAGTAGTAGTTGCAGTAGTAGTAGTAGTAATAGTTTCAGTGTGAAGTGGCAGGCCGCACAAGCTTTGATTAATATAGGAGACAATTTTGCTGTCACAAAGAGTCAGTTATTGATCGACTTAACTAGCAAACTTTTCGATGTAGTCAAGACTTGAATGGACTTAAACTTGCAGTGGAGATAAAGTTTGATTGTTATCATTTTCTCAGGGTAAATTGTGTGCGCTAGATCCACTTTTTCCAGCTTCACACTTCCTATAAAAGTTGAGAGATTAAAAAAAAAAAACAGCCTTGATAAATATTCACTCAATCAGCAAACGAAACTTGGGAATCCTTTAAACGCTTCAGTTATTCTCGTATGTTTGGCTTGCAAGAGTTTGCCCTGTACAATGCTTATGATGGACTGGCGTGATGTATTTAATGGCCTTAAATAATTAAGAAGGCGTCTGTAAAAAATTTATATAGATCTATGTGAAATTAGCCTCACACAAGGACTAGATTAAGCGCATAATCTTATCATTCTTTTTAATAATTACATTGCAGAAAGTATCATTAAAATCTATTTTCTTTTATTCTTCTAGAAAACTTTGTGGATAAAGGACAGCTAAAGGACCTTGGAAAAATGAAAAAAAAACTGAGAGCAATTCACAGGTCCACATCAAGTGCCCCGCACAGAATAGACCTTCCTCCAGTCATCAAAATAATTCCGCAAATCTATCTCAGCGCACCGCACCTGTCAGTTTTTCACAGAACACACAGGAAGTTGATACCGCATGCCCTAGCAACACTTCAAACAACCAGGTCCCAACTGTAGGGGAAAAGTTGATAATGGCAGCAAAAACTGGAGACTTGCCAGCACTTGATCGACTGTTGCAGCAACAGCAGGGCGGAAGTGAACATTTTATCTCCCAATACCATCTCAATGTCTCTCTCCTGGAGGCTTGCAGACAGGGTAGAAAGTTCATTGTTCAGAAGCTGGTCAGATCAGGGGCAGAGGTCAATGTGAGAGGCTATAAGAGATGTACTACGCCGTTACATATAGCAGCAGAGCAAGGCTTTGTGGACATTGCTGCTTTCCTGCTCAGCAGAGGTGCTGACGTCAATGCACGTGATCGTCATGAAAATTCAGTTTTGATTCTAGCAGTTAACAGAGCAGGAAATTCGGACATGCTAAACTTGCTTCTAGCTTATAAAGCCAAGGTTAACCAAAAAAACTCCCAGGGAGTTACAGCTTTAATGAAAGCTGTGGAAGTCGTGGATATTGATGCTGTTAAGATTCTAATATTAGCAAGGTCAAACCTACAAGAGAGGAATAGGTTTGGAAAAACAGCACGATATATTGCTGTTAAACTTGGTCTTGCTGATGTTTTTGACTCACTAAAATCTAAAGCGAGAGACCAACCGCTTGATTATTCGTCTCATCCCAAGAGTGCCCTTTATAAAGCAGCTTTAAATAATCAAGTGGAGGCAGTAAAGATTCTTGTTGATTGTAGATATTTACAACCCAATGTTCAGTGCGAAGACCTACATAAGAGTAAAGAAGCTAATCAAAACATAAAGAAAGATACTCTGAGGAATCTGATTCAGTCCATTTGCTCTGATGCTAAGTATGGTAAGGATTTAGATGGTGCCAAACTTGAATTAGTCAAGATTATGTTAGGAAGTGGCATTGATGATGAGAGAGCCAAACTCCTTTCCTCAGCTCTCATTGATGCAATTGAGTCTGGTGTTATTGAACTTGTTGAACTCCTGTGCAAACTTAAGAATATTGAGATTAACTTCATAAACAACGGAAGCTCTGCTCTTATGAGAGCTGCTGAGATTGGGAGATTAGACATAGTAAAATTGCTGCTAAATTTTGGAGCTGATCCCAGTCAGGAGATCTGCGGAGGACAGACGGCTTTGACCTATGCTTTGAAAAATGGTCATTTTAAATGTGCGGATGTTTTACTTCAGAATGATAAACCCTCAGAACAAAAGCTTCAGGAAATGGCCAAAGTGGCAGTGAAGGAAAGGCAGCTTGAGTATCTTGAGGTTTTAGCTTCTCACTGTAATATAGATGAAATAAGCCAGAGTTTAATGGAGGAAGGGATTCTGACTTGGGATTCAAGAATTGTACAGTTTTTCATTGACCATGGTCCTGACATCAATGGTACAAGCTGTCCTGCATTGTTAATTGCTCTTAAAATAATGAGACCATATTATGACCTGCCTCTTAGTAGGGAGAATTGTAACCAACTTGACATGATCAAATTCTTGGTGGAAAGCGGAGCTAGCGTCAACAGGGTACATCCTAACAAGTCTCCCTTGATTGTTGCAATAGAGAACAACTGCAACTTAGACGTGCTACTTTCTCTGCTGGAGCATGGCGCAGATGTCAATGATATAGGAGATGATGAAGGCAATACACCCCTTACTGCTGTCTTTGCCAGCTATTTTACCCGGCATTTTACCAGGCGCCCTACGTTATTGGAGGCTTTGTTAAAGGCAGGAGCTGATCCAAACAAAGCATATTCGGATGGAAAAACAACCCTCCATCTTGCTGTGTGTGTAGGCAAGGACGACTTAGGAAGTATCAAACAGCTTATTTCTGCTGGTGCTAATCTAGAGGCACGTGATTCAGATGGAATGACTCCTTTACTCCTAGCAGCTAGAGAACAGCAGCCCGAGGCTATCAAGCTACTAAAGGAATGTGGTGCGAACATGAAAGCAATAAACAATGGCGGGAAAAACGCTGTGTTTCAAACATTTGAAAGGAGATATCTCGATGATGGCGATCATGAAACATTACATTTGGTAGCATCAGACAAAGATCAAGTTAACATGCAGATGCCTGATGGAGTGACTCCTTTGATCCTAGCCGCTAAGGAAGAGGATACTAAGGCAATTGAGATCCTTCTGGAAGCTGGGGCAGATCCACATAAGAAAAATAACAATCAGAAGACAGCTTTGAGCATTTTGTTAGACCGCTACTTTCACACACATAAAGCCATGGCGGATTTGAAAATGCTTATCAGGTACGGTGCGTTGCTTAGCTTACCGAAATACGACTGCCTTAAGCTGTACCGCATGATCGTGTCTGACGAGAGGGAGCTAGTTCAGCTGATGGTCACCCATGGCATGGCCCCAATGTGCGTTGACTTTACGGGCGTGGAAAATTCATTATCTATGGAGCGCATCAGTGATTCCGTCTGCCGTAACCTTTCACCTCTGGCAGCAGCTCTGGTGGGAAACAGGCTGGTCATTGCACGTTATCTCGTAGCAAACTGGTTCCTCACACCAGTCGATCTTGTTGGCTCAGACCAGCTCAAGGATATTAAGGTTGGCCTGCAGGGCAAGTGCACATCTGAAGTTGAAAACTTTTTAGATGAGTACATGTCGCAGCCCATGTCACTGATGCAGCTGAGTTTTGTTGCTGTATCAGCTCAACTTGGTGAAACCATTGGACGAGAGGAGAGGGTGCAGAAAACACCTCTCCCCACCATTCTTCAAGACAGGTTGCTGTTCAAGAAGGAGATGTCTTCTATGGAATCTACTGATGAAGAAGAAAATTGCGAGCAATTGGCCGCTCTTCCTTTTATTTCTCAAATGAACAATCGCTCCCTATTTGGCTCTTATTACGGCTCAGATTATAGATTTTATGATGATGAATATGATTATGACTATGATTATGACTATGATTATGACTATGATTATGATGACTGATGTGGATGACGACTATGATTATGATGACTGATGTGGATGACGACTATGGTTAATTTCATTAATGTACTTTTCAATTTTGCAATTCACATTTTGATTATAAAACTTCTTCATTTTTCAAAGGCTGTGAGTGTAAAAATTTGAACTGATGATTATTTTTAGAATATAAAAACTTACTCTTACCCTTCATCTTTGTCTAGAGATTCATATGATGATCAACATGCAGGGCTTCATTTCTAGTATGAAATAACAGAACTCTGCTTATTTTGTAGTATTAGTTTGTAAACTGTCACCATACCTTTTAGTCCTTTCAATAGAATTTTTCTTTCCTTTCAAAATTGACAGATTTATCAATACTATTCATCTTTTAAAGAATTTAAAAAAA
The DNA here is from genome assembly GCA_033675545.1 of Elysia crispata. Classification (NCBI taxonomy): domain Eukaryota; kingdom Metazoa; phylum Mollusca; class Gastropoda; family Plakobranchidae; genus Elysia; species Elysia crispata. Next base: position 454,089 of record JAWDGP010005360.1, on the reverse strand, counting down.
ATAAGGATATTATTGGTTCAAATTTAAGCTTAAGCTCTCATAATTAGAAAATGTATAAGATTTTTTATGGCTGCTATAAAAAGTAACTGTGAAAAAGCAAAAGTTTTTGTTTAATCATTGTGAATGTGAAAATATATTAATTTGAACAAGGTCTTGGCAGTAAGATTCAGTTGTAATTTTCATATGAAAGGTGCAACATGTATGGTGTCTATAAAAATATTATCTCATGAAATAGTAGGTTTTGTTTTCTTTGTAAATACAGCCTCGGTTTAGCTTCCCTTTCACAATAAAGAATTACTTGTTCCTTCTTAATAATTATAGAGCCTATGTGGAGCTGATAAAACGCAACAAGTTTTAAGAAAGATTCTTATATATATATATATATATGATTAACTGAACCCGCAAGTTGAGATGAGTAGTCTTCATACAACTCATAAACATTCAGAGCTTTTAGTTTTCCTATAGCAGGAAACTCTGTAGGCATCAATTATATATTCGTTTAAATTTGACAATGCATTTACATGCATATTTAAATTTCTTTTTTTTTTCTTTTTTTTTTTAGCTTTTACTGATGTAGCTCCATATTTTTGATAAAACCAATAGCCCTAGAGTTCTCAGCAATAACATGTTTCTGAACACTAAATGAAAATTATTGAAATTGCTTATTAATTGCTTATAAAGCCTTTCACCTTTGTGTTTGCGTTGTTTATACTGGTTTATCACAATGGTGAATAGCTTGTTATTAACTTTTTTTTTATTTGATTCAGAATTTTTTTCTTTGTTTGAATTTTTTCAATTGGGACGTGGCATAAAGCATGTTTTTACATTTTTTTTCATTCTATTTGTAATACATAAATGCCCTATAGCCAATAATATTATACATTTGCTTGCATTGAAAACATTCTTCACAAAGAATTGTGCATTATTATACAGATGTAGTAAGATGTAATAGAAAAGATTTCTCTGAGTATATATTGTAGTAAAATCATTATTTTTTAAAAATAAAATCAAAGTTTAATCAATGAATAAAACCTGTTCAATACATGTATAAAGATTGAAAGAAATGAAAGATTGAAATGCCCATTTTCAACAATTTTTTTTTAATTTGATTTATATTCAATGCTTTATACTTCTTTATTCATAAACAGTGTATCATACTATCTTTTGATTCATATTCATGGTTTGTTTTGACAATTTCAGTTATTTTCTTTTATTCATGTATTATCTTGCTTTCTTTAATTTGGATTTGAATCTTGTCATATGGAAAGTTTCTCTAGCTTAGAATATTTTTTTTTTAATATTGGGAAATTGATACACAATGAAATTCATACACAATGAAAGTGCGCGTAAATCATACTCAATGAAATTGTATTTACTTACGATAAGATTATGTCTTAAGTGTTTCACCACAACTGTTAAAATGAATCAGGATTACATTTCCAAGAAACCAACTGAATTATGGATCAATCTATACCATAGGTTAACAATGGCTGATAAAATTTTTTCTCTTCATAATTTTTTTTTTTTTTTGCTTAAAACGATTTACGTTTGTAGGCCCTAGGTTCATCATCATCATCATAATCTTACTA
>JAWDGP010005360.1:437500-445000 GCA_033675545.1 Elysia crispata | reverse complement strand
AGGTGAAATCAAAGCGACATATTTGCTGGTACACCAAATGGAGCTCTGAGGACACTGACACTGTAAAGAGTTATTTTCACATCTACATTGCTAGCACTCAGAGTAGTGGATCGTTGCCCCCAAAAAGTGAGATTATGGAGTTTTTAAACAGGCATGATATACTGCACGACCATGAAAATAAGTATATGCTTGTCAGATCAAAAGTTTTCAATGAAAAGAAAAAGTTCATGAGCTCTTTCAAGGGAATTTAATGGTAACTGTAACTGAGTTTGCTTCGCATGATTCCATTCATGGGCTCCTAAGTAATATCTATGATTCGTAAGGGGGGTATCTTCTTTTAATTTTTCTTTAACTCCTCGACTGTAGAACTTGAAACCAGTGTATTAAAAACCAAAACTAAATTGAGTGTACATTGTCTCGATTTTTGCTTTTTCATCTTTGTAAATTACGTATGAACCATAGAATTCGCTAATAGTAGCAGTACTTCAAAACATTAATGTTATAATACCTCATTTTGTTTGTAATATAAGGAATGAAAGCCGACAGTAATTTTTAGTTATATTTCTCCTGATTTTCAAGCTGTAAGCTGGAACTGCTGCAAATTAATGATCTAATTTACTCTAGCAGCTAATAGGGAAACTTTTGACACATTGTGTCCTGATACAAAATGCTGTAATAGCAATAGAAATTACATTGCGACATTTTTGTCTCTCCATAATTTTTACTTTATGTGCGGTTTGTTATGACATCTAGATAGATCTAAGACTTTCTCGGGGTTTTTTTTGTTTTGTTTTTTTTTTCACTTTTTGTGACACAACATATGCGAGAAAATAAATCACCAATTTGTTTTCAAAATGTGTTCTAATTGAATATTTCATTTTGTTTTCAACTTTTTTAACATCACATTTCAAACATGTAGCTTTGCAAATAAATTTTGTTTTGATAAACTTTGATAGTCAAGATAAATTTGGATCCAGAGTCAAATTTATGACAAGAACATGTAACTGACTCCAAAGCCAAAGTGCCAGGGTACCCACAGTGTTGCGAAAAAGAGAAAAAGTCGGGGGCACTGTAATAGGTTGGGGGATGCTCTGATTTTAATCCCATTAAGATGTCCAATTAAATAAATAGCCATTTAAGGTTTGAAAATCACATGGGTAAAAAAAGTGAATTTCATTTTCAAATAATCTTGAGTTGATTCACGCCTTGCTAATTTCTAACTTGATAAATATTCGCTTCAGGTTGAAATTAAGACTGTGTTGTTTTAAGGTTTTAAACTGACGGTAATGAAAGAAGAACTCGAAGATCAACAGTGACAGATCACAGGGAATGTGAATGCTGTCGGTGTCATAAAACACAGATGATAACGGACAATACATGATTTTTAAATGTTTAGCTCTATTTAAAGTAATCTAGCTAGAAAGCTTTGAAACTCCATAGTGTATTCTAGCACATTAGGACCAAATAATATACCGGTACGGAATTTCTGACAAATTTTATAGATAAGGATTCAAACCTTATAATTATGTGGAGTTAACGTAAAATCACAACATAACTCGCTTGAATGGTTGATATGCTGAGCACTTCACTTACATAAGAGCAATATTGGTCTAAATATAAAGGGCAGCGTAATGTATTTATCTTTTTAAATTAAAGCCAGTTCAGAAGACAAAAAGTATTATTTTGTAATTATTATTATTACATGTACTATTATTATTATTATTATTATTATTATTATTATTATTATTATTATTATTATTATTATTATTATTATTATTATTATTATTATTATTATTATTATTATTATTATTATTATAATTGTTATTGTTATTGTTGTTATTATTATTATTATTATTATTATTATTATTATTATTATTATTATTATTATTATTATTATTATTATTATTATTATTATTATTATTATTATTATTATTATTATTATTACTATTATTGACAGATAGGTCTGAACAGTCAATTTGTGACCCATTTTTGCCGTGTGATGGTAAAACCTTTTTTTAACTAAATAGGAGTCTTGAAAAATGTTTCAAAATATTCAGTGTGGATTATGCACATGTAGTGCACATGTACGTGGCTGTAGTAGATTTTAGACCAGAACTTTCTAACATGGACACAAATTTGATTCTTGGTAATCTTCTGTCATTCGTTTTAGCTAGTTTCTAATTTTATAATACAATTTTGCACTTTGCCGTCAACCTAATGTAACTCCGACACAACAAGCATTATTTCCTAAATCACAATGAAGAACGAAAGTAATACATGTATAAAGTTGGCTACCTATGCTGTTAAAAGTTTTTTAAATTATATAGCGTGGGTGCCCATTTCAATAAAAGAGGCAAAATATTATATGATTCCCGATGGGATAATTAATATAATTTGAAATGGCTCCCTAAGGGTCAATAATAAGTAAAATATATATTGGTTCCCTTTGTCATAAAATATAAAGTGGCTCCCTATGTTAGGAAAATAACTATATTTTCGAGCGGGATCCATAAGTTACTTCAAACAGTTAGTAAAAATTAGGGAACCCACTTATTTTCCTATATTCTACAAATCAATTTAAATTGAACCAGGGTTTATTTTGAAGACTTTACAATACATGTACATCCTATCATTAAAAATATTTTCATTTACTATTACAAATAACAGATATACTTTTGGGTTACCAAAGTATGATTTTTACCACGGGCTCCTCATGTTCCAAAGTAGGATGATATATATTACTATTCTTTTTTATTAATATAAAAATAAAACTTGACTGTCTTAATAAAAGAATTGCATAGGAATGAGTCATAATTCACTTTTCGTTGTTTCTGTGTTTGAAATTGAAATAACGTGTATCTTTTTCACCTCTGAAGTTACGTGTCCTGAAATAAGTGTCTATTAAAAATCTAACAAGAGTTAGACTAGTGTTAATTCTATTACACAATATTGTAAATTGTGCGTGTAGATCTTTGAATATGACTAGAAATAATAAAAAAAGAATACCATGGCATAAAATTATATTGTTAATGATTCTCACTTTTTAAAGAAAACTTATAAGATATGTAAGAACTAGTAAAGCTTTCAAACGCTGTTTCGTTTTCTCTTTGGGCGGCATTCAACCTCCATTGTGATAAGTTGGCTTGACTGTATTCAACCAGCTTTTTAAATGCCAAGATAAAAGAAAATTTAACGGTTGTTGAAGAGGAATAGGTTGACTTGGCTGTCTTTAGTCAGTTACCATATATAGTCATATATATATATATATATATATATATATATATATAGAGAGAGAGAGAGAGAGAGAGAGAGAGAGATAAGGAAGATCTTACCTTAAGTTCTCTTCATACGACACTGGTGTTTGAGCGGAGGACAGTGTCGTATGAAGAGAATGCTTAATGATATTTGATCGTAACGACTTTCCATTTTTTTTTTTCAAGTTCAAAATATCAGGGCTGTTTTTTCTTGTATAGGAAGAACTTGGTTTTTTGTTCTGTTGATTGAATTTTGTTCACAAAATATCAAGATAATAGGAAACAAGTTTTGTTAAGGTAGAAAAATAATATTCTTTTTATGTTTTTTTACAAGCATATCTCAGGTCAGGAGGACTCGACTTGCTATTTAAGCGACCACCAGACATCTAGACCAGAAAATCATGGGGGGTGGGGGGGAGGGGGGAGCAAGACGAGGCAAAACAGGATGCTGTGGAGGCGCATAATTATTTACCAGTTCAAGCGTAGGGCAAGCCATTACGGACGCTGTGACTCGCCATGTGGAAAGTACTTTCCTTGCGAGCTCACAGTGGCCAAGATGCATCGGGTATTTAACGTCAGGTCAAAGCTTAAATATAATGGGTGGCAATACTAGGGGTAAGAAGCAAAAACATATGCAGGTGTCCTTCTCCTTGTAATACGCAGTATTCTGCAGAAATTTCAACCTGTGTTTTGGTCGGCCTGAGACAGATGTTCGCGCTACCTGTACGGAGTGTCGCAGTCGGGTCATCAACACCACACTCTGCGATGAGAAGAAAAATGTCATGGCTGCAGAATTCATCTTGTACCGGAGAAGAGCAAGGCAATTCTACAGTCTGCTAAGTAATGTTCAAGAGAGCATGACGGTCTGTTTCGATGTATGGAAAATCTTGTTCTGCCACGCACGCAAACAGGCCAAGCCTACGGTACTAGACTACAGCAGTCAACTTTACCTATATGTTTTGCGCATCGTTGTGCATAGAAATAACGGCCACCAAGACAGGCAGGGTGTTCATCCGTAAACCTGGTTGGAATCACAGAATCGCAAAGATTCCAACATGATTGTGTCAGCACTGCGATCATTCCTTCCTTCTTTCCAGTGGCAGAAATGATCTCATGAGAAGAACAGACTTTTCTCGGACTCATGCTATGGGCAGAATAGAGCATGAACAAGATATCAATGCTACTTGCCCTAAAGAATCAATACTATCCGCATTTAAAAATATCACCAATCATCGGATACAGGTTCCTGCCGCAGACAGGTTTTTTGGTTAGATTGAGCAGGTCAACCGCCGCAAACCGACCCGACCATGCTTTTGACTGAAGAATACTATTAAATTTTGAGGCAGTATGGCACGCTCCACCAATACACAGAGGATAAGGGAGTACCTCGATTTTAAAAATCTGCCACAAAATGACACACAAAACAACCTCGTGCCCTCAAACTAAGCGAGGCCAATGGTGTTGAAGTCTTGACAAGTGGGCTAGGGGTTAAAATTACTTATCCTGCCAATATTACGGCTTATTCTATTCTAAAGAAGGGCAATAAGTGGAGACCTTCAAGTCTGCAGTGCTTCCTCCAGTTTCAACTGTGAAGTCTGCAAAGAAGACTCGCACCCTAAAGTTTCTTAAAGAACTTAGCCCACCTCAGTCTGTGCTGGACTTTTACAGTACGCTTCTTGACCAACAGACAACAGCTGACCAGGACAGAAGTGGCGACGACAGTGACTAGACTGCCTTTTATTACATTGTCTCAGCAGTTCGGTGGCACTGGTTTGTGTGGGTTTATATGTGTTTTAAAAATGACATCAACATTTTGCCAAATGTCAACAACTTCCATCTTTTACAATGCCCTTAGTGAGTTAATTTACAATGCCCTTAGTGGGTTAATTTACAATGCCCTTAGTGAGTTCATTTACAATGCCCTTAGAGAGTTAATTTACAACGGCCTTAGTGAGTTAATTTACAACGGCCTTAGAGAGATAATCTTTGTTATCTTGATGTATCTTTTAGGCTTAATACATTTAAAATTGATAATGACATCAAGACTTTGGGTACGTTTTATAGTGCGTCTTTGTTCAGAACCATGGCTACATACCCTGTTGCTTTTTTTTTTCTTTTTTAATCTTTATGTAAAACTGAACACGCTCTAAGTTTTGTCTCTATAAAATATAGTGAGTTCACGGTTTTTCTTTTAAATTTCGGAAGGCGTCTGTGAAATGTAAATTTTACCTTTGTTCTAGAGTCACAATTTTCCAAGGATCAATAGAAATGCATGGTCTGAAAAAAATATATAATTTTTATTTTAATCCTGGTTTTGTTTTTGCAGAACATTACAATGTTGGTATATTATTTTGAGATTGAGATTGAGAGGGGGAAATCAAAGTTTTTCAGTTGTTAGAAACATAGGGTACAGTGGCCCGACTTTTTTCAAGTTATAAATACTGGGATTGAATGGTTCATGAAAGTTATGTAGCATTATTTCTACATGTAGTTTGGTTGTTTTGTTTTTTTAGGATTATATCAAATCTTTGTTAGTGTTAAATGTAAGACTTGTGACAACGTAAGTTGAACAGGTAAATAATTAGGACATACGTTCAAAACGCGGACTTTTTCAGCCCATTGTTCTCATTACAATAGAGGTTCGTATGGTCAAAACGCGCACATCATGACATGCCAAAACGCGCACTTTTAGGTCGATTTTGCATTCGAACTCTTGTGAGCAATGTCGATATTGTTAGCTACCGAAACATTTCCTCTCTGCATTATTACGGGCTTGAGACCGTCTCACCGAAGTGGGCTGCATTAAAAATGTTTCGAGTTTTAATCTTTTTTGTTTGTACAGTAAAAATCATAGTCCATAAAAGCTGCAGATAAAAATTTACAGCACAGTGGGAAGCATCTTTTTTCCAAAAACATGAATAAATTGTTCCATTGTTATTGTTCCCATCTTGAAGTCTCTCACACACGCTTCCTTCTGCTTGATGGCTTCAACCCCTTTGGTCTTGCCACAACTGCGGTTTCTCACTCCTCTTATCTTGAGTGTGGACTTTTTCATTTCTTCATCAGCTGCCTCGATGAACACAAATATATTAGGGTGTGGACAATTGAAGTATTTCGAAAAGTGGAAGTGGAAACTCTCGCACGCATTTGTTGTTCTGCCCTTTATGTTGTCTGACGCCCAAATCGCCGGTGGAAATTCTGAAAATTCGTCAATATACGTGGACACAATGTAGTCCGAAAAGAGAGATGCTCTTGGGTCGTCTGGTATCCTTGGGAAAAGAATGTCCGCAAAGCAATCGCCGACAGCTGATGGTGGAAGTGCTGGTAGGCCAAAGAATAGTTTCAGCCACGAGCCGATGGAAGAGGAGGAATCTTTGTATTCTTTCGTGAGGTTTAATGACTCTATTTTCCTATACCAAGCTTGGCTCACGTGGAAATGACACGCTATGATGGTGCAACTTAGGCCTCGTGTGTTTGAGAAAGAGAGAGAGAGAGAGAGAGAGAGAGAGAGTGTGTGTGTGTGTGTGACAGAGAGAAGAAGAGAGCTCAAGCAAAGCTGCGTGCCGAGTTCAACGTCCGCTCGGTGTTTTTTTTTTTTTTTTAAGGACTGACTGACTCAATGACTGACTGACAGTATGTCAAATAAACACTCTTTCGATAGTCCGCGCTTTGGCATGCCTTGTATGTGCGCGTTTTGGCAGACAGAAAAGTCCGCGTTTTGGAGGTTCATTAGAGCACACTCCGCGTTTTGGAGGTACGCCCAATAATTATGTCGTATAATAATTCTCTACTGAGCACTCATTTCTTTCTAAGTCACGAGATTTATGAGTTTTCCTAAAGCCGTTCTTTTGTTTCAGTCTCACTTTATAAGCCATACCCACTGTTTGTTTGGGCCAAAGCCTTGTTTGAGCCTCTCATGCTTGTTTGGAAGCAATAACTTTGCTAGAAATCCATAATGCCAAGTCAATGAACCATTTTTTTTTATTTTGAGAGGAGATAATGCGTTTTGCAAAAAAATCAAATCCCTGGATGTAATGCGATTTGCAAAAAAAAAGAACACAAAAAACAGGTAATAAATATTGTGGTCTAAAGTGCTGCATAATACTGTTTTATTTTCCTCTATTTCAGTTATAAACCCTGTTTGATTACTTTATCAATGTATGCCTTAACTATAAGATTATTCGAATACACATAATAAAGCAGTTATTACAAAATTGCATTTTTCCAGTTTAACTTGTTTTAGTTA
>JAWDGP010005360.1:350000-435000 GCA_033675545.1 Elysia crispata | reverse complement strand
GTAATCAATTGAACAAGCCAGCCAACTACTTTTAACTCTACTTCTTTTAAAATGCTAGTCCTACTGCATCTGTTGCTGCTGTAGTGCCCATAGCAGCAGCAATAGTACCAGTAGGCCTGCTTTAGCAATAATAAAAAATTATGATAACATTAAAAATTAAAATTTTATAATTACAATTAGTAAAATAATAATAATAGTAAGATTATGATGATAATGATGATGATGATGATGAACCTAGGGCCTACAAACGTAAATCGTTTTAAGCAAAAAAAAAAAAAAAAAAAAAGAAGAGAAAAAAATTTTATCAGCCGATGTTAAACGTATGGTATAGATTGATCCATAATTCAGTTGGTTTCTTGGAAATGTAATCCTGATTCATTTTTACAGTTGTGGTTAAACATCTAAGACATAATCTTATCGTAAGTACATACAATTTCATTGAGTATGATTTACACGCACTTTCATTGTGTATGAATTTCCCAATATTAATAAAAAAGAAATATTCTAAGCTACAGAAACTTTCCATATGACAAGATTCAAATCCAAATTAAAGAAAGCAAGAAAATACATGAATAATAGAAAATAACTGAAATTGTCAAAACAAACCATGAATATGAATCAAAAGATAGTATGATACACTGTTTATGAATAAAGAAGTATAAAGCATTGAATCTAAATCAAATTTTTTTTACAATGGTAGAAAATGAGCATTTCAATCTTTCATTTTTTTCAATCTTTATACATGTATTGAGCAGATTTTATTCATTGATTAAACTTTGATTTTATTTTTAAAAAAATAATGATTTCTTTTCAAGTCACACAGCACTACAATACATACTAAGAGAAATCTTTTCTATTACATCTTACTACATCTGTATAATAATGCACAATTCTTTGTGAAAAATGTTTTCAATGCAAGCAAATGTATAATATTATTGGCTATAGGGCCTTTATGTATTACAAATAGAATGAAAAAAAAATATGTAAAAACATACTTTATGCCACGTCCCAATTGAAAAAAGTCAAACAAAGAAAATACTTCTCAATCAAATAAAAAAAAAGTTAATAACAACCTATTCATCATTGTGATAAACCAGTATAAACAATGCAAACACGAGGTGAAAGGCTTTATAAGCAAATAATAAGCAATTTCAATAATTTTCATTTAGTGTTTAGAAACATGTTATTGCTGAAAACTCTAGGGCTATTGGTTTTATCAAAAATATGGAGCTACATCAGTGAAAGCTAAAAAAAAAAAAAAAAAAGAAGAAAAAAAGAAATTCAAATATGCATGTAAATGCATTGTCAATTTTAGACGAACATATAAATAATGCGTACAGAGTTTCCTGCTATAGGAAAACTAAAAGCTCTGAATGTTTATGAATTGTATGAAGACTACTTATCTCAACTTGCGGGTTCAGTTAATCGTACATATATATATATATATATATATATATATATATATATATATATATGTAAGAGTCTTTCTTAAAATTTGTTGCGTTTTATCAGCTCCACATAGGCTCTATAATTATTAAGAAGGAACAAGTAATTCTTTTTTGTGAAAGGGAAGCCAAACCGAGGCTGTGTTTAGAAAGAAAACAAAACCTACTATTTCATGAAAATAGTATTTTTATAAACATCATACATGTTTAAACTTTCATATGAAAACTACACCCGAATCTTACTGCCAAGACCTTGTTCAAATAAATATATTTTCACATTCACAATGATTAAACAAAAACTTTTGCCTTTTCACAGTTACTTTTTATAGCAGCCATAATAAATCTTATACATTTTCTAACCATCAGAGCTTAAGCTCAAATTTGAACCAATAATATCCTTATTTTAAGTTTATTCTTTAAAAGATGAATAGTATTGATAAATCTGTCAATTTTGAAAGGAAAGAAAAATTCTATTGAAAGGACTAAAAGGTATGGTGACAGTTTACAAATTGATACTACAAAATAAGCAGAGTTCTGTTATTTCATACTAGAAATGAAGCCCTGCACGTTGATCATCATATGAATCTCTAGACAAAGATGAACGGTAAGAATAAGTTTTTATAGTCTAAAAATAATCAATAGTCCAAATTTTTACACTCGCAGCCTTTGAAAAATGAAGTTTTATAATCAAAATCTGAATTGCAAAACTGAAAAGTACATTAATGAAATTAATCATAGTCGTCATCCACATCAGTCATCATAATCAAAGTCATAATCATAATCATATTCATCATCATAAAATCTATAATCTGAGCCGTAATAAGAGCCAAATAGGTAGCGATTTCTCGAAATAAAAGTACGAGAGGCCAATTGCTCATAAGCAAGGAAATTGCGATTCCCGCAATTTTCTTCTTCATCAGTAGATTCCATAGAAGACATCTCCTTCTTGAACAGCAACCTGTCTTTGAAGAATGGTGGGGAGAGGTGTTTTCTGCACCCTCTCCTCTCGTCCAATGGTTTCACCAAGTTGAGCTGATACAGCAACAAAACTCAGCTGCACTAGTGACATGGGCTGCGACATGTACTCATCTAAAAAGTTTTCAACTTTAGATGTGCACTTGCCCTGCAGGCCAAACTTAATATCCTTGAGCTGGTCTGAGCCCACAAGATCGACTGGTGTGAGGAACCAATTAGCTACGAGATAACGTGCAACGGCCAGTCTGTTTCCCACCAAAGCTGCTGCCAGAGGTGAAAGGTTATGCCAGACGGAATCACTGATGCCTTCCATAGATAATGAATTTTTCACGCCTGTAAAATCAACGCACATTGGGGCCATGCCATGGGTGACCATCAGCTGAACTAGCTCCTTCTCGTCAGACATGATCGTGATATACAGCTTAAGGCAGTCATATTTCGGTGAGCTAAGCAACGCACCGTGCCTGATAAGCATTTTCAATCCCACCATGGCTTCATGTCTGGGAATATAGGAGCCCAACAAAATGCTCAAAGCTATCTCCTGATTGTTATTTTTCTTATGTGGATCTGCCCCAGCTTCCAGAAGGATCTCAATCGCCTTATTATCATGTTTCTTAGCAGCTACGATCAAAGGAGTCACTCCATCAGGCATCTGCATGTTAACCTGATCTTTGTCTGATGCTACCAATTGTAATGTTTCATCGTGGCCATAGCCCCTTTCAAATGTTTGAAACACAGCGTTTTTCCCGCCATTGTCTACTGCTTTCATGTTCGCACCATATTTCTTTAGTAGCTTGATAACCTCGGGCTGCTGTTCTCTAGCTGCTAGGAGTAAAGGAGTCATTCCATCTGAATCACGTGCCTCCAGATCAGCACCAGCAGAAATAAGCTGTTTAATACTTCCTAAGTCGTCCTTGCCTATACACACAGCAAGATGGAGGGCTGTTTTTCCATCCGAATTTGCTTTGTTTGGATCAGCTCCTGCCTCTAACAAAGCCTCCAAAAACGTAGGGTGCCTGGTAGAACGTCTGGCAAAGACAGCAGTAAGGGGTGTTCTGCCCTTATCATCTCCTATTTCATTGACATCTGCTCCATGCTCCAGCAGAGAAAGTTGCACATCTAATTTGCAGTTGTTCTCTATTGCAACAAGTAAGGGAGACTTGTTAGGATTTATCCTGTTGACGCTAGCACCGCTTTCCACCAAGAATTTGATCATGTCAAGTTGGTTACAATCCTTCCTAATGAGAGGCGAGTTATAATATGATCTCCCTATTTTAAGACCAATTAACAATGCAGGACAGCTTCTACCACAAGTTCCATTGATGTCAGCACCGTGGTCAATAAAAAACTGTACAATTCTTGAATCGCAAGTCAGAATCCCTTCCTCCATTAAGCTCTGGCTGATTTCATCTATATTACAGTGAGAAGCTAGAAACTCAAGAGACTCAAGCTGGCTTTTCTTCACTGCCACTTCGGCCATTCCCTGAAGCTTTTGTTCTGAGGGTTTATGATTATGAAGTAAAATATTTTCACATTCAATATGACCATTTTTCAAAGCATAGGTCAAAGCCAACTCTCCTTTGTAGTTCTCCTTTCTGGGATCAGCTCCAAAATTTAGCAGCAATTTGACTATGTCTAATCTCCCAATTTCAGCAGCTCCCATAAGAGCAGAGCTCCGGTCGGTTGAGTTAATCTCAATATTCTTAAGTTTGCACAGGAGTTCCACAAGTTCAATAACACCAGACTGAGTCGCATTGACGAGAAGTGAGGAAATCTTACTGTGAAAGTGATATTGCTGTTTGAAGGTCTTAGAATCAATGCCGCTTCCTAACAGAATCTTGACTATTTCAAGTTTGGCACCATCTAAATCCTTATTATCCTTAGCATCAGAGCAAATGGGCTCAATTAGCTTCCTCAGAGTATTAATCTTCATGTTTTGATTAGCTTCTTTACTCTCATGTAGGTCTTCACACTCTACTTTGGGTTTTAAATATCTACAATCAAGAAGAATTTTTACAGCTTGTGCATGATGATTTAAAGCTGCTTTAGAAACGGCACACCTGGAATCAGCTGAATATACATGTAAATGCAGCTGGTCTTCCTTTTCAGATTGTAAAAAATCAAAAACATCAGCAGCGCCAAGTCTGGCAGAAATATCTCGTGCTGTTTCTCCAACTCTATTCTTCTGTTTTAGATTTGACCCTGCTACTATTAGAATCTTAACAGCATCAATATCCATGACTTCCACAGCTTTCATTAAAGCTGTAACTCTCTGGGAGTTTTTGTGATTAACTTTGGCTTTATAAGCTAGAAGCAAGTTTAGCATGTCCGAACTCCCAGCTCTGTTAACTGCTACGACCAAAGGTGAGTTTCCAAGGCGATCAATAGCATGGACGTCAGCATCTTTGTCGAGCAAGAAGGCAGCAATGTCCGCAAAGCCTTGCTCTGCTGCTATATGTATGCGGTATCAACTTCCTGTGTGTTCTGTGAAAAACTGACAGGTGCGGTGCTCTGAGATAGATTTGCTGAATTATTTTGATGTCTGGACGAAGGTCTATTCTGTGTGTTGCACTTGATATGGACCTGTGAATTGCTCTCAGTTTTTTTTCATTTTTCCAAGGTCCTTTAGCTGTCCTTGATCCACAAAGTTTTCTAGAAGAATAAAAGAAAACAGATTTTAATGATTCTTTCTGCAATGTAATTATTAAGAAGAATGATAAGATCATAAGCTTAATCTAGTCCTTGTGTGAGGCAAATTTCACATAGATCTATCTAATATTTTTACAGTCGCCTTCTTAATTATTAAAGGCCATTAAATACATCACGCCAGTCCATCATACGCATTGTACAGGGCAAACTCTTGCAAGCCAAACATATGAGCATAAGTGAACCGTTAGAAGGATTCCCAAGTTTTGCTTGCTGATTCAGTGAATATTTATCAAGGCTGTTTTTTTTAATCTCTCAACTTTTATAGGAAGAGTGAAGCTACAAAAAATGGATCTATCGTACACAATTTACCCTGAGAAAATGTTTAACAATGAAACTTCATCTCCACTGCAAGTTTAAGTCCATTCAAGTCTTGACTACATCGAAAATTTGCTAGTTTAGCCTACCAATAATTGACTCTTCATGACAACAGTTTTCTCCTATATTAATCAAAGCTTGTGCGGCCTGGCACTTCACACTGACACTACTACTACTACTACTACTACTACTACTACTACTACTACTACTACTACTACTACTACTACTACTACTACTACTACTACTACTACTACTACTACTACTACTACTACTACTACTACTAATACTACTACTACTACTACTACTACTACTACTACTACTACTACTACTACTACTACTACTACTACTACTACTACTACTACTACTACTACTACTACTACTACTACTACTACTACTACTACTACTACTACTACTACTACTACTACTACTACTAGTACTACTACTACTACTACTACTACTACTACTACTACTACTACTACTTCTACTACTACCACACTTAATGATTGTCAAAAGTGAGTCAAAACCAAGGCCACATAATAACCGTCCATGTTGCCTTGTTATGTGGTAGTGCTATGTTTTTGTTTCCCACTCCCTAGACAATGACGACAAGCTTGTTAGAACTGCAGCTGAACACTAGATGCTGAGTTAGGATAGTTATCATTATATAATACAAGCTTTGGATAGGTCACCTCTACACAGCTGTCCACTCTTTTAGTTTTGTGTCCACTTAAGCAAGATAGAAGAAGATGGATAAACTTGGCATTATGATTTCCCATGACAACTTTAGCTTCACCATTCATTTCACGAAGCTCTGCTCTGCAAATATTACAGGTCTGAATGTATTACTCTATAGGCTTCATCATAAATCCGATGTTTCTGAAACTATTCTACTACAGGCCACTCAAACAACATTCTACTCTAGGGTAAAGCCTGAAATATTCAATCTCCAACTCTAAGCTTTCGCTTATTATGATGTTGTGAGATTTCACACAAAATCTACTGATTAATTTGTTTCCTACATTTAAGGGTACCAAAAAAGATCTTTCCAAATTTCAAAATTTTGAGTCACAATGTCCAGAGATGTAGCATACTTGGAGACACTACTTCGATCACCCTCCCTCCCCAGTATCAATAGTCTTTCCAAATAGGCCCCTAGTTTCAGTTTCAGTTTCAGTTTCGTGAATACATACATGTATAGTCTGCAGTAAGCTCCACCTGCCTTCCCCTTCACTTAAAACCAGTTTTCAGATCAATATCTCTCATGAAACGTGGGCACTGCCACCTAAACAGACAGCTAAACAGACAGCTGAACAGACACCTAAACAGACACCTAAACAGACACCTAAACAGAATCCTAATCAGACAGCTGATCAGACACCTAAACAGACAGCTGAACAGACACCTAAACAGACAGCTGATCAGACACCTAAACAGACACCTAAACAGAATCCTAAACAGACAGCTGATCAGACACCTAAACAGACACCTAAACAGACACCTAAACAGACAGCTAAACAGACAGCTAAACAGACAGCTGAACAGACACCTAAACAGACACCTAAACAGAATCCTAAACAGACAGCTAAACAGACACCTAAACAGACAGCTAAACAGACACCTAAACAGACACCTAAACAGACTGCTAAACAGACAGCTAAACAGACAGCTAAACAGACAACTGAACAGAAAGGTAAACAGACAGCTAAACAGCCAGCTAAACAGACAGCTAAACTGACAGCTGAACAGGCAGCTGAACTGGCAGCTTAACAGACAGCTAAACTGACAGCTAAACAGACAGCTAAACAGACATCTAAACAGACAGCTAAAAAGACAGCTAAACAGACAACTGAACAGAAAGGTAAACAGACAGCTAAACAGCCAGCTAAACAGACAGCTAAACAGACATCTAAACAGACAGCTAAACAGACAGGTGAACAGACAGGATGGCCGGTGATCTGGTTGAACAGTTCAGACCGTGACGTCAGTATGATTGCTCAACCGAGACCATAGTATTGTGTTGATCTAGGTGCAAACAAATCTTATATAGATTGGAAATCAAAATTTTGAATCTAGAATCCGAATCTATGTCTATGGAATCTAGGTTAGATTTTTAGTCGAAACAATTTATATATAATAATGAAAATAAAGATTAGTTCTTCTTTATTAAAAAAAATCCAAATATAATTTTGTAAATTAAGAACATTGAACCTACATCTTAATTTATAGGATTTCTAGGGTTTCAAGTACGCTCGACATGTATGCCTACCTAATTATTCAATTTAGAGATTGAATCTAAACCTGGCTAGATTCCTTCTATGTAGATTACAAGTGATTAAAATGCCACTTGTGTTCCATATAAAGCATAGCAGTAAAAATTAGAAAAGAATAGGTAAGAAATCATACAATAGAAATAGATTCCATATCTTGAGTAAGTATAAAGGGAAATTGTCTTTATCAGTTTACTTACCTAATTTAGAGAATGTAGATGAGCGGCGATTTTTCCTCTTGTCCCCACTAGTTCATGACGTCCGCTCTAGATCTTAGATCTAGATCTAGTAGTAAATTGATCTCAGTCAATGAAGTTTGCGCGAGCTTCGTGGAAGCAGAGGGATATTTTAACAGTATCACATTTATTATATCGTGTAGATTAGGAAATAGCGAGGCGTGTGATTTCAGGCTGTAAATAATATTGTAACATTCCCTGTCAATAACTTACTGTAGATCTATCAAACTGCCCATTGAAGGCAAATATCTTAAGATTAATCTCAATAGCTTAATTGAAATTGAATCATATAGGCCCAAAGGTTGTTTTGAATAAAACGCATTTTGTATGCATGCAAAAGAATAATTGAAAAATCAATACACTTCTTTCCGGATAAAAAACACGCCGGATAAATGCACGCTTCGGCAAAATACACTCTGTTGCGTTCTGGCGAATTTTTTTCTTCGTAATCAATAAAAGTTATCCTAAACACAAGCTACACCGCCTAAAAGCGCGCTTTGAAATCGGTAGTGACTACCGTTAAAAAGGAAGTTAGCCACATTTTAAGGTCGTAATGGCTCGCAGTCATCACTCGGCAACGAGTTATGTCACTGTGCAAGCTATGCAAGCATAATAATGTGTTTATGTGCACCATACTTGTATACATAGTGAAAGGCAAGGGAAGGAGGACAGGGGCTGAATCACTCTATATAGATCAACGGGTTGGGCCATGAAAAGATTGTAGGTTCAGGTAGGCCATGCGAGGAGCGGACAGTTAGGGTAGGGCATGGGCAAGATTATGTAGACTCTCTGCCATAGAGATATCCCACTAAAATAACAACAACCCATAGCTCGTCACAGGTCAACCCAATACTGCGAAAAGCATAACTTGTTCTCCCCTTCTAATCATATCTCCCAGTTGTATGGTTGCAAGTCCACGTCTGGTGTGTCAGGCATCTGTGTAGAACTACAGATCTAGTCCAGGACGTACATTGCGATTCCACCAACACCGCTGAGGTTCTCCGATCAGTCTTCTCAAAATCTAATTCAAGGTTGTTTTTTCTTCTTTTTTCAAGATTACACCGCAGTGGAGATAATATGTATAAACTAAAAGAAACAGGTCTAGGCAATCAAGGAAAGTAACTTAGTGTTTTTGTTGTTTAATAAGGGAAGTACTTGAGGATTTTTTTTTTCATTTCCTTTTTATCGTAACACGCATCTTCTATACGCACGCTTTTGAAGCCTTCGGAAGACCGTGCGTTTAATCGGAGACTAGAGTTCTTAGACTACAGTTCTGTGAGGTTTTTTTAGCCCACCTCAGTCTGTGCTGGACTTTTACAGTACGCTTCTTGACCAACAGACAACAGCTGACCAGGACAGAAGTGACGACGACAGCGACTAGACTGCCTTTTATTACATTGTCTCAGCAGTTCGGTGGCACTGGTTTGTGTGGGTTTATATGTGTTTTAAAAATGACATCAACATTTTGCCAAATGTCAACAACTTCCATTTTTTACAATGCCCTTAGTGAGTTCATTTACAATGCCCTTAGTGAGTTCATTTACAATGCCCTTAGAGAGTTAATTTACAACGGCCTTAGTGAGTTAATTTACAACGGCCTTAGTGAGTTAATTTACAAGGGCCTTAGTGAGTTAATTTACAACGGCCTTAGAGAGATAATCTTTGTTATCTTGAGTGTATCTTTTAGGCTTATTACATTTAAAATTGGCAATGACATCAAGACTTTGGGTACGTTTTATAGTGCGTCTTTGTTCAGAACCATGGCTACATACCCTGTTGCTTTTTTTTTTCTTTTTCAATCTTTATGTAAAACTGAACACGCTCTAAGATTTGTCTCTATAAGGTATAGTGTGTTCACGGTTTTTCTTTTAAATTTCGGAAGGCGTCTGTGAAATGTAAATTTTACCTTTGTTCTAGAGTCACAATTTTCCAAGGATCAGCAGAAATGCATGGTCTGAAAAAAATATAGATCTATAATTTTGATCTTAATCCTGGTTTTGTTTTTGCAGAACATTACAATGTTGGTATATATTTTGAGATTGAGATTGAGAGGGGGAAATCAAAGTTTTTCAGTTGTTGGAAACATAGGGTACAGTGGCCCGACTTTTTTCAAGTTATAAATACTGGGATTGAATGGTTCATGAAAGTTATGTAGCATTATTTCTACATGTAGTTTGGTTGTTTTGCTTTTTTAGGATTATATGAAATCTTTGTTAGTGTTAAATGTAAGACTTGTGACAACTTAAGTTGAACAGGTAAATAATTATGACGTATAATAATTCTCTACTGAGCACTCATTTCTTTCTAAGTCTCGAGATTTATGAGTTTTCCTAAAGCCGTTCTTTTGTTTCAGTCTCACTTTATAAGCCATACCCACTGTTTGTTTGGGCCAAAGCCTTGTTTGAGCCTCTCATGCTTGTTTGGAAGCAATAACTTTGCTAGAAATCCATAATGCCAAGTCAATGAACCATTTTTTTTTATTTTGAGAGGAGATAATGCGTTTTGCAAAAAAATCAAATCCCTGGATGTAATGCGATTTGCAAAAAAAAAGAACACAAAAAACAGGTAATAAATATTGTGGTCTAAAGTGCTGCATAATACTGTTTTATTTTCCTCTATTTCAGTTATAAACCCTGTTTGATTACTTTATCAATGTATGCCTTAACTATAAGATTATCCGAATACACATAATAAAGCAGTTATTACAAAATTGCATTTTTCCAGTTTAACTTGTTTTGGTTTTGTCGCACAGCACTTTGTGTATGGGAATATATATTATATATTTGCAGTATAGCTTTTTATGGCTCTTTTTGATAAATTTGTATATATTTGTCAATTCAAAAAGTGATACAGATAAGGTTGTGAAAAAACATCTAGAAGACTTCTGAGATATGTTATGGTAAACTTAAGGTAAGTATCGATGTAATAGAGAAATGTACCTCGCTCATCTTCAAAATTGTTATAGTATTGGCCATTGCTGTTCTTTGTGCAGGCAAAACCACAGGACCAATATTTTTGGACTTTCTCGTGTAGATCTCCATGACATATTTTTAAATTTTTTATCATTTTTTTGGGGGGAGGGGGGGGGGAGAGAGAGAGAGAGAGAGAGAGAGAGAGAGAGAGAGAGAGAAATAGAATGATGCTTTCACATAATTCAACCCCATTGGGGGGGAGGGGGGGGTTAAAGGGAGGAAAGTAAAAGATTATTTCACTATTATTTTAGGCTTTGAAAATAAATAAGTGGCGAGAGGAAATATTGTATTTATACTGCTGTATTAAAAAAAAGGGGGCATGAATTTTCATGTTTTTATTTGAGAAAATTATTTTAGCACCCGTGATCTTTCATCAAGATACTTAAGGACTAAACTAAATTAATTTTAAGACACCAGCAAAACCCAAAACATCTCGTAAGAACCTGAATGAATTTTATTTATTAATTTTTTTTTTTAAAGAACAAATCGTTTATAATTTTTTTTTAATAATTTTGCATAATAGAGCACAAAATTACAGCACCAGAATCATCAGAAATATTTACAGTGGTAATCCTTGTGAAGAAAGTTATGAAGACATTGAAAAAAAAATGACATCAAACACTAAGTATCAATGCTGCAGTCGCTACTACAAGTACCATTCCTCCTTGACCTCTTGTTGATATTACTACTACTATTACTACTACTACTACTACTACTACTACTACTACTACTACTACTACTACTACTACTACTACTACTACTACTACTACTACTACTACTACTACTACTACTACCACTACCACTACTACTACTACAACCACCACTACTACTACTACTACTACTACTACTACTACTACTACTACTACTACTACTACTACTACTACTACTACTACTACTACTACTTTTACTACCACCACCACCACTACTCTCATCACCATTAGGGGCGCTGATGGCTGAGAACGTTGCATTTCACCTCTTATACCTCACACCATTGATGTGTTGGTTTGGGGTCTCATCTTTTCAGCTCCGTTCTATCTGATGGGTTCATATATCAGATTTGCTTGGGAGCCTTTGATCACTTTGTTGTACGGCTCCTAAATCGAATAATCAATTGAACAAGCCAGCCACTACTTTTAACTCTACTTCTTTTAAAATGCTAGTCCTACTGTATCTGTTGCTGCTGTAGTGCCCACAGCAGCAGCAATAGTACCAGGAGGCCTGCTTTAGCAATAATAAAAAATTATGATGACATTAAAAATGAAAATTGTACAATTATAATTATTAAAATAATAATAATAGTAACATGATGATGATGATGAAGATGAACCTAGGGCCTAAAAACGTAAATCGTTTTAAGCAAAAAAAAAAATGAAGAGAAAAAAATTATATCAGCCGATGTTAAACCTAATATGGTATGGATTGATCCATAATTCAATTGGTTTCTTGGAAATGCAATCCTGATTCATTTTTACAGTTGTGGTTAAACACCTAAGACAATCTTATTGTAAGTACATACAATTTTGTTGAGTATGATTTACACGCACTTTCATTGTGTATGAATTTCCCAATATTAATAAAAAAAAAATATTCTAAGCTACAGAAACTTTCCATATGACAAGATTCAAATCCAAATTAAAGAAAGCAAGAAAATACATGAATTATAGAAAATAACTGAAATTGTCAAAACAAACCATGAATATGAATCAAAAGATAGTATGATACACTGTTTATGAATAAAGAAGTATAAAGCACTGAATATAAATCAAATTAAAATAAAAAATTGTTGAAAATGGGCATTTCAATCTTTCATTTCTTTCAATCTTCATACATGTATTGAACAGGTTTTATTCATTGATTAAACTTTGATTTTATTTTTAAAAAATAATGATTTCTTTTCAAGTCACACAGCACTACAATACATACTAAGAGAAGCCTTTTCTATTACATCTTACTATATCTGTATAATAATGCACAATTCTTTGTGAAAAATGTTTTCAATGCAAGCAAATGCATAATATTATTGGCTATAGGGCCTTTATGTATTACAAATAGAAGGGGGGGAAAATGTAAAAACATACTTTATGCCACGTCCCAATATAAAAAAGTCAAACAAAGAAAAAAATTCTGAATCAAATAAAAAAAAGTTAATAACAACCTATTCACCATTGTGATAAACCAGTATAAACAACGCAAACACAAAGGTGAAAGGCTTTATAAGCAAATAATAAGCAATTTCAATAATTTTCATTTAGTGTTCTGAAACATGCTATTGCTGAGAACTCTAGGGCTATTGGTTTTATCAAAAATATGGAGCTACATCAGTGAAAGCTAAAAAAAAAAAAGAAAAAAAGAAATTCAAATATGCATGTAAATGCATTGTCAATTCTAGACTCTATAATTATTAAGAAGGAACAAGTAATTCTTTTTTGTGAAAGGGAAGCCAAACCGAGGCTGTGTTTACAAAGAAAACAAAACCTACTATTTCATGAAAATAGTATTTTTATAAACATCATACATTTTTCACCTTTCATATGAAAACTACACCTTAATCTTACTGCCAAGACCTTGTTCAAATTAATATATTTTCACATTCACAATGATTAAACAAAAACTTTTGCTTTTTCACAGTTACTTTTTATAGCAGCCATAATAAATCTTATACATTTTCTAATCATCAGAGCTTAAGCTCAAATTTGAACCAATAATATCCTTATTTTAAGTTTATTCTTTAAAAGATGAATAGTATTGATGAATCTGTCAATTTTGAAGGGAAAGAAAAATTCTATTGAAAGGACTCAAAGGTATGGTGACAGTTTACAAACTGATACTACAAAATAAGCAGAGTTCTGTTATTTCATACTAGAAATGAAGCCCTGCGCGTTGATCATCATATGAATCTCTAGACAAAGATGAAGGGTAAGAGTAAGTTTTTATAGTCTAAAAATAATCAACAGTCCAAATTTTTACACTCACAGCCTTTGAAAAATGAAGAAGTTTTATAATCAAAATCTGAATTGCAAAACTGAAAAGTACATTAATGAAATTAATCATAGTCGTCATCCACATCAGTCATCATCATCATCATAATCATAGTCATAATCATATTCATCATCATAAAATCTATAATCTGAGCCGTAATAAGAGCCAAATAGGGAGCGATTGTTCATTTGAGAAATAAAGTAAGAGCGGGCAATTGCTCATAAACAAGGAAATTGTGATTCATGCAATTTTCTTCTTCATCAGTAGATTCCATAGAAGACATCTCCTTCTTGAACAGCAACCTGTCTTGAAGAATGGTGGGTAAAGGTGTTTTCCGCACCCTCTCCTCTCGTCCAATGGTTTCACCAAGTTGAGCTGATACAGCAACAAAACTCAGCTGCACTAGTGACATGGGCTGCGACATGTACTCATCTAAAAAGTTTTCAACTTTAGATGTGCACTTGCCCTGCAGGCCAACCTTAAGATTCTTCAGCTGGTCTGAGCCCACAAGATCGACTGGTGTGAGGAACCAGTTTGCTATGAGATAACGTGCAATGATCAGACTGTTTCCCACCAAAGCTGCTGTCAGAGGTGAAAGGTTACGCCAGACGGAATCACTGATGCCTTCCATAGATAATGAATTTTTCACGCCTGTAAAATCAACGCACATTGGGGCCATGCCATGGGTGACCATCAGCTGAACTAGCTCCCTCTCGTCAGACACGATCATGCGGTAGAGCTTAAGGCAGTCGTATTTCGGTAAGCTAAGCAATGCACCATGCCTGATAAGCATTTTCAATCCCACCATGGCTTCATGTCTGGGACTATAGGAGCCCAACAAAATGCTCAAAGCTGTTTCCTGATTGTTATTTTTCTTATGTGGATCTGCCCCAGCTTCCAGAAGGATCTCAATTGCCTTATTATCCTCTTCCTTAGCGGCTAGGATCAAAGGAGTCACTCCATCAGGCATCTGCATGTTAACCTGATCTTTGTCTGATGCTACCAATTGTAATGTTTCATGATGGCCATCGCCATAGATCCTTTCAAATGTTTGAAACACAGCGTTTTTCCCGCCATTGTCTACTGCATTCATGTTCGCACCACATTCCTTTAGTAGCTTGATAACCTCCGGCAGCCACGCTCTAGCTGCTAGGAGTAAAGGAGTCATTCCATCTGAATCACATGCCTCCAGATCAGCACCAGCAGAAATAAGCTGTTTAATACTTCCTAAGTCGTCCTCGTTTATACATACAGCAAGATGGAGGGCTGTTTTTCCATCCGAATTTGCTTTGTTTGGATCAGCTCCTGCCTTTAAAAAAGCCTCCAAAAACGTAGGGTGCCTGGTAGAACGTCTGGCAAAGACAGCAGTAAGGGGTTTATTGCCCTCATCATCTCCTATTTCATTGACATCTGCTCCATGCTCCAGCAGAGAAAGTTGCACATCTAAGTTGCAGTTGTTCTCTATTGCAACAACTAAGGGAGACTTGTTAGGATTTACCCTGTTGACGCTAGCACCGCTTTCCACCAAGAATTTGATCATGTCAAGTTGGTTACAATCCTTCCTAATGAGAGGCGAGTTATAATATGATCTCCCTATTATAAGAGCAATTAACAATGCAGGACAGTTTCTACCACAAGTTCCATTGATGTCAGCACCGTGGTCAATTAAAAACTGTACAATTCTTGAATCGCAAGTCAGAATCCCTTCTTCCATTAAGCTCTGGCTGATTTCATCTATATTACAGTGAGAAGCTAGAAACTCAAGAGACTCAAGCTGGCTTTTCTTCACTGCCACTTCGGCCATTCCCTGAAGCTTTTGTTCTGAGGGTTTATGATTATGAAGTAAAACATTTGCACATTCAATATGACCATTTTTCAAAGCATAGGTCAAAGCCAACTCTCCTTTGTAGTTCTCCTTTCTGGGATCAGCTCCAAAATTTAGCAGCAATTTGACTATGTCTATTCTCCCAATTTCAGCAGCTCCCATAAGAGCAGAGATTCGGTCGGTTGAGTTAATCTCAATATTCTTAAGTTTGCACAGGAGTTCCACAAGTTCAATAACACCAGACCGAGTCGCATTGACGAGAAGTGAGGAAATCTTACTGTGAAAGTGATATTGCTGTTTGAAGGTCTTAGAATCAATGCCGCTTCCTAACAGAATCTTGACTATTTCAAGTTTGGCACCATCTAAATCCTTATTATCCTTAGCATCAGAGCAAATGGGCTCAATAAGCTTCCTCAGAGTATCAATCTTTATGTTTTGATTAGCTTCTTTACTCTCATGTAGGTCTTTACACTCTACATTGGGTTTTAAATATCTACAATCAAGAAGAATTTTTACAGCTTGTGCATGATGATTTAAAGCTGCTTTAGAAACGGCACACCTGGAATCAGCTGAATATACATGTAAATGCAGCTGGTCTTCCTTTTCAGATTGTAAAAAATCAAAACATCAGCAGCGCCAAGTCTGGCAGAAATATCTCGTGCTGTTTCTCCAACTCTATTCTTCTGTTTTAGATTTGACCCTGCTACTATTAGAATCTTAACAGCATCAATATCCATGACTTCCACAGCTTTCATTAAAGCTGTAACTCTCTGGGAGTTTTTGTGATTAACTTTGGCTTTATAAGCTAGAAGCAAGTTTAGCATGTCCGAACTCCCAGCTCTGTTAACTGCTACGACCAAAGGTGAGTTTCCATGGCGATCAATAGCATGGACGTCAGCATCTTTGTCGAGCAAGAAGGCAGCAATGTCCACAAAGCCTTGCTCTGCTGCGATATGTAACGGTGTAGTACATCTCTTATTGTCTCTCACATTGACCTCTGCCCCTGATCTGACCAGCTTCTGAACAATGAACTTTCTACCCTGTCTGCAAGCCTCCAGAAGAGAGACATTGAGATGGTCTTGCGAGATAAAATGTTCACTTCCGCCCTGCTGTTGCTGCAACAGTCGATCAAGTGCTGGCAAGTCTCCAGTTTTTACTGCCATTATCAACTTTTCCCCTGCAATTGGGACCTGACTGTTTGAAGTGTTGCTAGGGCATGCGGTATCAACTTCCTGTGTGTTTTGTGAAAAACTGACAGGTGCGGTCCTCTGAGACAGATTTGCGGAATTATTTTGATGACTGGAGGAAGGTCTATTCTGTGTGTTGCACTTGATATGGACCTGTGAACTACTCTCAGTTTTTTTCATTTTTCCAAGGTCCTTTAGCTGTCCTTGATCCACAAAGTTTTCTAGAAGAAAAAAAGAAAACACATTTTAATGATTCTTTCTGCAATGTAATTATTAAGAAGAATGATAAGATCATAAGCTTAATCTAGTCCTTGTGTGAGGCAAATTTCACATAGATCTATATAAATTTTTTACAGTCGCCTTCTTAATTATTAAAGGCCATTAAATACATCACGCCAGTCCATCATACGCATTGTACAGGGCAAACTCTTGCAAGCCAAACATATGAGCATAAGTGAACCGTTTGAAGGATTCCCAAGTTTCGCTTGCTGATTCAGTGAATATTTATCAAGGCTGTTTTTTTTAATCTCTCAACTTTTATAGGAAGAGTGAAGCTACAAAAAATGGATCTATCGTACACAATTTACCCTGAGAAAATGTTTAACAATCAAACTTCATCTCCACTGCAAGTTTAAGTCCATTCAAGTCTTGACTACATCGAAAATATGCTAGTTTAGCCGACCAATAACTGACTCTTCATGACAACAGTTTTCTCCTATATTAATCAAAGCTTGTGCGGCCTGCCACTTCACACTGACACTACTTCTACTACTACTACTATTACTACTACTACTACTACTACTACTACTACTACTACTACTACTACTACTACTACTACTACTACTACTACTACTACTACTACTACTACTACTACTACTACTATTACTACTACTACTACTACTACTACTACTACTACTACTACTACTACTACTACTACTACTACTACTACTACTACTACTACTACTACTACTACTACTACTACCATTCCTCCTTGACCTCTTGTTGATATTACTACTACTACTACTACTACTACTACTACTACTACTACTACTACTACTACTACTACTACTACTACTACTACTACTACTACTACTACTACTACTACTACTACTACTACTACTACTACTACTACTACTACTACTACTACTACTACTACTACTACTACTACTACTACTACTACTACTACTACTACTACTACTACTACTACTACTACTACTACTACTACTACTACTACTACTACTACTACTACTACTACTACTACTACTACTACTACTACTACTACTACTACTACTACTACTACTACTACTACTACTACTACTACTACTACTACTACTACTACTACTACTACTACTACTACTACTACTACTACTACTACTACTACTACTACTACTACTACTACTACTACTACTACTACTACTACTACTACTACTACTACTACTACTACTACTACTACTACTACTACTACTACTACTACTACTACTACTACTACCACACTTAATGATTGTCAAAAGTGAGTCAAAACCAAGGCCACATAATAACCGTCCATGTTGCCTTGTTATGTGGTAGTGCTATGTTTTTGTTTCCCACTCCCTAGACAATGACGACAAGCTTGTTAGAACTGCAGCTGAACACTAGATGCTGAGTTAGGATAGTTATCATTATATAATACAAGCTTCGGATAGGTTACCTCTACACAGCTGTCCACTCTTTTAGTTTTGTGTCCACTTAAGCAAGATAGAAGAAGATGGATAAACTTGGCATTATGATTTCCCATGACAACTTTAGCTTCACCATTCATTCCACGAAGCTCTGCTCTGCAAATATTACAGGTCTGAATGTATTACTCTATAGGCTTCATCATAAATCCGATGTTTCCGAAACTATGCTACTACAGGCCACTCAAAACACATTCTACTCTAGGGTAAAGCCTGAAAAATTCAGTCTCCAAGCTTTCGCGTATTATGATGTTGTGAGATTTCACACAAAATCTACTGATTAATTTGTTTCCTACATTTAAGGGTACCAAAAAAGATCTTTCCAAATTTCAAAATTTTGAGTCACAATGTCCAGAGATGTAGCATACTTGGAGACACTACTTCCCTCCCCAGTATCAATAGTCTTTCCAAATAGGCCCCTAGTTTCAGTTTCAGTTTCAGTTTCGTGAATACATACATGTATAGTCTGCAGTAAGCTCCACCTGCCTTCCCCTTCACTTAAAACCAGTTTTCAGATCAATATCTCTCATGAAACGTGGGCACTGCCACCTAAACAGACAGCTAAACAGACAGCTGAACAGACACCTAAACAGACACCTAAACAGAATCCTAATCAGACAGCTGATCAGACACCTAAACAGACAGCTGAACAGACACCTAAACAGACAGCTGATCAGACACCTAAACAGACACCTAAACAGAATCCTAAACAGACAGCTGATCAGACACCTAAACAGACACCTAAACAGACACCTAAACAGACAGCTAAACAGACAGCTAAACAGACAGCTGAACAGACACCTAAACAGACACCTAAACAGAATCCTAAACAGACAGCTAAACAGACACCTAAACAGACAGCTAAACAGACACCTAAACAGACACCTAAACAGACAGCTAAACAGACTGCTAAACAGACAGCTAAACAGACAGCTAAACAGACAACTGAACAGAAAGGTAAACAGACAGCTAAACAGCCAGCTAAACAGACACCTAAACTGACAGCTGAACAGGCAGCTGAACTGGCAGCTTAACAGACAGCTAAACTGACAGCTAAACAGACAGCTAAACAGACATCTAAACAGACAGCTAAACAGACAGCTAAACAGACAGCTAAAAAGACAGCTAAACAGACAACTGAACAGAAAGGTAAACAGACAGCTAAACAGCCAGCTAAACAGACATCTAAACAGACAGCTAAACAGACAGGTGAACAGACAGGATGGCCGGTGATCTGGTTGAACAGTTCAGACCGTGACGTCAGTGTGATTGCTCAACCGAGACCATAGTATCGTGTTGATCTAGGTGCAAACAAATCTTATATAGATTGGAAATCAAAATTTTGAATCTAGAATCCGAATCTATGTCTATGGAATCTAGGTTAGATTTTTAGTCGAAACAATTTATATATAATAATGAAAATAAAGATTAGTTCTTCTTTATTAAAAAAAATCCAAATATAATTTTGTAAATTAAGAACATTGAACCTACATCTTAATTTATAGGTATTCTAGGGTTTCAAGTACGCTCGACATGTATGCCTACCTAATTATTCAATTTAGAGATTGAATCTAAACCTGGCTAGATTCCTTCTATGTAGATTACAAGTGATTAAAATGCCACTTGTGTTCCATATAAAGCATAGCAGTAAAAATTAGAAAAGAATAGGTAAGAAATCATACAATAGAAATAGATTCCATATCTTGAGTAAGTATAAAGGGAAATTGTCTTTATCAGTTTACTTACCTAATTTAGAGAATGTAGATGAGCGGCGATTTTTCCTCTTGTCCCCACTAGTTCATGACGTCCGCTCTAGATCTTAGATCTAGATCTAGTAGTAAATTGATCTCAGTCAATGAAGTTTGCGCGAGCTTCGTGGAAGCAGAGGGATATTTTAACAGTATCACATTTATTATATCGTGTAGATTAGGAAATAGCGAGGCGTGTGATTTCAGGCTGTAAATAATATTGTAACATTCCCTGTCAATAACTTACTGTAGATCTATCAAACTGCCCATTGAAGGCAAATATCTTAAGATTAATCTCAATAGCTTAATTGAAATTGAATCATATAGGCCCAAAGGTTGTTTTGAATAAAACGCATTTTGTATGCATGCAAAAGAATAATTGAAAAATCAATACACTTCTTTCCGGATAAAAAACACGCCGGATAAATGCACGCTTCGGCAAAATACACTCTGTTGCGTTCTGGCGAATTTTTTTCTTCGTAATCAATAAAAGTTATCCTAAACACAAGCTACACCGCCTAAAAGCGCGCTTTGAAATCGGTAGTGACTACCGTTAAAAAGGAAGTTAGCCACATTTTAAGGTCGTAATGGCTCGCAGTCATCACTCGGCAACGAGTTATGTCACTGTGCAAGCTATGCAAGCATAATAATGTGTTTATGTGCACCATACTTGTATACATAGTGAAAGGCAAGGGAAGGAGGACAGGGGCTGAATCACTCTATATAGATCAACGGGTTGGGCCATGAAAAGATTGTAGGTTCAGGTAGGCCCTGCGAGGAGCGGACAGTTAGGGTAGGACATGGGCAAGATTATGTAGACTCTCTGCCATAGAGATATCCCACTAAAATAACAACAACCCATAGCTCGTCACAGGTCAACCCAATACTGCGAAAAGCATAACTTGTTCTCCCCTTCTAATCATATCTCCCAGTTGTATGGTTGCAAGTCCACGTCTGGTGTGTCAGGCATCTGTGTAGAACTACAGATCTAGTCCAGGCCGTACATTGCGATTCCACCAACACCGCTGAGGTTCTCCGATCAGTCTTCTCAAAATCTAATTCAAGGTTGTTTTTTCTTCTTTTTTCAAGATTACACCGCAGTGGAGATAATATGTATAAACTAAAAGAAACAGGTCTGGGCAATCAAGGAAAGTAACTTAGTGTTTTGTTGTTTAATAAGGGAAGTACTTGAGGATTTTTTTTTTCAATTCCTTTTTATCGTAACACGCATCTTCTATACGCACGCTTTTGAAGCCTTCGGAAGACCGTGCGTTTAATCGGAGACTAGAGTTCTTAGACTACAGTTCTGTGAGGATTTTTTAGCCCACCTCAGTCTGTGCTGGACTTTTAGTTTTACAGTACGCTTCTTGACCAACAGACAACAGCTGACCAGGACAGAAGTGACGACGACAGCGACTAGACTGCCTTTTATTACATTGTCTCAGCAGTTCGGTGGCACTGGTTTGTGTGGGTTTATATGTGTTTTAAAAATGACATCAACATTTTGCCAAATGTCAACAACTTCCATTTTTTACAATGCCCTTAGTGAGTTCATTTACAATGCCCTTAGTGAGTTCATTTACAATGCCCTTAGTGAGTTCATTTACAAAGCCCTTAGAGAGTTAATTTACAACGGCCTTCGTGAGTTAATTTACAACGGCCTTAGTGAGTTAATTTACAACGGCCTTAGTGAGATAATCTTTGTTATCTTGAGTGTATCTTTTAGGCTTATTACATTTAAAATTGATAATGACATCAAGACTTTGGGTACGTTTTATAGTGCGTCTTTGTTCAGAACCATGGCTATATACCCTGTTGCTTTTTCTTTCTTTTTTAATCTTTATGTAAAACTGAACACGCTCTAAGTTTTGTCTCGCTAAGGTATAGTGTGTTCACGGTTTTTCTTTTAAATTTCGGAAGGCGTCTGTGAAGTGTAAATTTTACCTTTGTTCTAGAGTCACAATTTTCCAAGGATCAGCAGAAATGCATGGTCTGAAAAAAATATAGATCTATAATTTTGATCTTAATCCTGGTTTTGTTTTTGCAGAACATTACAATGTTGGTATATAATTTGAGATTGAGATTGAGAAGGGGAAATCAAAGTTTTTCAGTTGTTGGAATCATAGGGTACAGTGGCCCGACTTTTTTCAAGTTATAAATACTGGGATTGAATGGTTCATGAAAGTTATGTAGCATTATTTCTACATGTAGTTTGGTTGTTTTGCTTTTTTAGGATTATATCAAATCTTTGTTAGTGTTAAATGTAAGACTTGTGACAACTTAAGTTGAACAGGTAAATAATTATGACGTATAATAATTCTCTACTGAGCACTCATTTCTTTCTAAGTCTCGAGATTTATGAGTTTCCTAAAGCCGTTCTTTTGTTTCAGTCTCACTTTATAAGCCATACCCACTGTTTGTTTGGGCCAAAGCCTTGTTTGAGCCTCTCATGCTTGTTTGGAAGCAATAACTTTGCTAGAAATCCATAATGCCAAGTCAATGAACCTTTTTTTTTATTTTGAGAGGAGATAATGCGTTTTGCAAAAAAATCAAATCCCTGGATGTAATGCGATTTGCAAAAAAAAAAAGAACACAAAAAACAGGTAATAAATATTGTGGTCTACAGTGCTGCATAATACTGTTTTATTTTCCTCTATTTCAGTTATAAACCCTGTTTGATTACTTTATCAATGTATGCCTTAACTATAAGATTATCCGAATACACATAATAAAGCAGTTATTACAAAATTGCATTTTTCCAGTTTAACTTGTTTTGGTTTTGTCGCACAGCACTTTGTGTATGGGAATATATATTATATATTTACAGTATAGCTTTTTATGGCTCTTTTTGATGAATTTGTATATATTTGTCAATTCAAAAAGTGATACAGATAAGGTTGTGAAAAAACATCTAGAAGACTTCTGAGATATGTTATGGTAAACTTAAGGTAAGTATCGATGTAATAGAGAAATGTACCTCGCTCATCTTCAAAATTGTTATTGGCCATTGCTGTTCTTTGTGCAGGCAAAACCACAGGACCAATATTTTTGGACTTTCTCGTGTAGATCTCCATGACATATTTTTAAATTTTTTATCATTTTTTTGGGGGGAGGGGGGGGGAGAGAGAGAGAGAGAGAGAGAGAGAGAGAGAGAGAGAGAGAGAGAAATAGAATGATGCTTTCACATAATTCAACACCATTGGGGGGAGGGGTGGGGGTTAAAAGGAGGAAAGTAAAAGATTATTTCACTATTATTTTAGGCTTTGAAAATAAATAAGTGGCGAGAGGAAATATTGTATTTATACTGCTGTATTAAAAAAAAGGGGGCATGAATTTTCATGTTTTTATTTGAGAAAATTATTTTAGCACCCGTGATCTTTCATCAAGATACTTAAGGACTAAACTAAATTACTTTTAAGACACCAGCAAAACCCAAAACATCTCGTAAGAACCTGAATGAATTTTATTTATTAATTTTTTTTTTAAAGAACAAATCGTTTATAATTTTTTTTTAATAATTTTGCATAATAGAGCACAAAAATACAGCACCAGAATCATCAGAAATATTTACAGTGGTAATCCTTGTGAAGAAAGTTATGAAGACATTGAAAAAAAATGACATCAAACACTAAGTATCAATGCTGCAGCCGCTACTACAACTACCATTCCTCCTTGACCTCTTGTTGATATTACTACTACTATTACTACTACTACTACTACTACTACTACTACTACTACTACTACTACTACTACTACTACTACTACTACTACTACTACTACTACTACTACCACTACCACTACCACTACCACTACTACTACTACTACTACTACTACTACTACTACTACTACTACTACTACTACTACTACTACTACTACTACTACTACTACTACTACTTTTACTACCACCACCACCACTACTCTCATCACCATTAGGGGCGCTGATGGCTGAGAACTTTGCATTTCACCTCTTATACCTCACACCATTGATGTGTTGGTTTGGGGCCTCATCTTTTCAGCTCCGTTCTATCTGATGGGTTCATATATCAGATTTGCTTGGGAGCCTTTGATCACTTTGTTGTACGGCTCCTAAATCGAATAATCAATTGAACAAGCCAGCCACTACTTTTAACTCTACTTCTTTTAAAATGCTAGTCCTACTGCATCTGTTGCTGCTGTAGTGCCCACAGCAGCAGCAATAGTAACAGGAGGCCTGCTTTAGCAATAATAAAAAATTATGATAACATTAAAAATGAAAATTGTACAATTATAATTATTAAAATAATAATAATAGTAAGATTATGATGATGATGAAGATGAACCTAGGGCCTAAAAACGTAAATCGTTTTAAGCAAAAAAAAAATGAAGAGAAAAAAATTATATCAGCCGATGTTAAACCTATGGTATGGATTGATCCATAATTCAATTGGTTTCTTGGAAATGCAATCCTGATTCATTTTTACAGTTGTGGTTAAACACCTAAGACAATCTTATTGTAAGTACATACAATTTTGTTGAGTATGATTTACACGCACTTTCATTGTGTATGAATTTCCCAATATTAATAAAAAAAAATATTCTAAGCTACAGAAACTTTCCATATGACAAGATTCAAATCCAAATTAAAGAAAGCAAGAAAATACATGAATTATAGAAAATAACTGAAATTGTCAAAACAAACCATGAATATGAATCAAAAGATAGTATGATACACTGTTTATGAATAAAGAAGTATAAAGCACTGAATATAAATCAAATTAAAATAAAAAATTGTTGAAAATGGGCATTTCAATCTTTCATTTCTTTCAATCTTCATACATGTATTGAACAGGTTTTATTCATTGATTAAACTTTGATTTTATTTTTAAAAAATAATGATTTCTTTTCAAGTCACACAGCACTACAATACATACTAAGAGAAGCCTTTTCTATTACATCTTACTATATCTGTATAATAATGCACAATTCTTTGTGAAAAATGTTTTCAATGCAAGCAAATGCATAATATTATTGGCTATAGGGCCTTTATGTATTACAAATAGAAGGGGGGGAAAATGTAAAAACATACTTTATGCCACGTCCCAATATAAAAAAGTCAAACAAAGAAAAAAATTCTGAATCAAATAAAAAAAGTTAATAACAACCTATTCACCATTGTGATAAACCAGTATAAACAACGCAAACACAAAGGTGAAAGGCTTTATAAGCAAATAATAAGCAATTTCAATAATTTTCATTTAGTGTTCTGAAACATGCTATTGCTGAGAACTCTAGGGCTATTGGTTTTATCAAAAATATGGAGCTACATCAGTGAAAGCTAAAAAAAAAAAGAAAAAAAGAAATTCAAATATGCATGTAAATGCATTGTCAATTCTAGACTCTATAATTATTAAGAAGGAACAAGTAATTCTTTTTTGTGAAAGGGAAGCCAAACCGAGGCTGTGTTTACAAAGAAAACAAAACCTACTATTTCATGAAAATAGTATTTTTATAAACATCATACATTTTTCACCTTTCATATGAAAACTACACCTTAATCTTACTGCCAAGACCTTGTTCAAATTAATATATTTTCACATTCACAATGATTAAACAAAAACTTTTCCTTTTTCACAGTTACTTTTTATAGCAGCCATAATAAATCTTATACATTTTCTAATCATCAGAGCTTAAGCTCAAATTTGAACCAATAATATCCTTATTTTAAGTTTATTCTTTAAAAGATGAATAGTATTGATGAATCTGTCAATTTTGAAGGGAAAGAAAAATTCTATTGAAAGGACTCAAAGGTATGGTGACAGTTTACAAACTGATACTACAAAATAAGCAGAGTTCTGTTATTTCATACTAGAAATGAAGCCCTGCGCGTTGATCATCATATGAATCTCTAGACAAAGATGAAGGGTAAGAGTAAGTTTTTATAGTCTAAAAATAATCAACAGTCCAAATTTTTACACTCACAGCCTTTGAAAAATGAAGAAGTTTTATAATCAAAATCTGAATTGCAAAACTGAAAAGTACATTAATGAAATTAATCATAGTCGTCATCCACATCAGTCATCATCATCATCATAATCATAGTCATAATCATATTCATCATCATAAAATCTATAATCTGAGCCGTAATAAGAGCCAAATAGGGAGCGATTGTTCATTTGAGAAATAAAGTAAGAGCGGGCAATTGCTCATAAACAAGGAAATTGTGATTCATGCAATTTTCTTCTTCATCAGTAGATTCCATAGAAGACATCTCCTTCTTGAACAGCAACCTGTCTTGAAGAATGGTGGGTAAAGGTGTTTTCCGCACCCTCTCCTCTCGTCCAATGGTTTCACCAAGTTGAGCTGATACAGCAACAAAACTCAGCTGCACTAGTGACATGGGCTGCGACATGTACTCATCTAAAAAGTTTTCAACTTTAGATGTGCACTTGCCCTGCAGGCCAACCTTAAGATTCTTCAGCTGGTCTGAGCCCACAAGATCGACTGGTGTGAGGAACCAGTTTGCTATGAGATAACGTGCAATGATCAGACTGTTTCCCACCAAAGCTGCTGTCAGAGGTGAAAGGTTACGCCAGACGGAATCACTGATGCCTTCCATAGATAATGAATTTTTCACGCCTGTAAAATCAACGCACATTGGGGCCATGCCATGGGTGACCATCAGCTGAACTAGCTCCCTCTCGTCAGACACGATCATGCGGTAGAGCTTAAGGCAGTCGTATTTCGGTAAGCTAAGCAATGCACCATGCCTGATAAGCATTTTCAATCCCACCATGGCTTCATGTCTGGGACTATAGGAGCCCAACAAAATGCTCAAAGCTGTCTCCTGATTGTTATTTTTCTTATGTGGATCTGCCCCAGCTTCCAGAAGGATCTCAATTGCCTTATTATCCTCTTCCTTAGCGGCTAGGATCAAAGGAGTCACTCCATCAGGCATCTGCATGTTAACCTGATCTTTGTCTGATGCTACCAATTGTAATGTTTCATGATGGCCATCGCCATAGATCCTTTCAAATGTTTGAAACACAGCGTTTTTCCCGCCATTGTCTACTGCATTCATGTTCGCACCACATTCCTTTAGTAGCTTGATAACCTCCGGCAGCCACGCTCTAGCTGCTAGGAGTAAAGGAGTCATTCCATCTGAATCACATGCCTCCAGATCAGCACCAGCAGAAATAAGCTGTTTAATACTTCCTAAGTCGTCCTCGTTTATACATACAGCAAGATGGAGGGCTGTTTTTCCATCCGAATTTGCTTTGTTTGGATCAGCTCCTGCCTTTAAAAAAGCCTCCAAAAACGTAGGGTGCCTGGTAGAACGTCTCGCAAAGACAGCAGTAAGGGGTGTATTGCCCTTATCATCTCCTATTTCATTGACATCTGCTCCATGCTCCAGCAGAGAAAGTTGCACATCTAAGTTGCAGTTGTTCTCTATTGCAACAACTAAGGGAGACTTGTTAGGATTTACCCTGTTGACGCTAGCACCGCTTTCCACCAAGAATTTGATCATGTCAAGTTGGTTACAATCCTTCCTAATGAGAGGCGAGTTATAATATGATCTCCCTATTATAAGAGCAATTAACAATGCAGGACAGTTTCTACCACAAGTTCCATTGATGTCAGCACCGTGGTCAATTAAAAACTGTACAATTCTTGAATCGCAAGTCAGAATCCCTTCCTCCATTAAGTTCTGGCTGATTTCATCTATATTACAGTGAGAAGCTAGAAACTCAAGAGACTCAAGCTGGCTTTTCTTCACTGCCACTTCGGCCATTCCCTGAAGCTTTTGTTCTGAGGGTTTATGATTATGAAGTAAAACATTTGCACATTCAATATGACCATTTTTCAAAGCATAGGTCAAAGCCAACTCTCCTTTGTAGTTCTCCTTTCTGGGATCAGCTCCAAAATTTAGCAGCAATTTGACTATGTCTATTCTCCCAATTTCAGCAGCTCCCATAAGAGCAGAGATTCGGTCGGTTGAGTTAATCTCAATATTCTTAAGTTTGCACAGGAGTTCCACAAGTTCAATAACACCAGACTGAGTCGCATTGACGAGAAGTGAGGAAATCTTACTGTGAAAGTGATATTGCTGTTTGAAGGTCTTAGAATCAATGCCGCTTCCTAACAGAATCTTGACTATTTCAAGTTTGGCACCATCTAAATCCTTATTATCCTTAGCATCAGAGCAAATGGGCTCAATTAGCTTCCTCAGAGTATCAATCTTTATGTTTTGATTAGCTTCTTTACTCTCATGTAGGTCTTTACACTCTACATTGGGTTTTAAATATCTACAATCAAGAAGAATTTTTACAGCTTGTGCATGATGATTTAAAGCTGCTTTAGAAACGGCACACCTGGAATCAGCTGAATATACATGTAAATGCAGCTGGTCTTCCTTTTCAGATTGTAAAAAATCAAAAACATCAGCAACGCCAAGTCTGGCAGAAATATCTCGTGCTGTTTCTCCAACTCTATTCTTCTGTTTTAGATTTGACCCTGCTAATATTAGAATCTTAACAGCATCAATATCCATGACTTCCACAGCTTTCATTAAAGCTGTAACTCTCTGGGAGTTTTTGTGATTAACTTTGGTTTTATAAGCTAGAAGCAAGTTTAGCATGTCCGAACTCCCAGCTCTGTTAACTGCTACGACCAAAGGTGAGTTTCCATGGCGATCAATAGCATGGACGTCAGCATCTTTGTCGAGCAAGAAGGCAGCAATGTCCACAAAGCCTTGCTCTGCTGCGATATGTAACGGTGTAGTACATCTCTTATTGTCTCTCACATTGACCTCTGCCCCTGATCTGACCAGCTTCTGAACAATGAACTTTCTACCCTGTCTGCAAGCCTCCAGGAGAGAGACATTGAGATGGTCTTGCGAGATAAAATGTTCACTTCCGCCCTGCTGTTGCTGCAACAGTCGATCAAGTGCTGGCAAGTCTCCAGTTTTTACTGCCATTATCAACTTTTCCCCTGCAGTTGGGACCTGACTGTTTGAAGTGTTGCTAGGGCATGCGGTATCAACTTCCTGTGTGTTCTGTGAAAAACTGACAGGTGCAGTGCTCTGAGATAGATTTGCGGAATTATTTTGATGACTGGAGGAAGGTCTATTCTGTGTGTTGCACTTGATATGGACCTGTGAACTATTCTCAGTTTTTTTCATTTTTCCAAGGTCCTTTAGCTGTCCTTGATCCACAAAATTTCTAGAAGAAAAAAAGAAAACACATTTTAATGATTCTTTCTGCAATGCAATTATTAAGAAGAATGATTAGATCATAAGCTTAATCTAGTCCTTGTGTGAGGCAAATTTCACATAGATCTATATAAATTTTTTACAGTCGCCTTCTTAATTATTAAAGGCCATTAAATACATCACGCCAGTCCATCATACGCATTGTACAGGGCAAACTCTTGCAAGCCAAACATATGAGCATAAGTGAACCGTTTGAAGGATTCCCAAGTTTCGCTTTCTGATTCAGTGAATATTTATAAAGGCTGTTTTTTTTAATCTCTCAACTTTTATAGGAAGAGTGAAGCTACAAAAAATGGATCTATCGTACACAATTTACCCTGAGAAAATGTTTAACAATCAAACTTCATCTCCAC
The DNA here is from genome assembly GCA_033675545.1 of Elysia crispata. Lineage (NCBI taxonomy): Eukaryota > Metazoa > Mollusca > Gastropoda > Plakobranchidae > Elysia > Elysia crispata. The sequence continues at coordinate 405,027 of JAWDGP010005360.1, read as the reverse complement.
TGCAAGTTTAAGTCCATTCAAGTCTTGACTACATCGAAAATATGCTAGTTTAGCCGACCAATAACTGACTCTTCATGACAACAGTTTTCTCCTATATTAATCAAAGCTTGTGCGGCCTGCCACTTCACACTGACACTACTACTACTACTACTACTACTACTACTACTACTACTACTACTACTACTACTACTACTACTACTACTACTACTACTACTACTACTACTACTACTACTACTACTACTACTACTACTACTACTACTACTACTACTACTACTACTACTACTACTACTACTACTACTACTACTACTACTACTACTACTACTACTACCATTCCTCCTTGACCTCTTGTTGATATTACTACTACTACTACTACTACTACTACTACTACTACTACTACTACTACTACTACTACTACTACTACTACTACTACTACTACTACTACTACTACTACTACTACTACTACTACTACTACTACTACTACTACTACTACTACTACTACTACTACTACTACTACTACTACTACTACTACTACTACTACTACTACTACTACTACTACTACTACTACTACTACTACTACTACTACTACTACTACTACTACTACTACTACTACTACTACTACTACTACTACTACTACTACTACTACTACTACTACTACTACTACTACTACTACTACTACTACCACTACTACTACTACTACTACTACTACTACTACTACTACTACTACTACTACTACTACTACTACTACTACTACTACTACTACTACTACTACTACTACTACTACTACTACTACTACTACTACTACTACTACTACTACTACTACTACCACACTTAATGATTGTCAAAAGTGAGTCAAAACCAAGGCCACATAATAACCGTCCATGTTGCCTTGTTATGTGGTAGTGCTATGTTTTTGTTTCCCACTCCCTAGACAATGACGACAAGCTTGTTAGAACTGCAGCTGAACACTAGATGCTGAGTTAGGATAGTTATCATTATATAATACAAGCTTTGGATAGGTCACCTCTACACAGCTGTCCACTCTTTTAGTTTTGTGTCCACTTAAGCAAGATAGAAGAAGATGGATAAACTTGGCATTATGATTTCCCATGACAACTTTAGCTTCACCATTCATTTCACGAAGCTCTGCTCTGCAAATATTACAGGTCTGAATGTATTACTCTATAGGCTTCATCATAAATCCGATGTTTCCGAAACTATTCTACTACAGGCCACTCAAAACACATTCTACTCTAGGGTAAAGCCTGAAAAATTCAGTCTCCAACTCTAAGCTTTCGCTTATTATGATGTTGTGAGATTTCACACAAAATCTACTGATTAATTTGTTTCCTACATTTAAGGGTACCAAAAAAGATCTTTCCAAATTTCAAAATTTTGAGTCACAATGTCCAGAGATGTAGCATACTTGGAGACACTACTTCGATCACCCTCCCTCCCCAGTATCAATAGTCTTTCCAAATAGGCCCCTAGTTTCAGTTTCAGTTTCAGTTTCGTGAATACATACATGTATAGTCTGCAGTAAGCTCCACCTGCCTTCCCCTTCACTTAAAACAAGTTTTCAGATCAATATCTCTCATGAAACGTGGGCACTGCCACATAAACAGACAGCTAAACAGACACCTAAACAGACACCTAAACAGAATCCTAATCAGACAGCTGATCAGACACCTAAACAGACAGCTGAACAGACACCTAAACAGACAGCTGATCAGACACCTAAACAGACACCTAAACAGAATCCTAAACAGACAGCTGATCAGACACCTAAACAGACACCTAAACAGACACCTAAACAGACACCTAAACAGACACCTAAACAGACAGCTGAACAGACACCTAAACAGACACCTAAACAGAATCCTAAACAGACAGCTAAACAGACACCTAAACAGACAGCTAAACAGACACCTAAACAGACACCTAAACAGACTGCTAAACAGACAGCTAAACAGACAGCTAAAGAGACAACTGAACAGAAAGGTAAACAGACAGCTAAAAAGCCAGCTAAACAGACAGCTAAACTGACAGCTGAACAGGCAGCTGAACTGGCAGCTGAACAGACAGCTAAACTGACAGCTAAACAGACAGCTAAACAGACATCTAAACAGACAGCTAAACAGACAGCTAAAGAGACAGCTAAACAGACAACTGAACAGAAAGGTAAACAGACAGCTAAACAGCCAGCTAAACAGACAGCTAAACAGACATCTAAACAGACAGCTAAACAGACAGGTGAACAGACAGGATGGCCGGTGATCTGGTTGAACAGTTCAGACCGTGACGTCAGTATGATTGCTCAACCGAGACCATAGTATTGTGTTGATCTAGGTGCAAACAAATCTTATATAGATTGGAAATCAAAATTTTGAATCTAGAATCCGAATCTATGTCTATGGAATCTAGGTTAGATTTTTAGTCGAAACAATTTATATATAATAATGAAAATAAAGATTAGTTCTTCTTTATTAAAAAAAATCGAAATATAATTTTGTAAATTAAGAACATTGAACCTACATCTTAATTTATAGGATTTCTAGGGTTTCAAGTACGCTCGACATGTATGCCTACCTAATTATTCGATTTAGAGATTGAATCTAAACCTGGCTAGATTCCTTCTATGTAGATTACAAGTGATTAAAATGCCACTTGTGTTCCATATAAAGCATAGCAGTAAAAATTAGAAAAGAATAGGTAAGAAATCATACAATAGAAATAGATTCCATATCTTGAGTAAGTATAAAGGGAAATTGTCTTTATCAGTTTACTTACCTAATTTAGAGAATGTAGATGAGCGGCGATTTTTCCTCTTGTCCCCACTAGTTCATGACGTCCGCTCTAGATCTTAGATCTAGATCTAGTAGTAAATTGATCTCAGTCAATGAAGTTTGCGCGAGCTTCGTGGAAGCAGAGGGATATTTTAACAGTATCACATTTATTATATCGTGTAGATTAGGAAATAGCGAGGCGTGTGATTTCAGGCTGTAAATAATATTGTAACATTCCCTGTCAATAACTTACTGTAGATCTATCAAACTGCCCATTGAAGGCAAATATCTTAAGATTAATCTCAATAGCTTAATTGAAATTGAATCATATAGGCCCAAAGGTTGTTTTGAATAAAACGCATTTTGTATGCATGCAAAAGAATAATTGAAAAATCAATACACTTCTTTCCGGATAAAAAACACGCCGGATAAATGCACGCTTCGGCAAAATACACTCTGTTGCGTTCTGGCGAATTTTTTCTTCGTAATCAATAAAAGTTATCCTAAACACAAGCTACACCGCCTAAAAGCGCGCTTTGAAATCGGTAGTGACTACCGTTAAAAAGGAAGTTAGCCACATTTTAAGGTCGTAATGGCTCGCAGTCATCACTCGGCAACGAGTTATGTCACTGTGCAAGCTATGCAAGCATAATAATGTGTTTATGTGCACCATACTTGTATACATAGTGAAAGGCAAGGGAAGGAGGACAGGGGCTGAATCACTCTATATAGATCAACGGGTTGGGCCATGAAAAGATTGTAGGTTCAGGTAGGCCCTGCGAGGAGCGGACAGTTAGGGTAGGGCATGGGCAAGATTATGTAGACTCTCTGCCAAAGAGATATCCCACTAAAATAACAACAACCCATAGCTCGTCACAGGTCAACCCAATACTGCGAAAAGCATAACTTGTTCTCCCCTTCTAATCATATCTCCCAGTTGTATGGTTGCAAGTCCACGTCTGGTGTGTCAGGCATCTGTGTAGAACTACAGATCTAGTCCAGGCCGTACATTGCGATTCCACCAACACCGCTGAGGTTCTCCGATCAGTCTTCTCAAAATCCAATTCAAGGTTGTTTTTTTTTCTTCTTTTTTCAAGATTACACCGCAGTGGAGATAATATGTATAAACTAAAAGAAACAGGTCTGGGCAATCAAGGAAAGTAACTTAGTGTTTTTGTTGTTTAATAAGGGAAGTACTTGAGGATTTTTTTTTTCATTTCCTTTTTATCGTAACACGCATCTTCTATACGCACGCTTTTGAAGCCTTCGGAAGACCGTGCGTTTAATCGGAGACTAGAGTTCTTAGACTACAGTTCTGTGAGGATTTTTTAGCCCACCTCAGTCTGTGCTGGACTTTTAGTTTTACAGTACGCTTCTTGACCAACAGACAACAGCTGACCAGGACAGAAGTGACGACGACAGCGACTAGACTGCCTTTTATTACATTGTCTCAGCAGTTCGGTGGCACTGGTTTGTGTGGGTTTATATGTGTTTTAAAAATGACATCAACATTTTGCCAAATGTCAACAACTTCCATTTTTTACAATGCCCTTAGTGAGTTCATTTACAATGCCCTTAGTGAGTTCATTTACAATGCCCTTGGTGAGTTCATTTACAAAGCCCTTAGAGAGTTAATTTACAACGGCCTTAGTGAGTTAATTTACAACGGCCTTAGTGAGTTAATTTACAACGGCCTTAGAGAGATAATCTTTGTTATCTTGAGTGTATCTTTTACGCTTATTACATTTAAAATTGATAATGACATCAAGACTTTGGGTACGTTTTATAGTGCGTCTTTGTTCAGAACCATGGCTATATACCCTGTTGCTTTTTTTTTCTTTTTTAATCTTTATGTAAAACTGAACACGCTCTAAGTTTTGTCTCGCTAAGGTATAGTGTGTTCACGGTTTTTCTTTTAAATTTCGGAAGGCGTCTGTGAAATGTAAATTTTACCTTTGTTCTAGAGTCACAATTTTCCAAGGATCAGCAGAAATGCATGGTCTGAAAAAAATATAGATCTATAATTTTGATCTTAATCCTGGTTTTGTTTTTGCAGAACATTACAATGTTGGTATATATTTTGAGATTGAGATTGAGAGGGGGAAATCAAAGTTTTTCAGTTGTTGGAAACATAGGGTACAGTGGCCCGACTTTTTTCAAGTTATAAATACTGGGATTGAATGGTTCATGAAAGTTATGTAGCATTATTTCTACATGTAGTTTGGTTGTTTTGCTTTTTTAGGATTATATGAAATCTTTGTTAGTGTTAAATGTAAGACTTGTGACAACTTAAGTTGAACAGGTAAATAATTATGACGTATAATAATTCTCTACTGAGCACTCATTTCTTTCTAAGTCTCGAGATTTATGAGTTTTCCTAAAGCCGTTCTTTTGTTTCAGTCTCACTTTATAAGCCATACCCACTGTTTGTTTGGGCCAAAGCCTTGTTTGAGCCTCTCATGCTTGTTTGGAAGCAATAACTTTGCTAGAAATCCATAATGCCAAGTCAATGAACCTTTTTTTTTATTTTGAGAGGAGATAATGCGTTTTGCAAAAAAATCAAATCCCTGGATGTAATGCGATTTGCAAAAAAAAAGAACACAAAAAACAGGTAATAAATATTGTGGTCTAAAGTGCTGCATAATACTGTTTTATTTTCCTCTATTTCAGTTATAAACCCTGTTTGATTACTTTATCAATGTATGCCTTAACTATAAGATTATCCGAATACACATAATAAAGCAGTTATTACAAAATTGCATTTTTCCAGTTTAACTTGTTTTGGTTTTGTCGCACAGCACTTTGTGTATGGGAATATATATTATATATTTACGGTATAGCTTTTTATGGCTCTTTTTGATAAATTTGTATATATTTGTCAATTCAAAAAGTGATACAGATAAGGTTGTGAAAAAACATGTAGAAGACTTCTGAGATATGTTATGGTAAACTTAAGGTAAGTATCGATGTAATAGAGAAATGTACCTCGCTCATCTTCAAAATTGTTATAGTATTGGCCATTGCTGTTCTTTGTGCAGGCAAAACCACAGGACCAATATTTTTGGACTTTCTCGTGTAGATCTCCATGACATATTTTTAAATTTTTTATCATTTTTTTGGGGGGAGGGGGGGGGAGGGGGAGAGAGAGAGAGAGAGAGAGAGAGAGAGAAAAATAGAATGATGCTTTCACATAAATCAACCCCATTGGGGGGGAGGGGGGGGGGTAAAGGGAGGAAAGTAAAAGATTATTTTACTATTATTTTATGCTTTGAAAATAAATAAGTGGCGAGAGGAAATATTGTATTTATACTGCTGTATTAAAAAAGGGGGCATAAATTTTCATGTTTTTATTTGAGAAAATTATTTTAGCACCCGTGATCTTTTATCAAGATACTTAAGGACTAAACAAGGCCTTTTTGATGTGACAAATTACTTTTAAGGCACCAGCGCAAACCCAAAACATCTCGTAAGAACCTGAATGAATTTTTTTTATTTATATTTTTTTACAGAACAAATCGTATATAATTTTTTTTAATAATTTTGCATAATAGAACACAAAATTACAGCACCAGAATCATCAGAAATATTTACAGTGGTAATCCTTGTGAAGAAAGTTATGAAGACATTGAAAAAAAAAATGACATCAAACACTAAGTATCAATGCTGCAGCCGCTACTACTACTACCATTCCTCCTTGACCTCTTGTTGATATTACTACTACTACTACTACTACTACTACTACTACTACTACTACTACTACTACTACTACTACTACTACTACTACTACTACTACTACTACTACTACTACTACTATTACTACCACTACCACAACTACTACTGCTATTACCACTACTACTACTACTACTACTACTACTACTACTACTACTACTACTACTACTACTACTACTACTACTACTACTACTACTACTACTACTACTACTACTACTACTACTACTACTACTACTACTACTACTACTACTACTACTACTACTTCTACTACCACTACCACCATTACTCTCATCACCTTTAGGGGCGCTGATGGCTGAGAACTTTGCATTTCACCTCTTATACCTCACACCATTGATGTGTTGGTTTGGGGCCTCATCTTTTCAGCTCCGTTCTATCTGATGGGTTCATATATCAGATTTGCTTGGGAGCCTTTGATCACTTTGTTGTACGGCTCCTATATCAAGTAATCAATTGAACAAGCCAGCCAACTACTTTTAACTCTACTTCTTTTAAAATGCTAGTCCTATTGCATCTGTTGCTGCTGTAGTGCCCACAGCAGCAGCAATAGTACCAGTAGGCCTGCTTTAGCAATAATAAAAAATTATGATGACATTAAAAATGAAAATTTTACAATTATAATTATTAAAATAATAATAATAGTAAGATTATGATGATGATGAAAATGAACCTAGGGCCTACAAACGTAAATCGTTTTAAGCAAAAAAAAAATGAAGAGAAAAAAATTTTACCACCCGATGTTAAACCTATGGTATGGATTGATCAATAATTCAGTTGGATTCTTGGAAATGTAATCCTGATTCATTTTTACAGTTGTGGTTAAACACCTAAGACATAATCTTATCGTAAGTACATACAATTTCGTTGAGTATGATTTACACGCACTTTCATTGTGTATGAATTTCCCAATATTAGTAAAAAAAAAATATTCTAAGCTACAGAAACTTTCCATATGACAAGATTCAAATCCAAATTAAAGAAAGCAAGAAAATACATGAATAATAGAAAATAACTGAAATTGTCAAAACAAACCATGAATATGAATCAAAAGATAGTATGATACACTGTTTATGAATAAAGAAGTATAAAGCATTGAATCTAAATCAAATTTTTTTTTAAATGGTAGAAAATGGGCATTTCAATCTTTCATTTTTTTCAATCTTTATACATGTATTGAACAGGTTTTATTCATTGATTAAACTTTGATTTTATTTTTAAAAAATAATGATTTCTTTTCAAGTCACACAGCACTACAATACATACTAAGAGAAATCTTTTCTATTACATCTTACTACATCTGTATAATAATGCACAATTCTTTGTGAAAAATGTTTTCAATGCAAGCAAATGTATAATATTATTGGCTATAGGGCCTTTATGTATTACAAATAGAATGAAAAAAAAATGTAAAAACATACTTCATGCCACGTCCCAATTGAAAAAAGTCAAACAAAGAAAAAAATTCTCAATCAAATAAAAAAAAGTTAATAACAACCTATTCACCATTGTGATAAACCAGTATAAACAATGCAAACACGAGGTGAAAGGCTTTATAAGCAAATAATAAGCAATTTCAATAATTTTCATTTAGTGTTTAGAAACATGTTATTGCTGAGAACTCTAGGGCTATTGGTTTTATCAAAAATATGGAGCTACATCAGTGAAAGCTAAAAAAAATAAAAGAAGAAAAAAAGAAATTCAAATATGCATGTAAATGCATTGTCAATTTTAGACGAACATATAATTAATGCCTACAGAGTTTCCTGCTATAGGAAAACTAAAAGCTCTGAATGTTTATGAATTGTATGAAGACTACTTATCTCAACTTGCGGGTTCAGTTAATCATATATATATATATATATATATATATATATATATATATATATATATATATATATATATATATATATATATATATATATGTAAGAATCTTTCTTAAAATTTGTTGCGTTTTATCAGTTCCACATAGGCTCTATAATTATTAAGAAGGAACAAGTAATTTTTTTTTTTGTGAAAGGGAAGCCAAACCAAGGCTGTGTTTACAAAGAAAACAAAACTTACTATTTCATGAAAATAGTATTTTTATAAACATCATACATGTTTCAACTTTCATATGAAAACTACACCTTAATCTTACTGCCAAGACCTTTTTCAAATTAATATATTTTCACATTCCCAATGATTAAACAAAAACTTTTACTTTTTCACAGTTACTTTTTATAGCAGCCACAATAAATCTTATAAATTTTCTAATCTTCAGAGCTTAAGCTCAAATTTGAACCAATAATATCCTTATTTTAAGTTTATTCTTTAAAAGATGAATAGTATTGATAAATCTGTCAATTTTGAAAGGAAAGAAAAATTCTATTGAAAGGACTAAAAGGGATGGTGACAGTTTACAAATCGATACTACAAATAAGCAGAGTTCTGTTATTTCATACTAGAAATGAAGCCCAGCACGTTGATCATCATATGAATCTCTAGACAAAGATGAAGGGTAAGAGTAAGTTTTTATAGTCTAAAAATAATCAACAGTCCAAATTTTTACACTCACAGCCTTTGAAAAATGAAGAAGTTTTATAACCAAAGTCTGAATTGCAAAACTGAAAAGTACATTAATGAAATTAATCATAGTCGTCATCCACATCAGTCATCATCATCATCATAATCATAGTCATAATCATAGTCATCATCATAAAATCTATAATCTGAGCCGTAATAAGAGCCAAATAGGGAGCGATTGTTCATTTGAGAAATTAAAGTAAGAGCGGCCAATTGCTCATAAACAAGGAAATTGCGATTCATGCAATTTTCTTCTTCATCAGTAGATTCCATAGAAGACATCTCCTTCTTGAACAGCAACCTGTCTTGAAGAATGGTGGGGAGAGGTGTTTTCCGCACCCTCTCCTCTCGTCCAATGGTTTCACCAAGTTGAGCTGATACAGCAACAAAACTCAGCTGCATCAGTGACATGGGCTGCGACATGTACTCATCTAAAAAGTTTTCAACTTCAGATGTGCACTTGCCCTGCAGGCCAACCTTAAGATTCTTTAGCTGGTCTGAGCCCACAAGATCGACTGGTGTGAGGAACCAGTTTGCTACGAGATAACGTGCAATGACCAGTCTGTTTCCCACCAAAGCTGCTGCCAGAGGTGAAAGGTTACGCCAGACGGAATCACTGATGCCTTCCATAGATAATGAATTTTTCACGCCTGTAAAATCAACGCACATTGGGGCCATGCCATGGGTGACCATCAGCTGAACTAGCTCCCTCTCGTCAGTCACGATCATGCGGTAGAGGTTAAGGCAGTCATATTTCGGTAAGCTAAGCAATGCACCATGCCTGATAAGCATTTTCAATCCCACCATGGCTTTATGTGTGGGAATACAGGAGCCCAAAAAATTGCTCAAAGCTGTCTCCTGATTGTCATTTTTCTTATGTGGATCTGCCCCAGCTTTCAGAAAGATCTCAATAGCCTTATTATCATGTTTCTTAGCAGCTACGATCAAAGGAGTCACTCCATCAGGCATCTGCATGTTAACTTGATCTTTGTCTGACGCTACCAATTGTAATGTTTCATCATCGCCATATCCCCTTTCAAATGTTTGAAACACAGCATTTTTCCCGTAATTGTCTACTGCTTTCATGTTCGCACCACATTCCTTTAGTAGCTTGATAACCTCGAGCTGCTGTTCTCTAGCTGCTAGGAGTAAAGGAGTCATTCCATCTGAATCACGTGCCTCCAGATCAGCACCAGCAGAAATAAGCTGTTTAATACTTCCTACGTCGTCCTTGCCTATATACACAGCAAGATGGAGGGCTGTTTTTCCATCCGAATTTGCTTTGTTTAGATCAGCTCCTGCCTTTAACAAAGCCTCCAAAAACGTAGGTTGCCTGGTAGAATGCCAGGCAAAGACAGCAGTAAGGGGTGTATTGCCCTTATTATCTCCTATTTCATTGACATCTGCGCCATGCTCCAGCAGAGAAAGTAGCACATCTAAGTTGCAGTTGTTCTCTATTGCAAAAACCAAGGGAGACTTGTTAGTATTTACCCTTTTGACGCTAGCTCCGCTTTCCACCAAGAATTTGATCATGTCAAGTTGGTTACAATCCTTCCTAATGAGAGGCGAGTTATAATATGATCTCCCTATTTTAAGAGCAATTAACAATGCAGGACAGCTTCTACCACAAGTTCCATTGATGTCAGCACCGTGGTCAATCAAAAACTGTACAATTCTTGAATCGCAAGTCAGAATCCCTTCCTCCATTAAGCTCTGGCTGATTTCATCTATATTACAGTGAGAAGCTAGAAACTCAAGAGACTCAAGCTGTTTTTCCTGTACTGCCACTTTGGCCATTCCCTGAAGCTTTTGTTCTGAGGGTTTATGATTATGAAGTAAAACATTTGCACATTCAATATGACCATTTTTCAAAGCATAGGTCAAAGCTAACTTTCCTCTGTAGTCCTTTCTGGGATCAGCTCCAAAATTTAGCAGCAACTTGACTATGTCTAATCTCCCAATCTCAGCAGCTCCCATAAGAGCAGAGATTCGGTCGGTTGAGTTAATGTCAATATTCTTAAGTTTGCACAGGAGTTCCACAAGTTCAATAACACCAGACTGACTCGCATTGACGAGAAGTGAGGAAATCTTACTGTGAAAGCGATATTGCTGTTTGAAGGTCTTACAATCAATGCCGCTTCCTAACAGAATCTTGACTAATTCAAGTTTGGCACCATCTAAATCCTTATTATCCTTAGCATCAGAGCAAATGAGCTCAATTAGCTTCCTCAGAGTATCAATCTTTATGTTTTGATTAGCTTCTTTACTCTCATGTAGGTCTTTACACTTTGTTTTAGGTTGTAAATATCTACAATCAAGAAGAATTTTTACAGCTTGTGCATGATGATTTAAAGCTGCTTTAGAAACGGCACACCTGGAATCAGCTGAATATACATGTAAATGCAGCTGGTCTTCCTTTTCAGATTGTAAAAAATCAAAAACATCAGCAATGCCAAGTCTGGCAGAAATATCTCGTGCTGTTTCTCCAACTCTATTCTTCTGTTTTAGATTTGACCCTGCTAATATTAGAATCTTAACAGCATCAATATCCATGACTTCCGCAGCTTTCATTAAAGCTGTAACTCTCTGGGAGTTTTTGTGATTAATTTTGGCTTTATAAGCTAGAAGCAAGTTTAGCATGTCCGAACTCCCAGCTCTGTTAACTGCTAGAATCAAAGCCGAATTTCCATGACCATCACATGCATCGACATCAGCATCTTTATCAAGCAAGAAGGCAGCAATGTCCACAAAGCCTTGCTCTGCTGCTATATGTAACGGCGTAGTACATCTCTTATTGCCTCCCACATTGACCTCTGCCCCTGATCTGACCAGCTTCTGAACAATGAACTTTCTACCCTGTCTGCAAGCCTCCAGGAGAGAGACATTGAGCTGGTCTTGCGAGATAAAATGTTCACTTCCGCCCTGCTGTTGCTGCAACAGTCGATCAAGTGCTGACAAGTCTCCAGTTTCTGCTGCCATTATCAACTTTTGCCCAGCAGATGGGGCTTGACTGTTTGAAGCATGAGTTCTGCCTACAGCATCAAATTTCTGTGTGTTCTGTGCACAAGTGAGATTAGTAGTGCTCCGAGTTAGATTTGTGCAAGTATTATTTATGCCATGACCATTTCCAGAAATTTTTTTAAACATCCTTTGCTGTGAAAGAGACTGATTTCCGTCCACAGATTCAGAATTATTTTGTCGACTGGACGAGGCTCTATTCTTTGCATGGCACTCGATGTGGATCTGTGAGTTGCTCTCAGTTTTGTCCATTTCCACAGGGTGCTATGGAGAAGCAAGATTTCTTAGGTTGTCCAAGGCTCCAAAAGTTTCCTGAGATAAAAAGGAAAGTGTTTTTATCAATTCTGGCTATAATGTAAATCAAGACAAGAATCTTAACATCATAAGATATAAATTTAGTCATTTTGAAAGGCTGATATCACATAGTTTAATGGATAAAACTGTGCAGTAATAGTAAAATAAAACAGGCATAAGGTATTGAATCTTCAAACTTTTGCAGTCCATCATCAATTATGTTTGGCACAGTACAAACTCATCACAGCCAAATGTATGAGCATGTTGTATTCTTTTTTTAATCCTTTAAAGGTTTTCCAACTTTTCCTCAGCTTCTGAAAGGAAAAGATGGATAAACTTGAGATTATGATTTCCCAAGGAAATTCTAGCCAAATATCTTTTGTTTTATTATTATTATTATAATTATTATTATTATTATTATTATTATTATTATTATTATTATTATTATTATTATTATTATTATTATTATTATTTTCTTAAATTTATTTCATTCACTATTTATTTTTGCTTTTATCTGGCATGTTTTTATCCGCAGACTATTGTAAAATAAAAAGTCTCAAACACCTTCCCTTCAGTGTTTTTAATTTCTTTTAGATATTTTACTTTTGGAAAAGTAATGATAATAGGTCTAAGTCTGAAATACTGGAATCAACTCCTATACAAGTCATATTGTTAAATTCTTATTAATTCCATATTTTAAGAGCCAGTTACATTTTTATTTGATTGACTCAAATCAATTTATTATCCATTTATCGTTCTACACAGCAATTAGGGTAAACGTATCAATTCATTTACAGTGATTGAGCCTGATAATGTGGTGCTGCATGCAAAGCTATTTGAGATTATTTTTTCACAAGAGAGTCAAGTTTTGGTTTAAATACTGTTTTGTAGTCCTGTTTGTAAGTAAAAGGGTATTTTTTTTGCCCAACATCTTTTAAATTCTTAGAACTGCCAACAAGGTCATGACGATCCCAATAAAAAGTGTGCATGTGGTTTTTGCTAGAAGTAGTTACTAACTATGAATGCAAGAATAGAAATATCACAGAGACATAAAGAAAAAGTTAATTTACTAATATCAGTCTATTGTGATCTGCAACTGCAACTTGGTCTAATTTTAAGTCCTTCAGTGTTCTACATGGTTGGTCCTTTAGAGTAATGTTTGGCTCCCCAGCATTTCTATTTAGGATGAGATTTTGAAATAAACTTGAAACACAATGTCTTCTTTATCAAGATTCTCCCTGAAAATATCCCATCCATTAGGAATACTAATATTGTCTGCTCAGACATCTCATTGTTCCTCAGACTAAAAATTATGCATCCCTATTTATTTAAGCTTATGTAATCTTGAATCAATAAATAAACATGAAAAATTGAAGCACATAAAAGATCTGGTTCTATATTTACTCGAGGTAGTTGCTTCAGCTGTATCTATAAATAAAAAGTATATTGTTTGCATTCATATAACTCTGTTCATATATATAATGTGATGAACAAAGTTAAGCATTGCCATTTTCACGCACCTCTAGCTCCTGAAAGAATCAAAAATATGAAAGGGACTAGGATGAACTAAAGTATAATTAGAATGAAAAAGAGAAAAGCTATAGCAATATTAGTTTCAAATAAATGGCCTCAATGGGAGAAAAAACTGTTTTGTTCACACATTCCAAAAAAAAAAAGTTTCAAACATCACTAACAAGAAAAATTAAATACTGAAGTGCTGATAGACAGAACAACTGGAAAAAAAAAAAGAACAAAAACCAACTAACCATACAAACAAACAAGAATAGAATTTTTTTCCTTTTGCAACAAATTGTATTCACTAGTGGTAAAATCAATAATTATGGTATCTTATGGAGGGGATAGGTGAACTCAAAGAGAATTTGTCACAACAAGCAGATATGTGAATCCTCACATCTTGTAACAAGCAGTATATGTGAATGACTCACGGTTTTCAAGAGACTTTCAAATCAAATCAGTTAGTAATGGCTCCACACGAGGCAAAGAATTTTTAACTTCCATGATAGTTTGCTTGTCTTCTGTATCACATTTAAATGTGTTTATATTTAGAACTCCATGATTTTCATAGAACTGTAAAAGCAAAAATTGCATAAAAGCATCAGAATGAGTAATTTTATAATAGTAAGAAAAATTCGAACTGCACCTACTTTGAAGTGCATTTTACATACTTATTGGAACATATTTTGAGACCAGAAATAATGTAGAATGTGCTAAAAAGTTTTGATACCCGGTACTTTATTTGTGGTGAGGATCTTGCCTTGAAACATGCTAAATTCATTTCTCTTTAGTTTCTCCACTTTAAATGGGCTTATTAGACAAAAATATATAATCACATACACATTCTACATTGTCTTTTAATTATTCATTTTTATTTTCAACAACGAACAAGTCATCAAAATGGGCACTATATGTGTAAAAGGAATATTTTTTTTTCTCTTTCCCGATAGCACAGATGTACTGCATACATTTCCTTGAAATTCCCTGATCAAAATGTCTCGTGCTGCAGTTGTCTGTGATAAAATGCTTAATGAGCAAAGACATTGTCTCACTAACGACAACATTAAAAGCAAAATTACATTTTCATGCATTTAAGTTCTCCCAAGGGCAAAGTGTAATTTACAAGAACAAGGCCTACTAAATTCATGTAACAGTAATTACAATTACAAACTGAAATAAAGATTATGCCCAGGAAGAATTTGTAAAATTTTGATATTTACTTTCTAGAAGGACCTTAGGGCTGATTACTGCCAAAACTTAACACTGAGATAGTACTTAATGGATTCATAATTGATACACATTAAATTACAAGAAAGAAACATAACTCAAAGAGTGAATTTAATTTAAATTTGAAAAATCTTGGGAGATAGCTCATAGACACAAAATAATAAAGTTCTTATTACACAGCTGCTATCAGTTATGATATAATCTAGATCTGAAACTGGAAGTCTAAATTCGGACGAATCTATTGTAGATCTAAATCTCGGTATCTATTCTATAATTTGAATCTAGAATGCAGATCTAGACTAGTCTAGATCTCGATCTAGCTTTTTCTAGATCCAGGCGTATTGAATCTAGCTTTGAGGGACGGAGGCAATGATATTAAAGAATGTCTAGATCTAGTTCTAAATTAAATTACTTGAAGGACTTAAAAGACCTTGAATCTAGATCTAGATCTAGATCTAGATCTAGATATCTACATTGATAGGATTTTTAAAAAATCTCTCTGAGGCTTACCGACACTTCGTAATTCAATTCAGAGACTGAATCTGAAACAAGCGAAATTCATTCTTCGTATAGTCCAGCAAGTTAAAAAAAATTACACCCGCGTATCTTGAAATGGACATAAATATAATATACCACGCTCGTCATTGGGTTCTAGATCTAGATCTAGAGCAGACCCAAAAAATATTTTTAAAATCAGTTTACTTACCTAGATCTAGATCTAAATTTTGAGAATATGGATGCACATAATTTTTTACCATCTACCCGTGAAACTAGAGAGTCGAATTTGTCTATTGTTTAGACACATTCACAACTTCCCCACATGATATAAATATATTGAATTCAGCCAATGAGGAGTTTCTAAGAATTACAACTTATTTTCGTGGAAGCGGAGGAATATTGCAGCTCTAGGACTTCGAATCTTAGGGCACTCCTTATATCGTTTCAGTTTGTTGCCTCAATATGATGTTGATCTAGAATCTAGCTGAGGTCATTCAATGCTGAAGCTGCGAGACGTGTAACATTGTCAATCACGAAGACATTTTGCGCTAATTGCCATTAGAAGGCTAGTACCAGTTCTTGAGATCAACGCATCAACCCCAATGACTACGCTGATTTGAAACTCACAGGTCATGACTGTAATGTAAAATTAGGTTTACAGTTTATACTCAAAATATTTTTCACAAGAATAACTGATACAAAAAAATTCTCTGATCATGATAGGAAAAAACTGGCGAAAAGAAACGAAGTCTTTAACATTAACTTTGGTTTTTTGTATGAAATGACATAGACATTGTTATTTCCCTTTAACACATACCTTAAAAAATAATAGTTTCGTCTTCTGCATCTAAACACACACACAGAGAGAGAGAGAGAGAGAGAGAGAGAGAGAGAGAGAGAGAGAGAGAGAGAGAGAGAGAGAAAAAAAGAAGAAGAAGAAGAAGAAGAAGAAGAAGAAGAAGAAGAAGAAGAAGAAGAAGACCTTCCCTCTACCCTTCACTGTGATTTTTTTTTTATAAATCTCCGGATGAAAAGAGGCTCTTTTTTTCTCTGCTTCCTGTCCAAGCTTTCATCGACACAGACTCAGATAATTTTTTTAAACAATAATACTTTCTGAATTACATATTCCTACCTATTGCTGTTGAATTAGTTAATTAATATAAACAATCTTTTCAGGAAATTTGGTCTAAAGATTTTCTTTAAGCTATTGGCCTTAATTTTTAATTTACCAGTTCCCCTCCCCCCCCCCCTCTCTCTCTCTCTCTCTCTCTCTCTCTCTCTCTCTCTCTCTCTCTCTCTCTCTCTCTCTCTCTCTCTCTCTCTCTCTCTCTCTTTCTCTTTCTCTTGTACTCCTATTCTCTAACTACCATTTTCTTTCAAGTATTTTTTCATTAAAAGAAAAATACATTAAAAGAATTTTAAAGAAAAAATACTTGAAAGTGAATGATAGCATGCTTATCTTTATGGAGTTTCATGTATCTATTTATTTCTTCATTATTTTGTAGATACTTTTTAAATTAATTTTTAATACATTATTTTTTAAATATTGTTTTTTTGACTTACTTGACTTAGGGCCTTCCGCGTCTCAGTCGTCCGACGGGGGCGCTTCGGCAGCTTTTCGGATTCTCGTCGACAGTTCTCTCCATTGCTGTCTGTTCTGGGCGATGCATCTTAGGTGTTCGAGGTCTTCCCTAGTTGTGAGTTGTAGTGTGTTTTCTTGTAGTCTTGATAGGTCTTTGTTGAGGACGACTGGTAGTGTTGTTAAAGGGCGGCCCCGAAACTTTTTTCCGTGTGTGGCGAAATAGCTGTTCATTGATTTATTAGCAGGTATTTCAATATTTCTTCTAAGTATGTGCCCGAAAAGGCGCCACCTGTTCTCAAGTATATAAATAGAAAGGGGGTATTCCTCGCACTTGTTGTAAAGAGATGAATTTGTGGTTTTAACGGGGTATTTGATGTTGAGAACTTTCCTTAGCTGTTTACGATGAAATGCATTTAATTTTTCTTCTTCAGATTTTGTCAGTGCCCAGGTGCCGCAGTTGTAGACAAGTATTGATTTTACGAGCGACCTGTATAATTTCAGCTTGGTCTTTCTTTTAATCTTATCTCCTTTGATCCAGACATTTAGAAGCTTTGTCAGTGCTGCATTGGATAGTCGTTTCCTCCTCTCAACGTCTTCTTCGTCGCCTATGAGAGTTCCAACTTTTTTTGTATTTTTATACTCTGTTCCAGCTCTTGACAACGTTGTAAACTCTGTCTTATCTATATTGACCAGTAGATTGTATTTATGTAAGGTGTTTTGTACTTCTTCCGTATCGACGAAATTCAGACCAACAAAATCTACGTCGTCAGCGTATGCAATCTCTGTAGGTAGAGTCTTTTCCAGTTCATTGGTCGGTCGTGGCAAGATGGTTCTTACTTCTTTCAGGGCATTCTCTAAATATACTGAAAACAATACGGGGCTAAGACTGTCTCCTTGCGGGGTGCCTATGTTGCTCACATAAGGTCTTTCCTTTGTTGCACCATTGATCCTAGTGTTAATGACTGTATCGCTTAAGAGAAAACGTATTATTCTCAGCTCATCTTCTTCAACTATGCGTTCTATTATAATAGAACGCATATTGTTTTTAACTCTAATTTAATGAATAAATTGTTTTTTATTTTTATTTTTTTCTGTATATACTTTCGCATTTTTTAATTTTCAATTTTTATTTTTGATATATCTTTCTATACATAACCTTTTTCACACACACACACACACACACACACATATATATATATATATTTTTTTTTATAGTTTGTGTTTAAAATTTATATATGTGAATATCCTGGTGTGGTTTGTTGTTCTTTTTTTTTTAGTCTGACGAAGACGTAAAGCCGAAAGCTCACGTGTTTTATTTTGTACATTTTGGAACTGCAATCTACCTTTTTTTTACGGTGCTTCACAACTACTACGACTACTACTACTACTACTACTACTACTACTACTACTACTACTACTACTACTACTACTACTACTACTACTGCTACAACTGCTACTACTGGTACTATCACTTTTACTACTTCTACTACTACTACTACTACTACTACTACTACTACTACTACTACTACTACTACTACTACTACTATTACTCATGCCATTACCACCACCACCACTACTACTACTACTACTACTACTACTACTACTACTACTACTACTACTACTACTACTACTACTACCTTTTTTACGGTGCTTCACAACTACTACGACTACTACTACTACAACTACTACTACTACTACTACTACTACTACTACTACTACTACTACTACTACTACTACTACTACTACTACTACTACTACTACTACTACTACTACTACTACTACTACTAGTAGTAGTAGTAGTAGTAGTAGTAGTAGAATTGTAGTATTTGTTGTTATTGTTGCTTTTGTTGCTTTTGTTGTTGTTGTTGTTGTAGTAGTAGTTTTTATAGCTGTATGTATTCAAATTTACTGTTACATTTTTCCTTACCTTTGCACGTTTTATATGTTTGTGTTTATATTTTACACTTTGCTGCTAAAAGTTTGTGCTCCGCGTCTCAATTTTAATTTTTGGGGTTTATTTACATCAATTTTAACACTATTGTAACTCACTCATACGCCATTCGCTCTTTCAGTTATAAGAATAGTATCATTTTATCAATAAATTCAAACCATGGTTTTAATATTCAACCCATTTATTTTTAATTTGAACGTTGTGTGGAAGTGTTTATTACCGTATTTATTGAAATCAGAGACGGCAGCAAAGAAAAAAATCGACCAAAAGAAACCAGAATTAGTTTAAATAAGACAGTTAATGAACAATCGTAGATTTAATTCTAAGCTCATCTTGCACGTACTACCAAGGGGATTGCTTGTCATAGTAAGATCTAGAAGATCTGTTTAAAAATGGAAATGCCCAATCAGTAAAATTCCCCTAGTTTCTATTTTCATGTTTAATTTGTATTTAAGGTCATCAATAAATAGATAAATAAATCAATCAATCACGTCTTTTGATATTGCGCAATCATAACAGATCTAGTGCCTTTACATTTACATCCAGCAAAATTCCTTATCAATGCATAGAAATCAAATTTTAATTGCGAACTAAGTGACTATCCGCTTCTTGTTTCAAATTAAGAAGGCGTACTTCATATCTTAGATCTAAAGCAGAATGGAAATGCATGAGAGGCTTTGAGAAAAGAGGCGGACGTTAGAAAAGTGTTTACATTCGCAACGTCCATTCAGGAAGTTAAAAAGCTTGAATGTAAATGTTCCCAAAAATACTGACCAATCCAGTTACTACTTGTAATAGTTTCCTTTACAAAACGTCATGTTACGCGCATAAAGAAAAACTCTCTTCGTCAAAGAGAGCCTTAAAACCCCACAATCACAACCAGGTCTACTTTCAGTTCCGCTTCCTCACTGTCACAGATTTGGAGGAGAGACGGAGTGGTTGAATGTGATTCAAATTTAAACCCTGCGTTAGCCGTCACAGTAAATGTTTGCAAGAAAACTTCAGGTAGGAAAATCTTGATAAATATCTTAGATCTCTAGAGATTGAAGGGCAATTAAAGATTCTTTCCTTATTAAGCCAAAGTCATTCAACATGTTGTTAACGTCTTCTTCGGCAAAACAGATTACAACTTACTTACAAGTACATTTTAAGAACAAAGAATAAGTTGACAAAGCAATACAACAAGACTAATCTTCTAGATCTAGATAATCTAGTTCTAAACTTTCACTTTATTTTGAATTTAAGATTGGACAATTTATATAGATATCTCTCTCTCTCTCTCTCTCTCTCTCTCTCTCTCTCTCTCTCTCTCTCTCTCTCTCTCTCTCTCTCTCTCGCTCTCGCTCTCATGGATAGGGACTAGATGTAGCCTTAAAGATTAGATCTTGCAAGTAAATCCACTTAAGAGCCTAGAATCCAGTTACGGTTTAAAGAGTAATTTTGTGAAATTGAGCTTCTAAAGGAGGTCTGAAATCTCATCAAATTTCATTGGAACTAAACGAGGTTTCTAATGCTTAGCTGCATGCTGTGTACAGTATAGAGTTTGGTAGGACTTCCTATTGGGTATGTTCATATAGATCTAGTATACATACAAGATTTGATACAGGATATACGACGTCATAGTTTTGTTTTTTTAGTTATTCATAGTTAGAAAATGAATTGTAACACTTCCCCGTGGCATTAACAAATTCTAGATCTATATGGCAAATGTTGGCCTGATGGAAATTTGAATCAAGAGTGTTCTAAGCTGAGGTATTTACTGGTATCACTAAATTAACAAAATGTAATGTAAGTTTACATATCATCTTACACCTTGAAATACAATCTATTGTAATTAAGATTTTATTGTGATCTAGATATAATATAGAATTTAAGGTACTATTGCATTTGTCGGCCCAACTCACTTTAGGCTTTAAAATCTTGATGAATTTGATATGCTGAACACAAATATGGAGAAATTTTATTCGTCGCAAATAAATACTTTCAAGATATAAGCATTTTCGTGGCGCTCTAAAATCCCATGAAACTATAAGTTTCGAATTTGTCGAGAAACATTCAATTGTGAAGCCTAACATGAGTTGGGGCGATATCTGCAAATTTACCGAACTTAATTATTCTAATAGTATTAGAATCCTTCTAGTTCAAAACACAAACATTAATATCAAGATTTAATCTCTCAATATATTTAACCTTGTAAAGAATAACACTTCAAAGATTTTTATTGCAAAATTTAAAAAAATATATGATGAAAATTACACTATCACATTTTAAGAATCTTTTCCACACAATATTCCACCAAAATAGTAATGGTTACAAGTGTGAAATATCGGTAAATTTGCAGATATTGGCCTACCTCAAGTTAGGTCACACAAAAATGCTTATATCTTGAAAAGAATTTATTTGCGACGAATGAAACCTTCATATTCGCGTTCAGCATATCAAATCCATTAAGCACAATACAATTTTAAAGCTAAGGGTGAGTTGGGATGATAACTGCAATAATACCGAAATAGCTCCTCATCTGCAGAAAACAAATATGGTGACACTGGAAAATTACAAAAATACTGTGGATATGCCCTAGTGCTTGTCCAGGCTTCTGTGAGCATTCCCTATTTTGTGGGTAGACCCTTTCAACATTCAATTGTTTGCATTTTAGACTAAAGTAACAAAACTATTGGGAATTTATCTTCCTGGAAGACTGCTTTCGGTAGCTTAGTTGTTTCCATGTTTGTCATTCAAAGTTTTAGTGGAATATTTGCATCAAATATTGATCTCTAGATCTAGATTTAGGCTGTTGTCAAGACCAGCAATAGACACCGCTGTTAACATAATATATAATTATATTATAAATTCAAAAGCTAGAACATATTGCTCAGATTTAGATCTAGATCTATTGTTTTGTCTATAGATTCGGTCTTAATACTTGACTAAATTGTTTGTTTGGTGGAGTTTTTTTTTAATTAGTTTTTATTTTATTGTTTCATAGACTAAGATTTTAGAGGGTTACAATACAATGTATTGCAACAATATTGGTCATCAAAGAGTTATCTGGATTCAATATTTTATTCTTGGAAGATTTTAAGAGTCTTCTCAAAAATGCACTTCTTTAAAAGTTTTCAATTCAACAATTATAAATGTCTTGCTGATATGTGCATTCTAATTCATCCATTTTGCAAATCAACAAAACAAAGATAAAAAGGATGATTACAAATTTAATAAAATAACAATACTTTGCAGGCCTGGTTCTGTATCTAGGTCAAGAAAATCTAAGATGTCTAAATGCAAACGCACCCTTATATGGCCTCGATCTTTAAATTCTCTTGACATTTGGCAGTATTGTGTTTAAATATATTAAATAAGTTTGACCTCTTTGCAAATGATGATGATGAAACTGGTAGTTTGAATAGTCTCATAAGGCCTGTCTAGATGGGAAATGAGTGGGTTTCAGGCGGTAATTTAGGGAAAACTGTCATAGCCTCTCAATTTTTGTTTATTGTGAAGCCTCGAAAAATGTTGTAGTCTTAAATCTCAGTTGAAAATAAACTAAGCAAAATGAAAATTTTTCTTCATAGACCAGGAAGAAGTCTGGTAGGGTACCTGTTTTAAAGCTTGTTGTCAAGCAGAGGAAGTTTGTTGTGACAAAAACTAATATGGTGGAGGACTTTAGAGACTGCAGAAATGAAAATATAGAAAAATAATGTTTTTGTTCAGTTGGGACATCTGTGTCGGAATTAAGCTGCGGATCTATGTATTCGTCATTTTCAGCTTCCATCAACATGAATTTTGTAAACTGACTGGTGGTCCCAGAGTCCAATACCGGTTTAAGAGTTAAGAGAGATCTAATATGTTCATCAAAAGATAGATCACCATGGGATTTTTTCATATGTAAACTGGCTAAAGATCCCAGTGTCAAATACCAGTATAAGAGTTAAATGAGATCTAATATGTTCATCAAAAGAGAGATCACCATGGGATATTTTGCCTGTCCAAGTGAATTGTGAATGATGCCTGTGTCATAAAAAAAAAAAGGAATCGTGTAGTACTTTAGCAGATTTGAAAGGGCGATGAGGATCAGTTTTATGATGACCTGTCCTGTGGTTAAACATCTAGAGCTGTATTCATGTGAAGGTGTAAACTTTGGATAAAAAATCAACGTAGCTAGCCTAATTATTTTTACTAGGCTAGTCGGTATTCATGGCAAAATTTGGGCGTAGACTAGTTACGTCAGAAAAAAAAGAGGGAAAGTCTCTAAAATGGGAATCCATGTTGAAATTTTAAGAAGTCCTAAAAAAAATGTTGAAAATTAAAAATCAAAATCAAAATTCATTATTAATTTCTTTATTTCTATAGATTGGTGTTTCATTTGCACCCACAATAAGATTTTAGATCTAAATTATAAAAACTTATAAAAGGGCTTGGAAACATCATTTCTTCTGCTGAAATGATCAGATTAGACTATGAAATCATCCCAGTATTCCTAGAAGGACACAGAAATAAGCATTATTACTTAGTCCAGGCTCCAGTCAGGTGTAACTTTGTGACAAAATTTAGGACTAAGAAATTTCCATGAATAGGTTGTATGACTAAATTTAGTTTTTAGACTTAGGCTAGTTAGGTTTTTAGGCTTAAGCCTTCTCATGAATATGTCTTCCGAAGGTGCACACATCCTTCTAACTATCATAAATAAGGGTACTTAAATAAAGAAAACAGTGAGAATAACAGCAATCTTTTAAATGACACAAAGCCACAAAGCTGTGAAAAAAAAAAAAGCATGAATTTTTATTACACATTTTATTTTATTTTTTTTTATTCAAATAATCTTAAGTATAGACACAGAAGAGCAAAATTCTACTTTGCAGGCGCTGGAAAGGTTAAACAGCTATTAGGAGAAGAACTAATGTATGGGATAGTAATGCTTATTGTCACTGAAATAGAAGAAATAGTTAATAAGAGGCTGAAGCTTGCAGATTACACAGCTATTGGTGGACTGGTATTATAAAACTCTTCAACCAACCGATCATTAGTTTTTAGAACCATACCAATATTACTGACAAAGAAAAGGGAAACGGTATGTCCCTGTTATATTGGCTGTGTGACCATTTTTAATTTATAATTCCTTTAGTAAAAAAGGTTGTTGAATTTAAATACATTAAATTGAAATATTGGTCGTCCCATATTTTGACCGCCTCTGGTAGACTTAGTTATAGATTAAAAAATTCAAGATTTTATGAGATAAAGTGGGTTGGTTAGTTTGCTAATAACATTTTAATGAATTTTTTTCTGGTAATTTATAACATAAGAGATATTCCATCAATAGATTAAGGGTGGCTCCGGCTTTAAAGAAAAATGGGTAGTTGTTACATTCTGAGTAGCATTTCATCCAAAACTCAATTATTAGAAGAGTTGCAATAAGTATATTTAATAGATATTGGCAAATCCAGTTTACCATCATAGTTTTAGGTACTGTTGTAATTTTCAAGTCTGGCCGTCATAAATTTGATATTGATCTATTATCCAAAGGTAGATAGTCTCTTATAAGAGGAGTTGTAGAAATATGATATCAATTCTGGAGTAGACAGGTTGAGATTCTGGAGTCCGGATAACGACAAGATTTTAATAGTGTCGAAAGTTCTGTCTACCTTGCAGTCCCTTTTCAAAGTTAAGGTGCAGCCAGCATCACAGAGTAACACAGTTTTCTTTCGTTTTTTTTTTTGGTTATTGTTTTTTTTTGTAAAGTATATATGTTTGTGTGTGTGTATATATATATATATATATATATATATATATATATATATATATATATATATATATACATATACATTATATATACATATATGATAATGAGCAGTACAGGATAAAATCAGATAGGTGGTTGTTTTTTTTTTATAGGAAGTCTGGTTTTAAATTATTCATCTTATGATTACTATATTTTACTTGTTTTCAAATAAAAGCAAAAGCCTTGGTCCTTTTTAACAACCAAAAATCTTATTTTTTTTCTTTCAAAGGAAAGTTCTTGTCATGGATGATCAGAAAAGCTCTTCATTTTCTCAGCCACGGCAGCAAAAGCCCTATCGAAATAAGAATGGCTATCAAAACGGCAGAGGGCGTGGTCACCACTCATGGCACAGGCAAGGAGCTGTGCCTAGCTATCCAGGACAGACTTTGCCCATTTACTATGAATTTCCCCCAAGACAAAGGACTACGTACACAGGCCATGGAAATGTATATGATAATGTGAGCAAAAATACTAATGATCTGGCCTGTGGAAGTTCAAGAGTTTCTGGTGCAGCTAACTGCAATGGTACACATCTGGGTACAAAAGCACCATCTAGCACTAGTAGTAGAGATGGAAATGGTCAGGTCCCAACTGCAGGGCAAGCATTTTTAGCGGCGGCAAAAACTGGAGACCTTCCAGCAATAGATCGCCTGTTGCAGCAACATCACAAAGGAGGCAAACATTCTATCTCCCAGAATCATCTCAACGCCTCTCTCTTGGAGGCATGCAGGATGGGCAGAAAGTTTATTGTCCAGAAGCTGGTCAGGCTTGGGGCTGAAGTGAGTGTGAGGGAATTCAGTAACTGCATCACAGCTCTACATATAGCTGCTGAGCAAGGTTTTGTTGACATTGCTGACTTCCTGCTCATCAAAGGCGCCAATGTCAATGCTCTTGATCACCGTGGAAACAGCCCTCTTATTCTGGCAGTCAATAGTGCAGGTAGTTGTGACATGTTAAATTTGCTCCTAGCGCATAAAGCTAAGCTTCACTATCAAAACTCAACGGATATGACAGCCTTGATGAAGGCTGTTGACGTTATGGATATAGACGCTGTCAGGATTTTGATGTTTGCAGGATCAAATCTTAAACAGAAATGTAGACATGGAAAAACAGCTCGAGACCTTGCAGTTAGGCGTGGCATAGCTGATGTTTATGACTTTCTGAAAAATGAAATGGAAGAGCGTTCAGGGCATTCTTATCCAGCTCGTTCCAGTGCCTTGACCAAAGCAATGATGGGAAATCGTAAAGAGGCAGTGCAGATACTTCTGGACTCAAGAATTTCAAAAATAAAAGAGAAGCCTCAGCCACTGTACAAACAAGCCAATGAAAGCATTAAAAATGCAACTCTAAAAGAATTGATAAAGGTCATGTGCTCTGCTCCTGAGACTAAAAAACCAGATGGGGCCAAAATTGAGATAGCGCAAATTCTGTTAGCAAATGGTGCCCAACCAGAGAAAGGCACCAGATCAGAATTTTCGTCTGCTCTCATTGACGCCACAAGGTCAGGCATATACGATTTGGTTAAAGTCGTTTCTAGCTCTGGTAATTGTAACCCCAACTTTTTGTACAATGGCTGCTCTGCTCTTATGGTAGCAGCAGAGAAGGGACGCTTAGACATCATTCAATTGCTTTTGAGAATTGGGGCTGATCCAAAGTTGACAAACAACAGAGGAGAGATGGCTCTGAGCTATGCCTTGAGCCACAGCCAGATTGAGTGCGCCAAGTTTTTACTTCAGAGACACAAGCCCTCAAAGAGTGATCTTCAAAAGATGGTCAGAAAAGCGGTGAAGGGATGTCAACTTGAAGCCCTTACGTTTTTAGCCTCTCATTGTAATGTAAATGAAATCAGCCAGACTCTGCTGAAGGAAGCAGTTTTAAGTGGTGATTCTAAAGTTGTACATTTCTTAGTTGACCATGGTGCTGACATCTGTGAACCTTGTGACGATAGCCGCCCTGCTTTTCTAGTTGTTCTCTCTTCCAAGGAAATTGATAACTTGTTTGACATGGTGATGTACTTGTTGCAGAATGGAGCTTGTGTCAACAGGACAGGCACAGAAGATTCTCCCCTGGTCACTGCAGTGGAGAACAATTGCAGCTTAGATATGCTACGTTATCTGCTCGAGCAAGGTGCAGATGTCAACGAAGTTGGAACAGATGACGGTACAACTCCTCTCATTTCTGCTTTCAACCTCCACCCGGCCCTGAGCGGCATTAGACACCCCGACATGCTGGAGCTTTTACTGGAGGCCGGAGCTGATCCAAACAAAGCAAAATCTAATGGAGACACTGCGCTGCACCTAGCTGTTTCTGAAGGCAACCCGGGAGTAATTAGACAGCTTATCGATGCCGGTGCTGATCTAGAGGCACGCAACTCAAATGGCCTGACTCCCCTGCTACTGGCAACAAACAGAGGCGAGCCTAATGTGATCTCACTGCTCAAGAGGTGTGGCGCTAACATCAAAGTAGCGGATAGTTTTGGCAAAAGTGCTTTGATTCGGTTGTTTGAAAAGTGTAGCTCTCCACAGGAAGAGAGTGTGAGACTGCTTGTATATGATCAGGACCACCTGAACACACAAGCACCCAATGGATTGACACCCTTGATGGCAGCAGCTGATGCCACCAATCTGAAAGCCATCAAAATCTTCTTCGAGCTGGGAGCAGATCCACACGTGGTTGACAAAAAGGAGTCCCACCACCAAACAGCTCTTAGCATAGTGATTGACTCGCTTCTGCTCAAACGGAATTCCATTCCATGTATCAAAGAACTGATTCTACAAGGTGCTTTGTGCAGCTTACCGAAACGTTGCTTCCTTCCTCTCTACCACATGTTTATGGCAGACAACAGAGAGCTTGTGCAGTTGCTTGTCACTCACGGCATGCCCCCACTCTGTATCGACTTTGTAGCCATCGGAGGGTACTCGTTCAACACGTTCATGATGGGAATCAGCAACGCAACAGGGCGCAAACTTTCACCTCTGGCAGCAGCTTTGGTGAGGAACCGTGTCACTGTGGCTCGCTATGTGGTGCAGAACTGGTTCCTATCATACGCAGATGTAGTGGGCCGTGAGGAGCTGCACGAACTGAAGGCTGTTCTGGAAAACACATCTAAATCTCAGAGCCTGAGTTTCCTAGAAGAGTACATGTCGCAGCCAATGTCGCTTGTACAGCTCAGCTTTGTTGCAGTGTCCAGCCAACTCGGTGATATTGCAGGACGCGAGGAGAGAGTGCGCAAACTCCCTCTCCCGCCTATTCTTCAGGACAAATTGCTGTACAAGAAAGAGTTATATCCCATGGAATTCCGTGCTGTGGATGAAAATTTTCCGGAAGGAATCTCCTCTGCTGATGAAGTTGATGATGATGACGATGAAGATGACTCCTTGACATCTGATTATTCTGATAACTTCTATGGCTCTCAGGGGGATTTAGATGCTGAGCTGTATGGCTTGGACTATGAGGATGGCATTTTGTTTTAGACTTTTTAAATTTAATTTTTTACTCAAGCAGTAGTCAATTTGTCAAAGCTTAATTTTTTGGTTTAAGTCTACACAATATAAAAGAACAGAAATACTTGCAGATTAAAAAATTGGCCCATCTAAAGAAGTTAGTATCAATGAAATTGGTTAACGGAAATCAAATTGATAGTTTCATTAGTAATAGAAAGAGACAGCAAATGAGCTTAAGCTTAGTTCAAAATCATTGCTTAGCTTCCCTGTGCAAGAAGCAGTGATAAGTTGCTTTTCAATTTGGTTTGCTTTGTTATTATAGGTTTTTTTAGTTTTAGGTTCCTAAATGTAGAAACATGTAGCTAATCAATCAATGACATATCTTTTATTATTATTATTATTATTATTATTCAGTGTCAGTTGCATACCTATTTACTATTTCATCTTACTTGATCTAAGGTGTTTAAATTAATGATGGACAGACTTGTTTCATTTTATGAATTCAAATGATTCAAGTTGGAGTTGCCAGAAAATAAAATGATATTTTTACATCATTATGGGACTGTAAAATGTGAATTTTGTTCTTGTTGGATATGGATGCAACTAATTACTAAATTAGTAATTTTTCATAGCTGCTTAATTTTTTTTTTGTTTAGTTTTTATTATGTCACTGTCTGTATGCCATTTTCATTTTATCATTGATATCAATAATGTTATATTTCTTACAATTTTAGTAGCTATATACTGGGGGAGAAGTGCAAGTTTCTGAAAAACAAAATTTTTTTGTTGATTAAATTTCTTAAAAATGTTTACTTACCCAAGTTTTGAAAATGACAGATTGATTCTACATCTCTACAGTTCTGATATGATAAAAATATTGGTTTTGAATCTGCGTAGAGTTGTTCTGGTTGTTGTAGACCATATTAGCTTGTAAATTTATCAAAGATTTACTAAATGTATTAGTTTATATTGTTCGTCTGTTTCAAGATTGTTTGCAATGAATTCAAATGTTTTACCCTTAGTATGGTATACTCAATGTAAGGTCTACTAGAGCTACTTATTGTTTGTATGTTGTGGTGAAAAGACCTTTCATCAATGGAACCCCAGTATTGCCTTGCACTCAATTTACATTCATGAGCCAATTGTCACAAATTTTACATCAAAGGTATTACGATCAAGGTGTGAGTCTCTCAACAATAAGAAACTAAGTCATTAAATAGATTTAATCATGATTTGAAATACATGTATAATGCAGTGAGGAAAAGTGGATAAAATAAAATTATAAAATTATAATGTAGTATAAAATATGTAATGCAAGTGAATGCTAAATCCTGTCGTGTCATAACTCTTCTTTTTTTTTAACTAGTTGAATTGATCTTGGAATAACTAAAACATTTGTTTTTATTGGCAAGCTGCAAGATTATATAGCTTGAAAAAAAAATGTATTATGAAAGAAAAACTTGAGACTTCTCTTTTCCTTCCATATGACGAATTGAATGTCTTTTTTTTAGTCAAAGTCATGCCTTTGATTGGGGCTATTTTTGCTCTAGCAAGTCTCTTACACTGATAAGCTCTGGGTAATACATGAATATCAGTGTAGAATATGATTATGTACTGTTTTTTTTTTAAATCATGTATTTGTTTAATTATTGTCTACTTTATGATTGTAATGCTGATTAAAATGTTGTTAACAGCTTGTTTTAAATAACTTTTCTGGTATTTCAATATGACTGAGATTCTTTTGTTATGCACATATTCTTACAATTTTACATGTTTATGCTGCAGGAATCAAAATCAAGTTCATTTGATCCATAATCACATTTGTTCTGGCATAAAAATTTGCATGTGTGTGCACATCTCTCTCTCTCTCTCTCTCTCTCTCTCTCTCTCTCTCTCTCTCTCTCTCTCTCTCTCTCTCTCTCTCTCTCTCTCTCTATCTCTCTCTCTCTCTCTCTCTCTCTCTCTCTCTCTCTCTCTCTCTCTCTCTCTCTCTCTCTCTCTCTCTCCTCTCTCTCTCTCTCTCTCTCTCTCTCTCTCTCTCTCTCTCTCTCTCTCTCTCTCTCTCTCTCTCTCTCTCTCTCTCTCTCTCTCTCTCTCTCTCTCTCTCTCTCTCTCTCTCTCTCTCTCTCTCTCTCTCTCTCTCTCTCTCTCTCTCTCTCTCTCTCTCTCTCTCTCTCTCTCTCTCTCTCTCTCTCTCTCTCTCTCTCTCTCTCTCTCTCTCTCTCTCTCTCTCTCTCTCTCTCTCTCTCTCTCTCTCTCTCTCTCTCTCTCTCTCTCTCTCTCTCTCTCTCTCTCTCTCTCTCTCTCTCTCTCTCTCTCTCTCTCTCTCTCTCTCTCTCTCTCTCTCTCTCTCTCTCTCTCTCTCTCTATCTCTCTCTCTCTCTCTCTCTCTCTCTCTCTCTCTCTCTCTCTCTCTCTCTCTCTCTCTCTCTCTCTCTCTCTCTCTCTCTCTCTCTCTCTCTCTCTCTCTCTCTCTCTCTGTGTGTGTGTGTGTGTCTGTCTGTCTGTGATTTGAATACTTTTGGTTCATGCCAAAGAGGCACCATCAGCTATTTCAAAATTGTATCATAAAACAAACAAAACAAAAAAAAAAGTAGGATTTGGGGGGGGGGGGGTGAATTGAATGCTAAAACCGTCACCAAAATTAACCACATTGGTTTCCACTGTCACTAGTGTCAGATCCCATGCTGCCAAAGTTGACTTTTTATAAAGTGCAAAGTTATTTATGCCAGTAAGCACTGTTTGGGAGCAATGCAGATTGAATTGCCAGAAATTCCAATCGAGGAGAATTTATTAATAAAGTTAAGTAGACCACAAAGTGCAAATCTTGGCCTGAGTTATTCATGTCTTTGACATCAGAGCTTCAAATGTGTTGGATGTACTACGCCTTGGATAGCTTAACTCAAAAACTGTTACTAGCAGTATCAATAGCACGAGCTAGTGATCCCCATCATATGGAATCTTTTTTTTTTTTTGTTTAATTACAATAGTAACTAAAAATTCATAAAAATCCTCCCCATAGATGAGACACTGTATAACCTGCAATGGGCACATGGGATATGAATAAATTTGACCATGCATGTGGATCTGACTACAACCAACCGAATTGATTTTTTTTTAAAAGTTGATTTGAAGCTCACAGTTATCTGAGTATGCATAGCTAGATTCTCATTAAATAGATTGTAGGCCCTGTACTGCAATGAACGTAAACCTGGCTTTGGTTTTTCTTTACAAAATAAGCTTCGTAGCATAAATAAAAAATCCTCGAATCATTCCCATGCATCATTATTATGCATAAACCCAAGGTTAAAAAGTCCAAAAACAAAATCATTTGAAGGTAATGGAGTGTAAATAAACTTTTTATTTCACACTTTTTCCAGTTTCACTCAATATGAGAGAAAACATTTGAGATAGATGACTTTTCTTTAAATAGGATAACAATGAAAATATAACAACATTCTTTAATAATACCAACATAATACATCCATATATTTTTTCAATGGGAACATGTTTTGATATGCTATACACAATGTTCAAGAATGTAAAAAAAATGTAACACAATCATTAAAGTAAAAGCTAGTTAAATTATCTTTATACATCCAAACAGAAATATAATAGTTCAACACATAAAAAAAGCATGAATACTTATGACCATATGCTTCTTAGACCAACAAAAAAAGGACATGTTTTTGCCAACCTAATAAAATTTTGGGTGACACATAGTTTCATGTTTATCCTATTTCAAACTTCGCTGCTGCATAATACAGTGTACATATAGACTATATATTCAAATCGATTGCACAAATCTGATAAAATTAGTAATTAAGTGATCAGATAAACACAACTTTCTTTTTTTAAAGTAAACCTACATGTATTTTTCACAACACTGATTAAAAAAAGAAATTTTTGATTGACTTTTAAAATGCACATTTTAATTTTTTTTTTTTTTAACCATGATAATCCAATTCCAAATGATAGTATGTCTACACCATTTCTTTTTAAGCCACAAAAAAAAAAAAATAATCCCAAAATTGTAAATATGTTAGGTTCAATTATTAAACTACTTTGAAATGAATAAAAAAAATACTTCAAAATATTTTATAGAGAAATAACTTGACACTAATGACAGTTTTGTGTGCTTTTTTTTAATTGAAAAATTATGGAAATCAATGGTCACAACTTAAAATGCCATAAACATCATTAATTTGAACAATCGATAGCGTCCCACTCAACCAGTGAAGGAATATAACAATTTTGATTTGCAAAGTTAAGGGCAAAACCAAACAAATTAAATGGTAATAGAACTCATGCAAAATTAATACTCAAGGAAACACAGATAATAATTCATCTTAAAAATCTAAGCATAAATGTTATAAATCAAATACAATGTTGTCATTTTGACAAACTACATCCAGCCTTATTGAGATTTCATACCTCAGTTATTTGAACCTAAGAGGGGAAAAAGACAATAAAACAGAAGAAAAAAAATCAACTTTCATTGTTACGACTTGGTTTCACAAACATTCTGTCTTTAGTTCTCTTAGTGTTACTCAAAACTATTCTCACAATAACAGTTCAGCACAATGAATAATGAAGATCACCATCAGCTGGTTTAACTTAGGGCCTTCATGCCTTATCTACAGTCCTAGACCATTAAAATAGGTCCTTGTATCACAGCTATCAACTAAAATTGATATTCTGAGTGAATTTTTTTCATCTCTGATCATTCATTAACTGTAACATTTTTACTTAGCAAGCTATGAAACTCCTTTGATAGGTTCGATGGCATTCTTTGACACGCTGGAGTCCATAAAACTTTTATTTTATTAGTGAAAATGTTCTTTTATTTTATTGGTGAAAATATTCTGCGAACAGCATGTAACACTTAAGAGAGCAAAGCACAAAAATATACATATAGCTGTTCTTCGTTATTGAAGGAGATATAAATGCACATAATCAATACTGTCTTATCTAATATTGGGCATCATTTCTGTCATGTTGAGTTACAAAATTTCACAATTACATTTTTTTTTCCCTCAATGCCTTTTCTGAACCAAAGACCTATGAGCGTTTCACAAGTCTGCTTATTAAAAAGGAGAAATGAAGTATTTGGGCTTAAAAAAAATTAGCTCAACAGTTGGTCTATGGAGTATAAAATCATATCTTATCCTATATCATATGGCATTTGAGTAAAAACGGCAGCTATGTCAATATGAGAAAAAAAAGGATAATACATGTATATCCTTTATCTACAATTTTAGACCACCTGGTCCACAAACTAACAAAGTATCAATGGTCCAACAGGGTATTTAACATCACCGGACAGTACTGTGTGTAAAATTTCTTCATTATGGTGCAAACCATGCATGAATGCAAGCTCATTTAATTCACTATCCTATGGATGGAAAATTGAGGAAAACTTTGAGTCTGTTATGTATAGCTATGTAAATATCAGTGATGGTAAGAAGTTGGTACCTGCAAAAGCAAAGCATCTGCTGAAAATGTTAATGACGCAAATTTTGGAAAGAAAAACTATAGTGTGTAATACGCTTTGGTTCAATATTTTTGTTTAATCATGGCACGAAGAAAGAAATGAAATTTAGCAAAGAATTTACAGAGCTAAAAAATTATTTATATCATGATGCTTTGGTACCAATGGTGGCGAAAAAATTGGGGATAACTTTTATTTAAGCAGATACTGTATGTGCCAGCTTATGAAGTTTAAGAAAATTGGGACCATATCACGTATTCATATTACTGCATTCACTTACTAATGAAAAACTAAAAAAAAAAAGCTTAGTTTTGTTTCATTTGACTGCACACTTTTCAGAGAACAAGGCAGAAGAAAAATTGAGAAATTTGGATGCTGCCTTTGCTAAGGAGCAAGGACACTATTCGTATCAAGTAAATTCACCACAACCCGTATCCACTTCCCAAGTAAATTTTGAGATTTTTTTATCTAGAAGGGGTGCATCACGAAAAATTACACATCTCTATCAATTTAAAAAAAATTTTCATTCTGTTTGAAATGAATTCAAATGGAATGGTTGCTACACCTTATAAAGAGGTAAGGAGTGTGAAATCAAAAAAAAAAAAAAATCATTTTGAAGGGGTTCGGATGGAGGAAAGAAAAACAAAGAAAATAAGAAAATTATATTTTGTAACACAGGGAGTCCACATTTGCAAGGGAAAAGGTTGATTGAAATGATGTCCCTTATTTTATTTTGTCAAGGGAGATCAGTACAACATGTTTCATCCAGTATTTTTAGCACTTAAATAGGCATAGGCACAGGAAATCTCCCTTCTAAGAACGGGGAATACCCGTGTGCCGTCAGGGAGTGACACTGTCAGCGCACGAGGATTTCCTGTTTGCAGTACAAAATGTGTTAAGAATATTCAACAAACTTTTAAGTCCTGCACTCTCATGAATTGACATATAATTGTATCTTCTTATCAAAATTGGATATATCACTAGGCATTACATAAATTTCACAGTGGCTAAGGGACATCATCCAACATGGTGAAAATACTAAAATTACCAAATTTACAGAAAAGGACCCAACTTTTGATTTATTTTTACTTAATATTAATACAGCAAAAAGACAAACATTTCTTGTGGAGAGGAATCACCATTGCACAACAATTTATTTCTTAGTCTTGCATTAAATCAGTGTAAGTTGAGGCCAACATAATTTTATTATAGTCCAAGACAAAGTGTCAAGATTGAAAATGAAATGCGATCATTTCTAACCTTGTCAGTTTTTTTGTTGTTTTTTTTTTAATCTAGATCTAAACAGTCCTCACAAGAGTATACTTCTAATCTTTGAAGTCAGTGCAACATTTAAAAACAGCATGTTGCAAATAGGGTTTAAATTTTAATACAAAAAACCCCTTGAATTTTAGGATAAGAGGAAAAAATTCAGAGCTATCTCTATCAAGCTTAAAGAAGAAAGAGAGTTAAAAAGGTTTTTTAAGCTTGATCCTGGAAGTATAATGTGAGGAAAAAAAAAACATTTAGAGAAATAAATTATTAAAAAGATACTTTTAGTATATATAAAAATCTTCATGCCAAAAAAAATTCTTCAGGGCTTACGATCTTCAAACAGAGAAATGTACAATTTTTAAACTAAAAAAAAAAAATGTGCATATCCAGTTTTTTACAGACTTCTTTATTCCTTGCCTGTTTTCTATCTGGAGGACGACTTTTTTTTCCATCTGATGAAAAAATTTTTATCAGGTTTTCAACTTGCTCAATGCATTGCAAACCATTACTTTCTTTCAAGAACAAACAGTCCAACCATGTTAAATGATATTGCTAAGAGAATAAGCATATCTGGATGGAAGATGGATTCTCCTCTGGTTTATCACAGGAGAATAAAATTAATTGCATGCCCTTCAAGTCTGAACTAATAATCTGGGCCTAATTCTTTCAGGAATAGTCTCATCAGTTCTAAATTCACATTTGGTGAATGTTTCCTGAACTTAATTTTTTTTTTTGGGGGGGAGAGTCACAATTAGGCCATGTCCAAGGGATTTTATTGCTACATATAATTAAAAAAAAAGTCTCAATGATGATTGAATGATTAAGACGATAAATTTTTCGAATTTCGATAATTTATGACCTTTTGATTATCTGTTGATCATGATTCCTTGACGATTTATTTTTTTTAAAGTTTGATGTGCACTTGCATTTAAGTTTATTCATAAAAAGTTATGACATCCGTTTCAGTGGATATTATAAATTACTCCTAGTGTTAGACACATTTAACTTGCTAGGGAATTCTTAACTGTTAGAACTAACAGAATATTCTTCACATTTATGGTTCTTGCAACAGTGAGTAGAAGCCTGGTTATCTGCACTAATAATATTTGTGGTTTCACTCCATTCTTATGATCCATCTCTAATGAGCCAAATATATGTTAGATATGGGTGAAAGAAAACATATCAAATATGTGATAAAAAGGCTATATCTCACTAATGACCTCACTGTTTTAAAATCTTGAAGCAATAAAGGCAATTTTCTCTACATCATGGCTTAAGAAAATTCATCATGTAGATAATAAGCATCTTTGAAGAAATACTTTGCGATATCTCGCCCATTGAAAATAATTGAAAATGCTAAAACTTTTCCTTTTCTTTCTTTTTTTCGATTTTAACAATGCAACTAATATTTGCACTCTGGCTGTGTAATCTCTGTAGCATCGAAAGCTCTGATTATTTAAGCTGTTGAGAAGTGTTTATCAATCAACCGTCACAGGAGTCTCACGAATGGCAGTGGCACCCCCTACATGTCTGACTTTACCCCCGGCAGAAGTGGCCACATGAGACACAGAAGGTCTTATGCCAGCTCCTTTCCTGCTGTGACCTGATAGGGCAGGGTTGGATGGAATCTTCTTGAACTTTGACCATCCCTGATGGTGATGAGAATGTTGCGATGCTTGCTGACTGCCAGGCTGACCAGAACTGGGCACTTTTTCCGTTTTGGAACCGTGGGGCTGGGCAGAGCCTGATCCTTGCACTGGTTGACTCGGTTTGTTTGCATTGTACTTGGTTGTGTTTGTCTGATCCAGAGGATACGAGCCTTGGCGGCGATGAGTTTTCTGTGGGACTGTCAGTTGCTTTTTGCCACCAGCTGAGTTGCTTCCCCCTGCTCCTCCGCGAGCACTACAGCCACTTATGCTGGTAGCGTCTTGCTCATTTTGCTGAACAGGTCCCACAGGAAGAGTATTACGCCTTCTCTCTCCACAAGATTCCGACATTTGAGCTTGGGCAGATGGCTTCTCTACCTGCAAGCTGGTCTGTAAGGAAAGGAAAGATGGTGGAGAAGAGGAACGAGAAACATCATCCACAGAATGTTGCTGTAACGGAATAAACGAAGGAGTGCTTGGGTGGAATCTTGCTGAGCAAACAGAATCTGACCTTTGATCAGCAGAGGCAGGCGAGCTTGGCTTGAAATTAGTCTCTAAGATTGCTGGTGAGCTGCTACCTTCCTGATCAGTCTTGAACAGGCCTGGGCTTGAGGTCAAGGCCTCGTTCTCAGGCAGGTCTCTAGGGGATGGGTTAACACCCGTCCTGGGTGGGCTGACAGGGAACTTGAACCGATTCTCTGACAGGTAATTTTTTGCCAGGAAAAACTCCTCCCATGGTTTGGGATTTATGAAGTCGGATTTGCGCCGCCTTGAGTCAGTCACAACCAATGTCTTTCTCGCCGAGCTGCCAGAGTAAGGCCGTTGGTTTTGGAGCCGGTGTGTGTCACTTTGACCCAAGCTTCCACCGGATGGGTCAGTTTCACTTGACTCACTAACTCTTCGAATCTTACTCTTCCTGTACGCTGGTAACTTGAACTCAGGGCTAGCCATTTGGTGGGACTCCGAAACCCGAGGCGGGGGTGACTGTTGCAAGACTCCAGGCATCCCTGTTTGGTGCAATGAGTTGGACAGGTCAAGGAAGGGCTGACATGGTGAGGTGCTACCTAGACCTGCCTGACCATGGCCTGGCATCCCTGCTGACATGAAATGCGGCCCTGCCATGGCCACACTATGGGGGCACTGTGGGTGACCACATTGAGCCATAAGACGAGACTGATATAACCCTTGCGAAAGCCCTGCCGAGGGAAACCTGAAAGCCCAGGTATCTGGCAACCGCTGCTGTGAAGTCCTTGATGCGAGTAGGTTTTCACACATCCTACAGCCATGCAGCCCCGGCCATACAGCCAGAGACAAGCCAGCGTCCCCAA
This sequence comes from Elysia crispata, assembly GCA_033675545.1. Lineage (NCBI taxonomy): Eukaryota > Metazoa > Mollusca > Gastropoda > Plakobranchidae > Elysia > Elysia crispata. The sequence continues at coordinate 366,894 of JAWDGP010005360.1, read as the reverse complement.
CAGGAGAGTTTTCCTTCATCTCCCCAAATGTATGCGTTGGCATCACTGATAATGCTGCTGCTGCTGTTGATGGTGGTGGTGGTGGTATTGCACATTCGAGTGAGCCAGCAACCTGCGCGTTGGATGGACTCACTGTGAGACCAGTGGCTCCAAACAGAACACCAGCTGAGGATGAGAAACTGGGAGACTGAGCTGGAGTGCTGCTGGTGGACTCAGAAAGCAAAGAGCCTGGACTGCTGACTGCAGCTCCTCCAGCGTCGAGCATCATCTGACTCTGACGTTGCTTCTTCTTTTTCTTCTTCTTTGAGTTCTGGAGGATCAATGAATCAAAAGCCATATTCAGACAGGAGCATACAAAATTTCAGCTAAGAAATTTAAAGGATGGGCCAAAAACTGATTAAAACTTTTCAAAGTTTGAAAAAAAAAGGTGGGGGGAAGGCAAGACCTGGGCTGCATGGGGAGAAGAGAGATGGTCAGAGAGAGACAGAGGGACAGCGGCATAGGCAAGTCCAGCTTGGCGACTTATGTAGAGTGTACATGGCCAAGAGAATCATCAGTCTAAAGGAAATTGATTGATTCTTGCTTTGAGTCTGGAAAAAAAATTCTATAGACTGCTCTGAACTAGATGTTTTTCCCATGTCTAATGATTCCAAATTACTTCTTAAAAAGGAATTTTTGAGCCAAGGGAATATTGTAAAGCATAAATTTCTTGGGACAAGGAGAATCTTTTTGTTTGCAATCTCCTCCGCACATTGCACAATACAACAAAACTTTTTAGCAAGAGCAAACTTTGTACCATTTTCAAGAAGTCCAGGGATGAAGAACTGATCTGGGTAAGTTGATTCCCCCCCCCCCCTTTTTTTTTTAAACATCAAGTCCAAAGGATGTGTAACAACCTGGTCTGCTGACTAAGCCAGAGTGAGTGAAAAAAAACAACTTTATTTTTCTTTAAGCCATCAAATGTAACTTACACAGGAATCATATTGAAGAAAGTAATTTTCCTAACTATTAAGACAATGTTACATCAAGCGAAAATATACTTGGGTCAAAGAAAAAAATGAATGACATATTCTTTTCCACTGCCATTATATTTCTGGTGGGTTTATATCCAAACATTATTTCATCAATGTTTATATATGCTAACAGATCTTCTAGTTTCATAAAATTTGCACGACAAAGAGGAAGTGGTAAAATGATAAATAATGTATGCTCGTTACCTGTGAAAAAATATCTTTTGCTGATTCTTCTGCAGAGGATGCAACTATGTGGGAAGAAGAAATACAACACAATTTAAGTTTTAAATAGAAAAAGGTAAAGAGAGACCATCAAAAGTAAAATAAAAAAAACATTTTGAAATCATTAAACAAACCCTCAGCAGCCAATCCTAAAACAAGAGAAACCATAGGTGTATCATCCCTTTGATTCAGTGTTGTCATAATCAGGCTAGAAGAAAATTCTCTTGTTCTGTAATCTAACCAGATTGCTATGACACAAGACGTTTTTGGGTTCTTCAAATGGTCTGTTGTCACATACACTTATGTCCGAAGCAAGTCTAGGTTTTACCTTTGATATTCTCCTTCAAAATGCAGCAGTACTCATTAGCAAGATATGTATATAAACCTAACTGCTGAATTTCTTACACTTGCAGCTTAATATCTTTCATAACACCAAATTGTCAGTCCTTTTGTCTTTGTTTCAATACACTAAAAGTTGTCAACATATATAGCTGCATCTCTGAAATCCATAAGCTCAAGTTATTATGCAAGTTATTGGTAAAATGACAAGGGTAAGCCCACCAAAACATGAAAATAAGATTAATATATGCCACTACAGGATATTTCAAAACTTTTTTGCTGGATGTAAATTTCGCATGAATTAGGTGATCTGTTCCAAATGTTTTGCTGCATAGAATTAAAGTATCTTTCCTTTCGATTCAAAGTTTAAAATTTTAAACCATAGCATTCTTGCCTTCGACCGCATTGCGCTTTAAACTTGAACTGAGACTATGTTTGTTTAAAATTATCGGGCGACTTCCATTTTGAACGAGGCAAAGCTCAAACTCACTTTTTGACAAATTGGATTCACTGCTCAGTTTTTTCATAATGCCTTGATCGTCTAGCATCAACTGCTGCTGCTGCTGCTGTTGCAAGCCTCCATCAGAGTTTCGCCGCTGGACCACAACGTCAGAAACTCCAGACTTCCTTTCTTCTTCAGACTGACCTTTGGGCAAATCTGACGGGGACACATACAGGCTGCTGGCCCTGGAGCATGTGGCGGAGGCTGGTGGGGTGTGAAGGCGGCTGCCTGAGGTTCGGGTGAAGGCACTTGTTGCAGTGTTTGTGAAGAGCCAGAGAAAAGCCAGGGCTTGTAAGATCCCCAGCAGGATTTGACCTCTCCACAGCTGGAAAGAGAAACAGTTATTGGTGAGCAATGTTTGCCAATCAATGCAAAGGATAAACAAATTGGAAACATAAAGGGAAAGAATGAACACATTGTTAGTACAACAATATTTCTAGCAACACTGATAACTATTAATATTGCATTTTTTCCCCTTGGATGCATCATTAATCAGGGCCATTTCTAAAGACAGATTACCAATCCGCTACTCTGGGGCAGAAGCAAAAGAGCAGATTCATCCATTATGTTGTTGATGCATGAGGTTCTACAGGCTGTGACGTAGGACACCAAAAATAAATTTGAAGGCTGAAAACAAGTTTTACAGCCTCACTTTGTCAGCTTAATTATGACTGATTGCACCAAAATAGCCATTATCTGACGGCAGATGAACAATAAGTGGCAAGTTGATCAGGTCAGATAAAAGAAAAAAAAAAATACAAGAGATAAGTAGGGCTATTCACCTCATTTGCCATCGTGTCCATCTTGAGTTGCATGAGGTCTATGACTTGCGTTAGGTTAGCCACCTTCTGGTCTAGAACAGCAATTGCTGTCTGCTGTAGCAGGTCCTGGGGATGCAGAAAGTCATAGTCAGAAACATAAAATATGAAAGCAAACATGTTCTCAATAAATGATTTGGAGATAATAAGTAGCTTTGACAAATGACCACAGATACGAACTAAACATATAGCTTTGACCTGTCATAAATTTCTATTATAACAACTGAATACAGATATGAACTAAAAAAGTAGCTTTGACCTGTACCACATTTCAATTTTTACATCTGAACACAAATATGAACTAAACATGTGGTTGGAGTCAAACTTTTGATTTGAGGTGGTCTACCGTGTTGCTAATTATTTTGCCATGTTGGAGAAAATTTTTTACTAGGTCTACAAGCGTAACGATACTTATTATTGCTGTTTAGACCAATTATCTGTTTTATTTCAACTATTTTAAATATACAACGCCAAAAGCTGAAAAACTGCAATATTCTGGTACACAAGTCCAATCTGCCTGGCTATGTTAAGTTATATAAGGAAATGCACATGTAATCCTCAGTCCGCATAAGATACAAAAGGTGACAAAATATTTGAAAAAAAAAAGGTGATGATTACTCAACAAAATAAAACTATTACCATCAACGACACCATCTTCATACTCTCTTCCTGAATCAGCAAGATCACTGGTACCATCAAAATTGCCAGTAGCCATCACCTACAGCTTCTACAATCACCCCACTACCTCTTATACCACAACCGCTACCACCGCTGTACTAACCCTCTCGTCAGACCTGGCCACAAGGCCGGCCATTCTGCCCTCCGTCTTGTTCATCAGTTTCATCATCTCCTCATTTTGCTGCTTGAATGCTCGGCTTAGCTCCTCCAGATATCTGTGATTTAATGAAAAGATTGAAATGATAAATAAAAGCTATCACTATTATCAGATGCTGGTCAAAAGTTCATGATGTCTAGAAAGAGACATGCAGTTCAGAAAGATTCTTAGACCCTTCATAGAATTCATTACATAAAATTTTTTTAGCAAACAAGAAGAATTCAAACAAGGACCCACTTTTTTGTTATTGAGAGATGCCATTCATAGGGTTCATTAAAAAAAATTTTTAGAAACCAACACAAATTTAAACATGGACACACTTTTTTGTCTTTGAGAGAAACCATTCATAGGATTCATTTAAAAATTGTTTAACACCTTGACTGCTACACAATTTTTCTTGCCCCATGCTAAGGAAATTTTTGTGAGACTATGGATATGCCCATCATGTAAAAATTTGACACAACTCTGATCTAGAAATAATACTACAGATACCAAAAACTATATATCAAAGGCAAAGCTATGGCTTTCTAGTCAATATCTAAATCTAGATCTAGTCAAGGCTGACACTCTTCCATACAATATGTGCTAGATCTAGATTCTACAAGCCAAACCCCCAGGAACGGCTCTGTGTGTATGTGCCTATGTGTGTGTTCACCTGTGTTAAACGTTATTTGTCTTGCTTCGATGATACCATGAGCTATTAAAAGTTTCAAGAAAACTTGAGCTTTCCGAAGATACTATTTTTATCCTTTGAAAACTGAAACTGATTTTCAATGCAGCGAAACAAAACTTGCTACAATGAGCATGTACAGCGTACATACACAGTGCATGGAAAATCCTTCAGAAAGGCATGTACAATGTATATACATAGAGCAGTGAAGTGGTTAAGCAAACAAGAAGAATTCAAACACGGACCTACTTTTTTGTCATTGAAAGAAACCATTCATAGAGTTCATCAAAAAGAAATTTTAGCAAACAATACAAATTTAAACATGGACCTACTTTTTTGTCATTCAGAGAGACCATTCATTAAAAAAAAATTTTAAGCAAACAAGACAAATTCAAACATGGACCCACTTTTTTGTCATTGAGACGTTCTGTTCAAGGGCAACAATCCTGTTGTTCAGTTTCATGATGGAGGCATCTCTCTTGGAGGAGGGCATCCCCACCTTGACCAGATCCGGAATCCTCCCCTGGCGAGCCTGGCTGATCACAGGTTCTGACTCTGTGGCGTTCACACCCTGTCCAGTCTGGCAGAGAGAGAGAGAGAGAGAGAGAGAGAGAGAGAGAGAGAGAGAGAGAGAGACCTTGGATTATAATATCAACATTGTTGCGAGAATCTCCTATGCTTGAAACTTTGGAAAAAATGCTTTGAGAACAGAAATAAAAGTTTGCTTGGTTATCAAATTCACAGTCTGAAAAATTTCAGTTCAGTTTATACAACTTTTTTTTTCAATGGTTACAAGCACAATTTTGGGGTTTTTTTTTGGTCAAGAGTATCATTTGTGTTTCTGTCTCTCTGGTGATTTGTAAAATATGAGTTTTTGCATTGCTATACAAAGCAATGATATATTATGAGCAGTTTTTTCCAAAAAAAAATTTTTTTAAATGCTATCACTCTTTCATCAGGAAAATTCCTGATACTGTGACTGATGAATCAATTAAAAATTTTTATTTCTTTTGTAGGACATCTAGGTGCTCAAAGTGTTTCAGTATGCCACTAAAAAAAATAAAATCTGTGGCAGAGATGTAGGCCTATAAAAGGAAAAGTGTAAAGGCAACTTGAAGTCAGTGTTTAGGTCTGAATAGCTGAATGATGCAGTTTATAGAAAATACCAGAGGGAGATTTTAAAACAAGATAACCTACGAGACAAAACACTGGCCAACCTAAGGGGAAGTAGCTGGTTTATCACTGGAGTCTTTTTTAGATCCGACAGGCTCTTTAGGGAAGCAAGCATAGGAAAATTAGATAACAAAACCATTGACAAACCTGAGGTGCTGTTACAGTCCCTTCACTTGGAGTTTGAATCTGATTTTTGGCAGCAACTGAGTGTGGGCTAGGAGCCTCTGCACGCCCATCTTGGACAGGTGTCTCAGTGGTCACTGCCGAGGGAAGCTGGGTCATAGAGACCACATGGTCAGCACTGACCCTATCATCTGTGGTGGGGGATGGGTCCACCTGTGTGCGGAAATGGAATGAAATAGATTTATCATAAAATGAAGTGACCAAAAGGGATTGATCCCATACGAGTGCCAATCTTTGCTCTTCGTTGATTCAGAATCATTTATTAATAGAGCAAGTGAGACAGTAAATATTTTCGTAACATTGATCATTTCCACTGAGCCTACCTTTAAGAAAATGGTCTCAGAAATATCTGGGGCAGGTTGCTGCAGGATCGGTGACTGGCTCATGTCTAAAGTTGGAGTGCTGGTGGCAGAACTCACAGGGCTGGCTCCGAGCCCCAAGCTGGCTGGGTCAGACGCCAAACTCGGCTCTAGAGCAGGTTCAGTTGATAGTTGTGGGGCGCTTTCTGTACCAGATGCAAGAGTTGTGGCTGCTGCGGACTGAGCCTGGTCAGTTAATTCAACAGCTGCATTCGTAGAGAGCGTGGGTGTTGGTGTATGGTCAGTTGCTTGATGATGCAGAGCATCATCCGAAGATGTCTGACCAGAATCTGATGGTTCGGTGTGAGCTTCCACATCTGTCAATTGTACAGCTGGAGGTGTAGAATGATAATCTTCTGGTTTTAAGCTATCAGATACAATCTCTGTCTGTGCCACACTGGCAGGCACTGGAACACTGGTTGCTCCATCCATGGATTCTAGTTGTGTTCCCTCGACAGACACTGATTTAGCAGATTCTCTTTCACGATCTGCAGCATCTGTGGATTGACTATTCACTTGATCTTCCCTTGCAGGTCCTCTGGAATCAGAAAAGGGACGTATTCTCACCTTTCCCTCTGCTTCTCTAGCCATTTGCTGACAAATTGGTGACGAGCGCACTGTGTCTGTTGCCTCAGCCACAGGGGTGTAGAAATTCCTCAAGGGACTGTTTGGACAGGCGGTGGTGAGCTTAACCGGACGTCCAGCCACCCTTGATCTAGGACGGCTATGTTCGTCCTCCTCCTCAGGTTCCAGCTTGACCACAACAGGTGTCTCCGCCAGGGGCAGCTGTTCCGTATCTCCGAGCTTTGTGATTATAGGTGTCTCTGTTGTGGTCACGTCTTCAACGAGTGGTTGCTGCTCTTGCTTTTGTGGTGTCTGAGAGGTGTCAGGTTTCTCAGTTGAATCTGTATTGATGACAAAAAGAGTTTTCCAGCAAAACATATCATACACGGCTGTTAAAGAGCGGCATTTTAGTTTGCCTGCCGCACCCGTGAAGCAGCTTGTAACCCGATCGGGTCATAGGGTCAACCACCCCTGCAGAACGGGGATTCCCCTTTCCTCGCAACTTTAGATTTTAGATCTAATTTTCACACCAAAACAATGGAGAATTTAAGCTTATGCATGAAAGGAAGAACTACAAAAATCATATAATTTTTTACATATATATTTCAGCGATACGAGGATATATTTTTTCCCCTTCTTTTCATGTAATTGATGGAGTTATTGAGCGCTTGAATAAGTACATGAATCTGGAATAATCATAAGTTGGTGACGTTTTTTACGGGACATTTATGAAAAATTGAAACAATTTTTGAGGATGAAATTTTTACAGCATTTCATATATATGTTGAACTTAACACCCACCAAAGGGCATTAGCGAAGAGTTCTCCGTTTCTAAGTTATGCGGGTTTGAGTTGTGATAGTCCACTTCTTACAGCGCTGGTACGGCGTTTTGATATAAAATAATAAATCTAAACCACGATAGAACATCGTAGTTCAAGCTGTGGAGCGTCAATATATATGAGGGAGGCCTGGTGTTAGCTTTTAACAAAATTAAAAACACGCACTAAGAAGAAAATGAAACTTGTGTAGGGTTGCGCATTGTCTTCCTTTACAGGTAAAACATACGTTTACTTTGCCTTAAGTTCTTCAATCGGTGGGGCGTGTGCTAAGAGTAAGAGCTCTCTCTCTCTCTCTCTCTCTCTCTCTCTCTCTCTCTCTCTCTCTCTCTCTCTCTCTCTCTCTCTCTCTCTCTCTCTCTCTCTCTCTCTCTCTCTCTCTCTCTCTCTCTCTCTCTCTCTCTCTCTCTCTCTCTCTGTGTCTGTGTCTGTAATATTTTCAAGCTTTTATTATAACTTTCTTCAAACCTCTGACGCCTAAGTGCTTTGAGTTTATTTACGTCAGAATATTAAAAGCATATTGTAAAAATATTTTTTTTTGTTACTGGAATGATTGTGAACACCAAAAGTTAGTAACGAGCCGTTGATAAAGTCCGCACAGAAGAAACTTTTGATTGTTTCCTCTATCTGTTATTTAGCGATATATCACAACAAGATTTGCAAACTTCATGGAGCTTTTGGTTGCGTTCAGATTCTTAGTGCTGCTCCATATTAAAAGTGTTGGTTTGAGGCTTCTAAGGTAGATCTATAGTGCAGAGTGTTATTTGCGGGTAGTTCGTGCAGACCCGAGCGTGTGGAATTATTTTAAAAAATCATATAAAATCAATGAAAAACTCTTCGCACTTCAAACTTTCACAAGTTCTTTATATTAATCTTTCAAATATCGGGAAACAATTTTTAAGCGATAAAATTGTTTCACTTTTGAAATATTCCTATCAAACTGAGGTGTTATGAAAATCAAGAATTTTTTCTGTTCTTTTACTAGAAGTATGAAGATTCACCTGCACCATCTAAACACTTTATAATTGAGAGATAAAAAATATAGCGTTGTATTCAGGACAATTTCAGCTTTAAAATGATTATATGTTTGATATACTTGGTGTTAATGAGGCCATATTTATTGCAATACAAAAACAAATAAAAATTCCCAATATTACATTTAACACCAGTGCAGCGTCATGCACGGGCACACACGGTTGTAGCCTGCCTGACAGGTGATTGATCACCGATCCGCCCACTAACTGCGGGCGTCTGAGGTAGGGCCTGGAAGCAAACTAAGTTGCCGCTTTTTGGTCTGTTTTAACAGCCGTGCATAGTCTTTGAAAAAAAAGAAAAAACACTAAATCTGATTTTAAGAAGGCATCCCAACATTACTCTTCAGTACATTATATTAATCGCATAATTAGGTCAAAATTTAAAGTGGCTGAAGTTTTGAAAGGAGCAAAAAAAATAGGAAAAGGCAAAAGCAAACTTCTCATATGCTTAAAATCAGTGACTGTTTGTTGACAAGTCCTGGATCCCATGGTTCAAATAAAAAATTTCTACGTTAACCTTTTTCTAATAAACGTAATTTTATCAAAAGGTTCGAAGTTCTCACAAACCTGTTGGAGGGGAGAGGACTGTTGTCTCTGGAGTATCCGTGGTAGTCTTGTCTGCCTCTCTGGAGAACCAAAAAATTTAATTACAGCCTAAAACAAACAAGGCCTAAGAAAGAATAATGATTGCCAAAGATAATTCAAAAGCAACGAGAGAAAACTGTAATTGTTTTACAATATTCTAATGCATGAGGGACTGCTTTCTGAGACCATGTACTAAGTTTGCATCATTATAATAGAGCAGAGCTTAGAAACTGAGACCTTCACTCAAATTACTTTTAGTGGCAGGACTGAAATCTGCAATGAAAAACCTTTCCGACCTATGCTTTCACTACTTATCCAGCAGAGCTTCCCTTTAGATAGCTGATTTATAACAGGAAATACTTTTAGGTTGATTAGAAAAGTTCTTTCATCTTGTGATAAAAATGAATCATTTAAGGATCGATATTTTGCTCACTTGATTGGACAAGGGGTGGTCTCTTGGTCTTCTGACCCCTCTTTCTCTGTAACTTTTGTTGCATTATCTGAGAAACAAAGAAAAAAGAGGAAAAAAGAAATCCAGAACCACATCTTGGAATTCATTTGTTCATTATTTTGTATGATACAGTAAACAATTGTATCTATACATTTCAGTAGCTTTGTAGGAAATCAATTTCTAGATTTTAAAAGTTTTATGCATGTAACCATTTCATTGAATGAACAAGTTAACAGTGATTATTTTGCGATTTAGAGAAAGAAACTAATGGCAAATTGAAAAAGACTGCACATACTGCTCACAACTTCTTGCCTTCTCTGACCTTATCCCCTATTTCCCCTGAAAAAGTTTATTTTTACAAGGGGAAAACCTCCTCCAATTCTCTCTGTAAAATCTATGTATAGTTTCCAAACTTGTTCAACTCTTATAAGATAACGATAAAGCTATAATCAGTTGTGCGCCCACGCCTCTCTATGCTCATCCTCAATTAAAAAAAAAAAAAACAATATTATGAGACTTTTGAATTTATTTTTTCTCTTGTTTTCATTTTTTTTTTTAAAACACAAGCATAACTAAGGAAGAGTAAGAGCAGGTTTTGCTTACCTGCTTCCTCGGCAGGTTCCTCCTTGTCTCCTGTGTAGAGCACTTTCTGGACCAGCTTCACCACAGTTTCTGATGGAGGAGGACAAGTTAAACATTGAGAAGTCCACTTTATGCGGAGACAGCATCAAAAATCTTTTTTTTTTTTTTTTTTTTTTTTTTTAAAGGCCAAGAAGTTGCTATAATATACTCCAAAAATGTGCGTTATTGCATGCCTTTGTGATGCATTCACGAAGTCTTTTGATAACAATGTAATGTCATATCAGGCATATATATTGTTTTTTTCTAAAACTCACTTGTTTCAAATAGGACAAAGGTAAAATTGATAAGTTTTGCTCCAAATGTCACATACTGACTCATAGAATGGTGAATTCACATAACAGATAAACCTGTCTTTGCTCTGCACATACGCTAATCATTTGGTCTCTCATGGTTCTCAATTTTCATTTAGAAATATTTTTTTAAAAAAATATTGTGTCTGTGATTTGTGGAAATATGATGCTCCATTTATATCAAACTTTCAACACGGCACTAGATGCAAACTTATCGGGGATATGAAGGCATGTTTTGTGAGTCCTCTACAAGTGCAGAAATTGACATTTTATTTCAGGGCCGAGAATGGTCAGACAAGAAAAAGTCTGAAAATACCAGCCAACGAGCCGAAGGCTCGTAACCGAGCGCCAAAGGCGCGAGATTCACCTAGGGGGGTCCGGGGGCATGCCCCCCCCCCCCGGAAAATTTTGAAAAATTGCATTAAAATTAAGCCATTTAGGCCCCTCTGGCACTGAACTTCCCTTAGTTATTGTGTGATATCCTTTGCATTTGATTTTCCTGTCGAAGTTTTAACGTTTTCCTTGTGTTTCGCTCTGTCCACATGAGCCGTCAAAGCCGTAAGTCCACGACTTGCGTAACTCAACTCCTTGTCACACACACTACACCACGATACTTTTTTCCTTAACTTTCTAATGAAGTCCCCAGACGCCGACCATTAGCAGTTTTGTCACACCATTCCCATCGCCATGGGTTCACAATATCGCCGTCATCGCAAGCTTCTCCTCTACTAACAATGTCTTGACGCCTCGCCATTGTTATGTTCACGCGCAAACGGTTGTGGAAAGACTGAGAAAAGTTGCGCCAAGCTTTGGCAAAAACAAAGAGAAATTCGGCCAATATCGATCGATATTTTCAAAACCGATTAAGAAAGTAATAACAACAACAATAGATTATCATTAAATGGTATCGATGTTAATCTCGATAATTCCACTTGATCAATACCACCGAACTCTTCTGTGTTGGTTGGTTTATGTTTCCGGAAACCAGCCTCGAAATCGAAAAGAAGGCGTTGGAAATTTTGTGTTGTTTTAATTTTTTTTTTTTTTTTTTTTGGGCTGACGCGATCTTCATTAGGCGGATGTTAATGACAAGTTGGGCGGAAATCCGCCTTTAGACGGAGAATTCTCAGCCCTGTATTTGCTTCATAACATGACTTTTAAAATCCTTTGCTGTTCATCAATTAACTCAAGACAATTGCATACCTAGCCTGCCCTATTTTCCTCACAAAATATTTTTCTGCGATGGTACTGAAAAGTATCTTCCCTCCATTGCCTTTTTTTTTGCAACAATACTCAATTTTTTGTGCATACTTAAATGAACTGTTAAAATCGATTCAACATTATCATAGCTGCCAAGTTTTTTAAAAGGCAAATAAAAAATTTTAGCGCGATAAAAAAAACTCAGTCACTGCAAGCCTAGTAGATGATGTAGCCTGTTAAGTACTATTATCAATATTGACCAAAACACAAGATTAATTAAGCTTAAGCTGTTACTTATTAGTTATTGTGAATGGCTGTAAACAACGAGCGGTCAACCAAGCAAGTATTTTTACGTCCAGTTTGTAGGATGCTGCCAAATAGTACTTTTTATCACCGATACGGACAGACGTACTTGGAAGCCTAGATAAGGACTTAACATGTATAATACGGAGTGGTTGGCAGCTATGCATTATGATTATAAGATCATCTAGATTTGATATACTGACCCCAAAAGGCAAACCGACGGGGAAAAATGAAAAAAACAATCGATGGTCAGCATAAAAAACTTCGTTGATTTGACGAGTAAAATAAAACACTTAAACTACCAATGAAGATTCGTCGCTCTGCCATTTGATCAACTTGGATAATATTTTAAATAGTCAAAAAAAAAATTAGAAAATAGGTTTTTGTCAGATTTGTCCATCAGCCATCTAGTCAGCTGAGCGGGTCCAATTCATTATAATCTTGCCTTTTGCACTGTTGAAGAGACTCATAGCATCCCCCACCTCACCGTCACCGTCACTGTGCTCCGATTCATGCCCTGAGAGAAGATTTATTGAAATATCTTTCAATAATTTTTTTTATAAAGAATAAATATCTCTAAAAAAATTACCATTAATTTAACTGCATTATTATGCGAATTACCCATAAGCCAAAAATTGAAAATTTAACTTCAAGGCGCTGTCATTATCAATATTAGGATTCAATCTTGAATGGGTACAAATGAGAAAAAAAATAAAATCATTTTTCTCACCATCCGTTTCCCCAGAGTCTTCATCGTCATCAAGAGCCATGTCAATGCCCAGAACCCTGCAGACAGACATCAAAAGATGGATTGATTAATTGCCCTTTCAAGCAGTGATAGTCAAGCACAGGTTTTTTTTTTACCCAGTTAAAGAGATGAGAAGGCTAAATCATATGATAAGATGGAGAAGAAGCCCAGAAAAAAAAGCTATTAAACAGCAAAACGTAGATGGAGAGAAGTGAGCTGATTTTCTGATGCTACTGCCACAGAAACTAACAGTAGCAATTGGAGATTTGAAGAGAGAAATATGAGCCCTGGTCCTATAACAAAGAGAGGTGCTTTATTATCAAGTCTATCACAGTTGGTCAACAATGAGTTTATGAATGGAGGTTGCTTGATTATCAAGTCTATCACAATTGGTTAACAATGAGTTTATGAATGGAAGGTGCTTGATTATCAAGTCTATCACAATTGGTTAACAATGAGTTTATGAATGGAAGGTGCTTGATTATCAAGTCTATCACAATTGGTTAACAATGAGTTTATGAATGGAGAGTGCTTGATTATCAAGTCTATCACAATTGGTCAACAATGAGTTTATGAATGGAGGTTGCTTGATTATCAAGTCTATCACAATGGGTCAACAATGAGTTTATGAATGGCAGGTGCTTTATTATCTATCAAGTCTATCACAATTGGTCAACAATGAGTTTATGAATGGCAGGTGCTTGATTATCAAGTCAATCACAGTTGGTCAACAATGAGTTTATGAATGGCAGGTGCTTGATTATCAAGTCTATCACAATTGGCTAAGAATGAGTTTATGAATGGAGGGTGCTTGATTATCAAGTCTATCACAGTTGGTCAACAATGAGTTTATGAATGGCAGGTGCTTTATTATCAAGTCTATCACAGTTGGTCAACAATGAGTTTATGAATGGAGGTTGCTTGATTATCAAGTCTATCACAATTGGTCAACAATGAGTTTATGAATGGAGGGTGCTTGATTATCAAGTCTATCACAATTGGTTAATAATGAGTTTATGAATGGAGGGTGCTTTATTATCATGTCTATCACAATTGGTCAACAATGAGTTTATGAATGGAGGGTGCTTGATTATCAAGTCTATCACAGTTGGTCAACAATGAGTTTATGAATGGAGGGTGCTTGATTATCAAGTCTATCACAATTGGTTAATAATGAGTTTATGAATGGAGGGTGCTTGATTATCAAGTCTATCACAATTGGTTAATAATGAGTTTATGAATGGAGGATGCTTGATTATCAAGTCTATCACAATTGGTTAACAATGAGTTTATGAATGGAGGGTGCTTGATTATCAAGTCTATCACAATTGGTCAACAATGAGTTTATGAATGGAGGGTGCTTGATTATCAAGTCTATCATAATTGGCTAACAATGAGTTTATGAATGGATGATGCTTGCTTATCAAGTCTATCACAGTTGGTCAACAATGAGTTTATGAATGGAGGGTGCTTGATTATCAAGTCTATCACAGTTGGTCAACATTGAGTTTATGAATGGCAGGTGCTTGATTATCAAGTCTATCACAAATGGTTAATAATGAGTTTATGAATGGAGGGTGCTTGATTATCAAGTCTATTACAATTGGTTAACAATGAGTTTATGAATGGCAGGTGCTTCATTATCAAGTCTATCACAATTGGTCAACAATGAGTTTATGAATGGAGGTTGCTTGATTATCAAGTCTATCACAATTGGTTAACAATGAGTTTATGAATGGCAGGTGCTTCATTATCAAGTCTATCACAATTGGTCAACAATGAGTTTAGGAATGGAGGGTGCTTGATTATCAAGTCTATCACAATTGGTCAACAATGAGTTTATGAATGGAGGGTGCTTGATTATCAAATCAATCACAGTTGGTCAACAATGAGTTTATGAATGGAGGTTGCTTGATTATCAAGTCTATCACAGTTGGTCAACAATGAGTTTATGAATGGAGGAGGAAAGAAGATCTCAGAGGTAAGATGGAGTGATCAAGAGTAATCTAGAGAGGAGTTCAACAGAAAATTGCCAAGACAAACATCGTCTTTCACATTTGTATACTCTATCTCTATCTACAGAAAGGTTGGCAGTGATTTTCCTTTTTTTTCATAACCATGAATCGATAAAAGAAAGTGCAAGAGGAAAAAGAATTAGAAAGGATAGGAAAACATAAAAATTCAATGAAATAAAGATGACAATGATAATGATAATAGTAATAATCATGATGGTGGTAATGATGACGATATTATATGTTCTAATACTCAACACAGTTCTGACAGATTACAAACAAATTTGCATTTTCATACATAAAAATGAAGAAAAAATTAACATTCAAAACGCATACCCGTACTACAAAGTACATAAGACTGAGATTGAGTATCAGCTCCATAAGGTGATGAGAAGTGACTTACACAATGCGCTTCAAACCTTGATGTTTTTCCAACTCTGTTCAAACACTGCCAATTTTATGGGTATCACTGCTCCCTAGCAACGAGAAGCTTACCTTAGTGTGGTCAGGGGGCAGTAGTGTTCCTTCCCATGGTGCTCCAGCATCTCCACCCGCAGGAACTTGACAAACTCTTCCCTGACCTGTGTGTGGAAGGGCTGGATGGAGCGGTCAGGCGTCATCTCAAACTGACCAATCAGAGTCCAGTCCTTGGTTGGAAATCTGTGACAATGAAAAGGTGGTCTGATATGAATTGAGTGTGTAAATGTACAGCTCCAAGGGTGAACAGGAGAAGAAAGGCCTAAAAAAATCCAACAGCCACTGAGCTCAAATTTTCATAATAAATACAAAATGCTTACCGTGTGTTTTTTTTTTTAAAATTGGTAAACAGCACACTACACCTAAAGAAACTTTAAGTTCTTGGAAAATAGAGAGAAATGTTTGGGTTTTTTTTCCCCGTCTGAGAAAAAAAAATTACTTAAATGCTTGATATATATGAAAGATATGTGCTGGCATTCTCCTTTTCCTTAAGTTAAAAAAAAAAATTAAGAGAGAACTTTTTACCTACCAATGGCTGTTTGAAAAATTGTAGGTTGGATTTAAACGAAAAGGCAAACATTTTACAGTAAAACTATAATTGTAATTTCTTGCAACACTAATAATTGAGCAAATGTTAATGCTGATTTTTAATCTTGACAAGAAATAATTTCTGCAAAGCCCTTCTCTTTCTTTTAACTGAACAAAACGATTTCTTAGGACACTGGTAATTTGTCAATACAAAAAGTTTCGATGAATGCTTGAGAGTGAAAATATTAATAACCAATGACAAAAAAACTGTTCATGACTTTAAAACAAAAGTTTCATGTATAAATATGACTGATAACGCATAAGCACATTCTTCCATTAACAATGCAGAGTAATCTAGTTAAAATTTACCTGCATTGTTTAACATTATTAATTGACGACACTTTTTCCTTAAATAATTCTCTGCAAATGCTCTACTAAGGTAAGATTACCATCAACAGTGATTCGTAATCTGTCAAGTACATTAAAACAATTTGAATGGAATCAAGCTATTCATGACTGGCAAGTGTTCTTGTTGCGAGAAAAAAACTGATTTATTTCACCTCTGACTTGAAGCAACACGAAAGGATTTTGGAGGGGACGAGAACAATTCCAGAGTGCCCATCTCTACTTTGTGAATCTGAACAGGCTCGCAAAGCTCTACTACAAACCTGAAGTTGACATGAATAAAAACGCTACATAAATAGGAATTTGGGATAAATAATTTATGCTAATCAATTTTTTTAGAAAAGTTTTAAGGAATAGGACTGAATGAATTACCTTTTACTCACAAAACTTCCACTATAAACATGAACAATCATTATAAGTATAATATAAATTTCAAAACGCTTCATTTTAAGCCTTCAACCTATTGATTTGCAAGGCTTTTCATGAGTACCTCACATAATGAAGGAAGCAAAATTTTTATACCCAAATAAAGTTAATTTCTTGTTGCATGATTGTGCTTCAAAATTTTTCATCTGGTAGGAAATCAGACATGTTACAACCTTTTTTTTTTTCAAACCCACAGAAAAAAAGAAAGAAAATAATGTTGTGCAAAAAATGCATGTTGTTTTAAATGGATTATCTGATTGTCATTGTCTGAATATAAAA